>JABXJD010000650.1:2500-10000 GCA_013375575.1 Percina caprodes
TATTGTCAGCATAACATGTGAACACATGCATATTGTCAGCATAGCATGTGAACACATGCATATCGTCAGTGTAACATGTGAACATGCATATTGTCAGCATAACATGTGAACACATGCACATCATCAGCATAACATGTGAACACAAGCATATCACAAAGCATAACATGTGAACACATGCATATCGTCAGCATAACATGTGAACACATGCATATCGTCAGTGTAACATGTGAACATGCATATTGTCAGCATAACATGTGAACACATGCACATCATCAGCATAACATGTGAACACATGCATATTGTCAGCATAACATGTGAACACATGCACATCATCAGCATAACATGTGGACATGCATATCGTCAGTGTAACATGTGAACATGCATATTGTCAGCATAACATGTGAACACATGCATAGCATAACATGTGAACACTTGCATAGCATAACATGTGAACACATGCATATTGTCAGCATAACATGTGAACACATGCATATCGTCAGCATAACATGTGAACACATGCATATCGTCAGCATAACATGTGAACACATGAATTATCATCAGCATAACGTGAACACATGCATATCGTCAGCATAACATGTGAACACATGCATATCGCCAGCATAACATGTGAACACATGCATATCGTCAGTGTAACATGTGAACACATGCATAGCATAACATGTGAACACATGCATATTGTCAGCATAACATGTGAACACACATGCATAGCATAACATGTGAACACATGCATATCATCAGCATAACGTGAACACATGCATATATCGTCAGCATAACATGTGAACACATGATTATCGTCAGTGTAACATGTGAACATGCATATTATCAGCATAACATGTGAACACATGCATAGCATAACATGTGAACACATGCATATCATCAGCATAACATGTGAACACATGCATATCGTCAGTGTAACATGTGAACACATGCATAGCATAACATGTGAACACATGCATATTGTCAGCATAACATGTGAACACATGCATAGCATAACATGTGAACACATGCATATCATCAGCATAACGTGAACACATGCATATCGTCAGCATAACATGTGAACACATGATTATCGTCAGTGTAACATGAACATGCATATATCAGCATAACATGTGAACACATGCATAGCATAACATGTGAACACATGCACATCATCAGCATAACATGTGAACATGCATATTGTCATGGTAGCGGTGCAGCCTCTCACCGTTGCTGTAGAGCAGCTGCAGTTTGTAGTGAATCCCGTTGTTCGTCTTCTCTCCACCCGGCTCCTGAACACAGAACGTGAAACTGAGGGTGCGTTTGATTGCTAACGCCTAAGTCAGACTGTGACCTCAGGATCGGTTTTAAATCACAAATATAAATCTCGTGAATACTGTATATATTGTAATCTTTGTAACCTCTGTGTTTTTAGAGGGGAAATGAAACGTGTTGATTGGCAGATGACCTCTGTGTGTCCGGGCCTTTACACGTGGGTGCGTTGGATTTGTACAGTCAGCGTCTCCTGTGTGGTGCATTTGTTTTGCTCACCTTCTCTTTCTCCACGAAGTCGACGTAGACGGTGCGTTCGATCTCCACCGGCTGGCCCTGCCGGTCGTACAGCGCCAGCACGAAGTGGAAGAAGTTGGACTTCCTCAGGTTAGACGGGGGCTGCTTCTCAAAGTGAGCCCGCGCTAACCCCACCCCGCTGAGAGACAGACAGGTAGGAGAGAGACAGGTTAGACGGGGGCTGCTTCTCAAAGTGAGCCCGCGCTAACCCCACCCCGCTGAGAGACAGACAGGTAGGAGACAGACAGGTTAGACGGGGGCTGCTTCTCAAAATGAGCTCGTGCTAACCCCACCCCGCTGAGAGACAGACAGGTAGGAGACAGACAGGTAGGACACAGACAGACAGGTTAGATGGGGGCTGCTTCTCAAAGTGAGCTTGTGCTAACCCCACCCTGTTGAGAGACAGACAGGTAGGAGACAGACAGGTTAGAGAGACAGACAGGTTAGATGGGGGCTGCTTCTCAAAGTGAGCTCGCGCTAACCCCACCCCGCTGAGAGACAGACAGGTAGGAGACAGAAAGGTAGGAGACAGACAGGTTAGAGAGACAGACAGGTTAGATGTTGGCTGCTTCTCAAAGTGAGCTCGCGCTAACCCCACCCTGCTGAGAGACAGACAGGTAGGAGACAGACAAATATACATAAACATATGTACTTATATACAGTATATACACATGTACTTATCCATACAACATCATGTACTTATACATACATGTATTTATACATATACACATGTACTTATACATGTTTATCATAATCATCAGAACATGTTTCATGCTGCGCATCACTTTCATCTTTCTCTCTTTCTTTCTCTTTGATGTTTTTTTCTTTGTTTTATTTTTTCTCTTTTCTCTCTTTCTTTTCTCTTTTGTTTCTTTCCTCTTTCTTTCTCTTTGATGCTTTTTCTTTCTTTCTTTCTTTCTTTCTTTCTTTCTTTCTTTCTTTCTTTCCTCTCTTTCTCTGTTCATGTTTCTTTCTTTCTTTCTTTCTTTCTTCCTCTCTCTCTCTTTGTCTCTCTCTTTCTTTCTGTCTTTCTCTTTCTTTCTTTCTTTCTTTCTTTCTTTCTTTCTTTCTTTCTTTCTTTCTTTCTTTCTTTCTTTCTTTCTGTCTTTGTCCTTTTCCACCAGTTTCTAAATCATATTTTGGGTTTATACCAAACTGAAACATAACGACGCTCGTTAAATATAATAAATAATAATTTAATATTTCCTTTGAATTCTTGTGTTTAATTACATTTCATAACATTTAAATAAAATGATAAAAAAAGTGTAAAACTGTGTGTGTGTGTGTGTGTGTGTATATATGCGTATGTGTGTGTGTGCGAGTGCGTGTGTGTGCGTGTGTATGTGCATGTGTGTGTGTGTGTGCATGTGCGTGCGTGCGTGTGTATATGCGTGTGTGTGTGTGTGTGTGTATGTGCGTGTGTGTGTGTGTGTGTGCGCGTGTGTATATGCGTGTATGCGTATGTGTGTGTGTGTGTGTGTGTGTGTGTGTAACATGTTACATGTTTACATGTTACATGTTATTTTCAAATTCATCTTCCACATTAATCAAACTAAAACTTAAAATATGCTTTAATATTATTTTATGACCGCTGACACGTTTTATTAAAACTCTTCTTCTCCTCTAACGCTGACACAGAAATATATATATCTATAGCTGTAAAGGTAATTATTTAATTCCTATTTACATAAAACATCATTCATAATTAACCAATAAATGTTCTAATTTCTGCAGAAACTAAATGATTTTTATTCATATTTTCCTCTGAGATCTTTAATAACCTGCACGTCCAGTAAGTTCCAGATATTCAGAAAAAATCCTGACATATAATTACAGAATATAAAGAATATATGGAATATACAGAATATATAGAATATAAAGAATATAAAGAATATAAAGAATATAAAGAATATAAAGAATATAAAGAATATATATATAATATACAGAATATATAGAATATATATAATATACAGAATATATGGAATATACAGAATATATAGAATATACAGAATATATAGAATATACAGAATATATATAATATATATAATATACAGAATATATATAATATACAGAATATACCAGGGTTATAATATAATATATATATAATAATATAACACTGACGTACAGCACGTTCCAGATTTTAACCCTCATGTTTTCCTCGGGTCAAATTTGACTAATTTTCAATAATAATCTAAAATAATGTCAATGTTAGAAATATTAATAACTTAAAAAACATAAGAAGTGGAACGCTGGAGAGAGATCGTGGTTATTATATTTCTCATGGTCACGGGAAGACACCACGAGGGTTCATAAAGCCTGAGATATAACTAGAGAATATATGGAATAAATATAAATATCTATAGAATATACCAGGATTATAATATAATATAATATAATAATATAATATAATAATATAAATCTGCTGTTTCTGGTTTTCATTAATTTCCTTTATCTGAGTTTATAAATCTGGCGTTTATTCTTCTTCATGTACTCACAAAATGTAAAAGATGAAAGATATATATCATATATAACATATATAATATATAATATGTATAATATGTAAGATATAATATATATAAGATATATTATGTAAAGATATAAAGAGAGGAAGGAGATCGGCTGTTCGACAGAAACTGATTTTTACTTTTGACCTTCAGAGAAAATCCAAAATATTAAACTAGAGAAATATAATAATAATAATAATAATAATAATAATAATAATAATAATGTAATTATGTAATAACACTTTATTAATCCTGCAAGGAGAAATAAAACATAAACATAAGAAAACATAGGATTCATTTTAGAGGAAATATTACAGAGGAAGAAAGTTAAAAATCAGCCGACTTTTCTCATATTTCTCTGATATTTCTGTTTAAATGAGTCAAATATTTTCTTCAACAACATCAGATAATCTTCATCTTTCTATTAATAACATCTTCTTAACCATCAAATTTATGGTAAATGTCATTTTATAGCAAAAGCTTTTATTATTATTATTATTATTATTATTATTATTATTATTATTATTATTATTATTATGTTTTTTCTGTCTCTGCTGTATATTTCCAGCTGAAAGCTGCAGCTGTAAACTCCTTTGAATCCATTATAATTTATCTAATCCATTATTATAAAGAGAGCGGGATCTGAGTCCGGTCCCCGTTCCGTACCCATCGGGGCTCCGAGGGTCCGCGGGGACTCCAGCTCCCAGAATGCCTCTGGGTGTGTACTGTACCTCTGAGCGGCGGTGCCGGCGTCCACCACGCCGGCCGAGTGCATCCAGGACCGGACGGCCAGCGGCTCCTCCTTCATCCCGGACCCGGTCACGCCGCGGGGAACGCCGTCCTGGATCCCGAACATCTCTGGGGGCGGGGGGTGGTGGTGGGGGCAGGGGGCCCGGGGGGGCAGGAAGCAGCGGCGCCGGGGAACGTCCACCAGGAAATAAAGACGGCGCAGGAAGACGAAGGCGAAACTACTTTACTCTCTTTTTACTTTTTTACTTTTTATTCTAAAAGAAAGGAATTACAAAAAGGATGCGGGCGCCATGGCGACGGCGGAGGAAACGGAGAATAAAATCCTCAGAGAGAAGAAGACGGAGAGAAAGAAATGAGGAAATGTGTCTTTCTTTTCCCAAAGAGAGGAGGAGAGAAGATGGAGGGATGAGCAGCGGAGGAGAAACTCGCAGCCCTGCGGCCCCACAGGACTGGACGCAGAAACCCAAAAACCCCACGGGTCTTCCTCCGAGGGCGGTGACATCACGGGGGGCGGGGCCTGGCCATGTAGGGACAGGAGAGGGGGGTAGGGAGGGAGAGAGAGGGAGAGAGAGACAGGAGAGAGAGGGAGAGGGGGAGAGATGGAGGGGGTAGAGGGAGGGAGAGAGATGGAGAAAGAGAGAGAGAGAGAGGGGGGAGAGAGAAAGACATAGAGAGAAGGAGAGAGAGTGAGAAAGAGAGAGAGAGAAGGAGGGAGAGAGAGAGAGAGAGGGGAGAGAAAGAGAGGGGAGAGAGAGAGGAGGTATGTGTGATGAAGTGCAGAGAAAGAGGAAAGTGTATTTCCCTCTTTATCGCTCTCTGGTTGGCCGGTTAAATCTTTTGCCTCCTCCCCCTCTCTCTCTTTCCATATCTCTCTCTCTCCCTGTCTCTCTCTTTCCTCTCTCTCTCTTTTTCCTCTGTTAGTTCCACCTTCTCCTCCAGTGGGTCTCCTTTATCTTCATGACTATTTCCATTGTAGATCATCATGAAGCATCAGAACTATGAATGAACTCATGATGAATTATGGACTTAACAACAAAGTAGAAATAACTGAAAACATGTCTTATATTCTAGTTTCTTCAGGGTACCCCCTTGGTGTTCTCTCAATGAGCTTCATGAGGTAGTCCCTGAAATGCCACCCCCCCCCCCCAGGTGGGCCTTGTCAGGGTTCATTAGTGGAGTTTCTTCCTCATTAATGGAGTTGGGACCATCAGAAGTCAGGTCGGTACACAGCCGACAGCCTATTGGACGACTGGTAGAATTCATATTATGGCAAGAACCAATCAGCTAAGAGAAGAGAAACGAGCGGCCATCATTACTTTAAGAAATGAAGTCAGTCGGTCCGGAAAATGGTGAAAACTTTGAATGTGTCCCCAAGTGGAGTCGCAAAAACCATCAAGGCCTACAACGAAACTGGCTCACATGAGGACCCCCAGGAAAGGAAGACCAAGAGTCCCCCACCCCAGGAAAGGAAGACCAAGAGTCCCCCAGGAAAGGAAGACCCAGAGTCCCCTCTGCTGCTGATGATAAGTTCATCACATGAGGACCCCCAGGAAAGGAAGACCCAGAGTCCCCCCTGCTGCTGAGGATAAATTCATCACATGAGGACCCCCCAGGAAAGGAAGACCAAGAGTCCCCTCTGCTGCTGAGGATAAGTTCATCACATGAGGACCCCCCAGGAAAGGAAGACCCAGAGTCCCCTCTGCTGCTGAGGATAAGTTCCTCTGAGTCTCCAGCCTCAGAAATCACTTCCAGCAGCTGAGATTAGAGAGCAGATGATAGCACACAGAGTTCTAGCAGCAGACACATCTCTAGAACAACTGGTAGAGGAGACTGGATCAGGCCTTCATGGTCCAATAGAGCTAGGAAACCACTGCTAAGGAGAGGCAACAAGGCTAGGAAACCACGGCTAAGGAGAGGAAACAAGGCTAGAAACCACTGCTAAGGAGAGGAAACAAGCCTAGGAAACCACGGCTAAGGAGGCAACAAGGCTAGGAAACCGCAGCTAAGGAGAGGCAACAAGGCTAGGAAACCACAGCTAAGGAGAGGAAACAAACCTAGAAACCACGGCTAAGAAGAGGAAACAAGGCTAGGAAACCACGGCTAAGGAGAGGCAACAAGGCTAGGAAAACACGGCTAAGGAGAGGAAGCAAACCTAGGAAACCACGGCTAAGGAGAGGAAACAAGCCTAGGAAACCACGGCTACGGAGAGGAAACAAGCTGGTGACACTGTGGGGGATTTATTCCAAATTGAAGGCCTCCTGAACCAGCATGGCTACCACAGCATCCTGCAGCGGCATGCCATCCCATCCGGTTTGAGTTTAGTTGGACCATCAGAAGTCAAATCCCATAATTTTTATATTTATTTATGTGTCTGTTGATCCTCTAGAGAACCGCTTCTTTTCTAATTTAGGAACAGCATCATGTCCTTCATCTAAAGACCTTCTAGAACCTGGTCTCTGAGTGGTTTAATATAAGTTCTCACTGTGGGGAGAACCTGGTCTCCGAGTGGAGAACCTGCTCTCCGAGTGGAGAACCTGGTCTCTCAGTGGTTTAACTACGAGTTCTCACTGCATGGAGAACCTGGTTTCCGAGTGGAGAACCTGGTGTCTGAGTGGAGAACCTGATCTTTGAATGGTTTATTACGAGTTCTATCTGCGTGGAGAACCTGGTCTCTGAGTGG
>JABXJD010000650.1:12500-17500 GCA_013375575.1 Percina caprodes
TCCAGGACATGAACACCTGTTTCCTGGTGAAAGTCTTGTGTTTTCTCCTTAACTTCTCCAGGACATGAACACCTGTTTCCTGGTGAAAGTCTTGTGTTTTCTCCTTAACTTCTCCAGGACGTGAACACCTGTTTCCTGGTGAAAGTCTTGTGTTTTCTCCTTAACTTTATGGTTGAGTCTAACTCGCTTTTCTGAAAAAGAAAAAGATGAAGATCCAGAAAATAAAATTAAACACACTCACTCAGTCTCTGTGTGAGTCTGTGTGAGTGTGTGTGAGTGTGTGTGCGTGTGTCTGTCCGTCTGTCTGTCTGTGTGTCTGTGTGTGTGTGTGTGTGTGTGTGTGTGTGTGTGTGTGTGTGTGTGTGTGTGTGTGTGTGTGTGTGTGTGTGTGTGTGTGTGTGTGTGTGTGTGTGTGTGTCTGTCTGTGTGTTTGTGTGTCTGTGTGTGTGTATGTCTGTGTATATATATATATGTGTGTGTGTGTCTGTGTGTGTGTCTGTGTGTGTGTGTGAGTGTGTGTGAGTGTCTGTCTGTCTGTCTGTCTGTCTGTCTGCCTGTGTGTGTGTGTGAGTGTGAGTGTGAGTGTGTGTGTGTGTGTGTGTGTGTAGCAGAGGGAATTCCCTTGGTCCCAGCAGAGAGATGGTGAGCGAGGGAAGAGCGACACCAAGAGGAGAAAGAGAGAATATCATATTATTATTATTATTAGTAGTAGTAGTAGTAGAGTAGTAGTAGTAGTAGTAGTAGTAGTAGTAGTAGTATTAGTAGTAGTAGTAGTAGTAGTAGTAGTAGTATTAGTAGTAATAGTAGTAATAATATTAGTAGTAATAGTATTAGTAGTAGTATTAGTAGTAGTAGTAGTAATAGTATTAGTAGTAATAGTATTAGTAGTAATAGTATTAGTAGCATTAGTAGTACTATTAGTAGTATTAGTAGTAGTATTAGTATTAGTAGTAGTATTAGTATTAGTAGTATAAATATTGTCATTATGAAAATGAAGTAAAATTACGTTTGAAAATCAAAAAATATTTTTTGTTTTCATTCAGAAAAACTAATCATTCACAGTATAACCCCCACACACACACACACACAGACACAGACACACACACACACACACACACACACACACAGACACAGACACAGACACACGCACGCACGCACGCACGCACGCACGCACGCACGCACGCACGCACGCACGCACGCACGCACGCACGCACACACACACACACACACACACACACACACACACACACACACACACACACACACACACACACACACACACACACACACACACACACACACACACACACACACACACACACACACACACACACACACACACACACACACACACACACACACACACACACACACACACACACACACACACACACACACACACACACACACACACACACACACACACACACACACACCTAGTCCTTTCAGCTGGACCCTCCACCTGGTCCTGGGTCAGTTTGTGGTTTTATGTGAGTTCTCTGCAGGTCTCCATTAGTCTCCCGTCTCTCTAATTGAAGCTGACGCGTCTTTAATTAATTAATTAACTTTGGAGGTTAACTAATTCAGATTTAACAGACGGCTCCAGATGTCCAACTCTTCTTCTTCACTGGACACAGTCAGGCCCAGGTCTCTTATTGTGAAGGGCCAGGTCTCTTATTGTGAAGGAGACACATTTGGGCCCCCAGCTGAAAGACAAAACAGAAATGAAGGACAAAATTTAGACATTCTCTTTTTTAATTTTACAAGAAAACTAATAATAATAATAAGAAGAAGAAGAAGAAGAAGAAGAAGAAGAAGAAGAAGAAGAAGAAGAAGAAGAATTAAATGGTGACAGGTGTTCGTCTCCGTGGCACCCTCTGGTGGTTAAACAGATTATTAAAGTATTTTAAATATATAAAATACAGGTATCATAACTATACTACTACACCTGAGAAATATATAAGAATAAATATATATATATATATATATATATATATATATATATATATATATATATATATATATAAGTGTGTGTGTGTGTGTATGTATGTGTATATATGTGTGTGTGTGTGTGTGTGTGTGTGTGTTTCTCTGTGTGTTATTTCCTGGACTTTGTCTCCATCTGCTGGAAAACACTGAAAATACGTTTTCACTGTTTTATCATTTTAATAAAGAAATACAAATTATATTCCATAGTTTAAAAAAACTTTTTCACAATTGTTCATATGTCTACATACTATACTACAACTGTTAATATGTCTACATACTATACTACAACTGTTAATATGTCTACATACTATACTACAACTGTTCATATGTCTACATACTATACTACAACTGTTCATGTCTCTACATACTATACTACAACTGTTCATGTCTCTACATACTATACTACAACTGTTCATATGTCTACATTCTATACTACAACTGTTCATATGTCTACATACTATACTACAACTGTTCATATGTCTACATACTATACTACAACTGTTCATATGTCTACATACTATACTACAACTGTTCATATGTCTACATACTATACTACAACTGTTCATGTCTCTACATACTATACTACAACTGTTCATGTCTCTACATACTATACTACAACTGTTCATATGTCTACATACTATACTACGACTGTTCATGTCTCTACATACTATACTACAACTGTTCATATGTCTACATACTATACTACAACTGTTCATGTCTCTACATACTATACTACAACTGTTCATATGTCTACATTCTATACTACAACTGTTCATATGTCTACATACTATACTACAACTGTTCATATGTCTACATACTATACTACAACTGTTCATATGTCTACATACTATACTACAACTGTTCATATGTCTACATACTATACTACAACTGTTCATATGTCTACATACTATACTACAACTGTTCATGTCTCTACATACTATACTACAACTGTTCATGTCTCTACATACTATACTACAACTGTTCATGTCTCTACATACTATACTACAACTGTTCATATGTCTACATACTATACTACAACTGTTCATATGTCTACATACTATACTACGACTGTTCATGTCTCTACATACTATACTACAACTGTTCATATGTCTACATACTATACTACAACTGTTCATGTCTCTACATACTATACTACAACTGTTCATATGTCTACATTCTATACTACAACTGTTCATATGTCTACATACTATACTACAACTGTTCATATGTCTACATACTATACTACAACTGTTCATATGTCTACATACTATACTACAACTGTTCATGTCTCTACATACTATACTACAACTGTTCATATGTCTACATACTATACTACAACTGTTCATATGTCTACATACTATACTACAACTGTTCATATGTCTACATACTATACTACAACTGTTCATATGTCTACATACTATACTACAACTGTTCATGTCTCTACATACTATACTACAACTGTTCATATGTCTACATACTATACTACATCTGTTCATGTCTCTACATACTATACTACGATACTACGACTGTTCATGTCTCTACATACTATACTACGACTGTTCATGTCTCTACCTAGTATACTACGACTGTTCATATGTCTACATACTATACTACAACTGTTCATGTCTCTACATACTATACTACAACTGTTCATGTCTCTAAATACTATACTACAATACTACGACTGTTGATGTCTCTACATACTATACTACGACTATTCATATGTCTACATACTGTACTACGACTGTTCATGTCTCTACATACTATATTACGACTGTTCATGTCTCTACATACTATACTATGACTGTTCATGTCTCTACATACTATACTACGATACTACGACTGTTCATGTCTCTACATACTATGACTTTTCATATGTCTACATACTGTACTACGACTGTTCATGTCTCTACATACTATACTATGACTTTTCATATGTCTACATACTATACTATGACTGTTCATGTCTCTACATACTATAATACGACTGTTCATGTCTCTACATACTATGACTTTTCATATGTCTACATACTGTACTACGACTGTTCATGTCTCTACAAACTATACTATGACTTGTCATATTTCTACATACTGTACTATGACTGTTCATGTCTCTACATGCTATACTCTGTGTTACGTCCCGCAGTGCTAGGTGGTTCTGGTCTGACAGCTGCCCTGTGTTGCAACCAATCAGGCTATGTTTCCCAGTGGCGGACTTCAATGGCAATCCTCAATTGGTCGGTAAGTGGTGGCCTGACCAATCAGCGTCCTCTTCCTCCTAAATACACACTGAGCGTGCCGAATGCAGCAGTAACACTATGACTTTTACTTGACATACTGTAGTAGGACTTTTATATGACTTTTTCAACATAGTATACTTTGACTTTTTATCACTGTTTTTGGACATACTATAATATGAATTTATTAATTTTCAACTTACTATTGGGACAGTTGAGGGAAGAAGAGGACCCAAATGCAGGAAGCAGGCAGGAGAAGTTGAATATGAGTTGGAAGATTTATTAGTCCAAAAAACAAAAGGGAGTCCTGGGGGAGAGGGGTAGGCAAAACTAATCCAGAGTGTAGAAAAGAGGGAATCCAAAAACAAGAGCAGAACCCGAAACTTGAGACCAAAGGAAATCCAGGAGCAAAGAAGCAGACAGGACAGGGACGGGAACAAAACTATCTGACAAAGGACAAGGGGAAGACAAAGACAAAGACTAAATACACAGGGAGACGAGGTACCAAGAGGCAGGTGACACAAGGGCTGGGAACAGGTGGAAGATATCAGGTAATCACACAGGTGGGAAAACAAAAAAGACAGGAAGTACAACAAGACAAGACCAGACAGAAACCCAGACTATTAAATAAAACAGGAAACCTAACATAAAGACACTCAAGGGAAAACACAAGACAGGAACTACAACCAGACAAGACAGGAACTACAACTAGACAAGACAGGAACTACAACCAGACAAGACAGGAACTACAACTAGACAAGACAGGAACTACCG
>JABXJD010000650.1:25000-27500 GCA_013375575.1 Percina caprodes
TCATGTATTCCGGACCTTTTGTACTAGATCAACAGTAGTTTAATGTGGTCCTGACCTTTAGTACTAGATGAACAGTGGTACATGTATTACTGAGCTTTAGTACTAGATGAACAGTAGTTTAATGTGGTCCGGACCTTTTGTACTAGATCAACAGTAGTTTAATGTGGTCCTGACCTTTGGTACTAGATGAACAGTAGTTTCATGTATTCCGGACCTTTTGTACTAGATCAACAGTAGCTTCATGTATTCCTGACCTTTAGTACTAGATGAACAGTAGTTTTGTGTATTCCTGACCTTTAGTACTAGATGAACAGTAGTTTTGTGTATTCCTGACCTTTAGTACTAGATGAACAGTGGTACATGTATTCCTGACCTTTAGTACTAGATGAACAGTAGTTTCATGTATTCCTGACCTTTAGTACTAGATGAACAGTAGTTCATGTATTCCTGACCTTTAGTACTAGATGAACAGTAGTTTTGTGTATTCCTGACCTTTAGTACTAGATGAACAGTGGTACATGTATTCCTGACCTTTAGTACTAGATGAACAGTAGTTTCATGTATTCCTGACCTTTAGTACTAGATGAACAGTAGTTCATGTATTCCTGACCTTTAGTACTAGATGAACAGTAGTTTCATGTATTCCGGACCTTTTGTACTAGATCAACAGTAGTTTAATGTGGTCCTGACCTTTAGTACTAGATGAACAGTAGTTTCATGTATTCCGGACCTTTTGTACTAGATCAACAGTAGTTTCATGTATTCCTGACCTTTAGTACTAGATGAACAGTAGTTTTGTGTATTCCTGACTTTTAGTACTAGATGAACAGTAGTTTCATGTATTCCTGACCTTTAATACTAGATGAACAGTAGTTTCATGTATTCCTGACCTTTAGTAGTAGATGAACAGTAGTACATGTATTACTGACCTTTAGTACTAGATGAACAGTAGTTTCATGTATTCCTGACCTTTAGTACTAGATGAACAGTAGTTTTGTGTATTCCTGACCTTCAGTACTAGATGAACAGTGAGGTTTGTGTATTCCTGACTGTTAGTACTAGATGAACAGTAGTATATGTAGGCCCTATAGTGTGGTATACTTCCTCACCGAGCCAGTACTCCCCAGCAGCGTTCCCAAAGCCGGCCTTGTACTGGTCCCAGCCACGGTAGAAGTTTACCGTGCCGTCCATCCTCGTCTGGAACACCTGGACACACAAAAGATATATATAACACACATATATATTTCCATATATAACAGGGGTATGACTGACTGCACCGTAGGGACTACTCATTAAACCCCTTCACTTTTATCTCCATGTCGTGTGTGATGAAATGCATTTGTTTTGGGCTTCTTGACTAAGTCTGTGTCTTTTAATCATTGGGGTATGGTTCTGGTCTTCTTGACTAAGCCTGTGTCTTTTAATCATTGGGGTATGGTTCTGGTCTTCTTGACTAAGCCTGTGTCTTTTAATCATCAGGGTATGGTTCTGGTCTTCTTAACTAAGCCTGTGTTTTTTAATCATCAGGGTATGGTTCTGGTCTTCTTGACTAAGCATGTGTCTTTTAATTATTGACGTATGGTTCTGGTCTTCTTGACTAAGCCTGTGTCTTTTAATCATCGGGGTATGGTTCTGGTCTTCTTGAATAAGCCTGTGTCTATTAATCATTGGGGTATGGTTCTGGTTTTCTTGAATAAGACTGTGTCTTTTTATCATCGGGGTATGGTTCTGGTCTTCATGACTAAGCCTGTGTCTTTTAATCAGGGTATGGTTCTGGTCTTCTTGACTAAGCCTGTGTCTTTTAATCATTGGGGTATGGTTCTGGTCTTCTTGACTAAGTATAAGTCTTTCAATCATCGGGGTATGGTTTTGGTCTTCTTGACTAAGTATAAGTCTTTCAATCATCAGGGTATGGTTTTGCAGGTTAATGTGTCTGCAAGGAGTAGCCATGTACTTCATGTCCCCTGACTATGGGAGTAGTACTCCCAGTGTACGTGGAGTATGTACAAGAACCAAAACCCGGCTGTGACGTTCATGAAAACTCACCGTCCACCGTCCTCCGGCCGAGTCCATGTCGCAATACGCCTACACACAAACACACAAGCATTAGCAGACGGCTTTCAAACACTCCATACAATATATTCACACAGGCTGTAACAAGTACTAGGAATACTACTACAACTATGACTACTTATATCTGTTGTATCAGAAGCATCAGTCAGAACTTCGTCCTGTCAGAGATGGTCTCAATGGCCTTCATTTCTGAAACATGCATACAACGATGTGGGGGAAGGGGTGTGTGTGCACCATTGTTTTAACCTGTGGACGTCTGCACGACATGGCAAACGACAGGGTGCCATGAATGTAGCGATGGAGCCGCTGACCCGATGCCCAGAGAGCAGGGTCCAGCACAGCCCCGACTGGGGGCTACGCCAAGGAGACACTTTCAAAAAGTACGGTGGTATGTTTGCCGATGATATTCAATACAGGAAACATGACG
>JABXJD010000650.1:32500-60000 GCA_013375575.1 Percina caprodes
CACAAGTCATTGTGGAAGCCGAGCTCCGTCTCCCGTTTCTGTTCCGCAGTCTGCAGACCAGGGGAGTAAAGTCCAGATTCTTAGTTTAACACCAAGTCTGAGCTGATCTAAGGGACGCTTCACGTCCAGAGCCTGGACCTGTGTGGCTGTCTCAACCTCACAGACAATGGAGTCGGACAAGCCTTTAAAAGGATACGGAGTACGAATACTGTTGAGTATACTGTGAAAATGGTTCTTGGCTAATAGTAGTCTGTAAAAGATTGATTGTGCTCCAACTCCTTGACTGCTATTTATGTGTGTGTATGTGTGTGTGTGTGTGTGTGTGTGTGTGTGTGTTTGTGTATGTGTGTTTGTCTGTTTGTGTATGTGTGTGTGTGTCTGTGTATTTCTGCATCCTCAGTCGCCAGTGCCTGAACACCTCAAACACAGAAAACACCACAAGTGTTTAATAAAGACGGACAGAGAAATAAGGGGAGAACTTCATCACGTTGGGGGAAGGGACAATAATTAGCCAATTAACCATAAGGCTTTGTCATTATAAATAAAGTCCGCCATGGGAGAAGTAAGAGAGAGAAACTGTTCAACACTACATGACAAACATTTTGTGATGAATTTACCAGATATTCTTTGAAGAAGGTTTCTGGATCTTCATTGAGGTAGAGGCCAAGGCCTCTCAGGTACACTCCCTCCTGGTGTTGATGTTGTCACACTGCAGCGGGGGGGAATGAGACACAATATGGTGGCACAGGGAAGGAGCAGGTTGTCTAAAGATCTAACCCCTAAATGCCCCAGCAAGCAAGTTTGTAGTGGTCTTGCATGTTTTACAGAGCCATTGGTGTGTGGCTGAACCATATGAAAAAAAACATAGTATTTGGACAAACGCAATATACAAGTAGGCCATTTATAAAATATGTTTAAATAAGCAGCTGAGTACATTATATGCATTTCAACTAACCAAATCTGTGATAGACACGACTTCCTTAATCCTCTGCCCCTTCACTCCTCCTCTGCTCTTGAATTCCTGATGGAAGGTGCAGTTTTCTAGAGTCAGACGCTTCACCAAGAAAGATCCGCAGGACAGCTGGACTTGCTGTTTTGCAACACCTTTACTATAGACCAGAAAAAAGGGCGGATGACAAAAAACAAAACAATGAATTAATTATATTTGCGATTCAATAAAACAGCTTGTGATTATGTAAGTCTGGCATCAAGAGCTCTTACCATCACTAGGATGTTGCCACAAGCTGCTTTACACCTTAAACTGTAAAAGATGTATAAAGATATATCTACATATATATTAGACCTGTGGGCAATGGAGAAATACTCAGGCAGTTTATCCAAATGAATGTAATTATTATTTATAGTCAAACATATTAGTGCATAGGTGCTATTCTTCAACCTATAATGTGGCCCTATGATTTCTGTGATGCAGAAAACTGAATTTTTTTTGGTAATACACATATAATTAACTGTTTGCACTTTCGTTGCCGCCATAAATGAAACACACGAAAAAAATACACAGCAGCCAGGGCTCGACAGGCGGCCATTTTAGTCCACCTACACCCTAAATGCACAATCACCGAACGAGCCATAGACATTTGAACTGGCTAACGTTAGCGTTACGAGGCATTGACCGCTTCGGTCCGTGGTGGCTTGACGCCGCCATAACGGACAGACAGACACAGGGAGGAAGACAGACAGACAGAAAGGCACACACGGAGACATACACGGAGACACACACCTGTCTACAAGCCAGTTTTGCCCGGTCAACCATTGCAGCGACGAAGAGCAACAAATAAGTTAACCAAAGCAGTCAATGTGGCCTCTAACGCTAGCTATATGTCAATAAACGCTAGCTAACGTTAAAAGTCTAAAATTAGCACTAGCTAGACACCAACTCCCTTCAAATTTGAAGAGTGAAATTCGGCTCGCTTATCTGTTCACACATTTCGGTCAGTATTACGGAATCAACGTTATTTGACAGTTAGATACTTTCTCATCTACAACAGAAAACAAACACTTACCAAGTTGTGGGTTTTCCCCTTTTATTTTGCAGCGTCCTCCAAACGTTACCTTCGCTTTGCTGCCAGAGGATGAAGCGATGGAAAGAGCGGGCTGTCTCGCACATGGCGAACTAACGTAAATCAATCTCTTAGGTGGAGCTATTAAGACATTTTTAGTTAAACCACTTGAATACATACGTGTATGATCTTAAATAGATATATTTAAATAAAGCAAATTATATTTAAATGTGTCACCTCTAAGGGCTTGAATCATTTTTTTGAGTGTGTTTATGTGTCTATGTGTGTGTGTGTGTGTGTGTGTGTATGTGGGCGTGTGTGTGTGTGTGGGTCTGTGTGTGTGTGTGTGAGGGTCTGAGTGTGGGTTTGTGTGTGTATCTGTATGTGTGTTTGTGTGTGAGGGTCTGTGTGTGTGTGTGTGTGTGTGTGTGTGTGTTATGACAGTTGGGATGATTTCAGAGATTAGAGAAACATGAAGACTAATGAACACACCTGCGTCTCTGGTATGAGGACGAGATCTGAGATGGAGAATAACAACCCAGCGTTGCCTGGTGGGAGGGTTTCCTTGTTCCTGAAGAGTGAAGGACACGTAGAGACGTAGAGACGTAGAGACGTAGACACATAGACACGTAGAGACATAGAGACGAGACGTAGAGACGAGAGACGTAGAGACGTAGACACATAGACACGTAGAGACATAGAGACGTAGAGACGTAGAGACGTAGACACGTAGACAAGTAGACACGTAGAGACGTAGAGACAGACACGTAGAGACAGAGACATAGACACGTAGACACATAGAAACGTAGAGACGTAGACACGTAGACACATAGACGTAGAGACGTAGACACATAGAAACGTAGACACGTAGACACGTAGACACATAGACACGTAGAGACGTAGACACGTAGACACGTAGAGACGTAGACACATAGACACGTAGACACGTAGACACGTAGACACGTAGACACATAGAGACGTAGACACGTAGACACAAAGACACGTAGACACAGAGACGTAGAGACAGAGACACGTAGACACATAGAGACGTAGACACAGAGACGTAGAGACGTAGAGACAGAGACACGTAGACACAGAGACACGTAGACACATAGAGACGTAGACACATAGAGACGTAGACACAGAGACGTAGACACGTAGAGACATAGAGACAAGACACGCAGACACGTAGACACATAGAAACGTAGACACGTAGACACAGAGACACGTAGACACAGAGACACGTAGAGACAAGACACGCAGACACGTAGACACATAGAAACGTAGACACGTAGACACATAGAGACGTAGACACGTAGACACGTAGACACAAAGACACGTAGACACAGAGACGTAGAGAAGTAGAGACGTAGACACAGAGACACGTAGACAAAAATAAGTGTCCAGGTATTTATGTGAGTCCAGGTGTGTGTGTGTATGTGTCTCTGTCTGTGTGTCTCTATGTGTGTGTGTGTGTGTATGTGTCTCTGTCTGTGTGTCTGTGTGTGTGTCTCTCTGTCTGTGTGTGTGTGTGTGTGTGTGTGTGTATGTGTCTCTGTCTGTGTGTCTGTGTGTGTGTGTGTGTCTCTCTGTCTGTGCGTGTGTGTGTCTCTGTGTCTGTGTGTGTCTGTGTGTGTGTCTCTCTGTCTGTGTGTCTCTGTGTGTGTGTGTGTGTGTGTGTGTGTGTGATTTAGATGAGATCAGACTGAACAAGTCCATCCAGAGGAAATGTTCTTAATGAAAAATGTTCTGGCAGTCAGATCTGTAAACACACACACACACAGACAGAGACAAATACACACACACACACAGACAAATACACACACAGACACACACACACACACACACACACACACACACACAGACTGAGACAAATACACACACACACACACACACAGAGACACACACACACACACACACACACACAGACACACACACGCACACAGACAGAGACAAATACACACAAACAGACACACACACACACACACACAGACACACACACTCACACACACACGCACACAGAGACACACACACAGACAGAGACAAATACACACACACACACACACACACAGTATTATTTACATGGAGTCTGGAGGAGATATGATTCCTCTTTAACTAAAAGGTCTTTCTCTGTAGAGAGAAAACTTAACTCTCTTAAAATATATCTGCTGTCCCTTTTGTAATAAAAATAAAGAGAGCGAGCAGACGTGAAACACTATAAACATTAGACTTTTATTCTGAAAGGACACACAAAAAAGGAACAGTCAATCACTCCTTCCTTACATCACTTCCTCCTGACATCATTGTTACACTGCACACAGTTGGTAATGCTAGCAGGCGGCTAGCAGCTAGCTCCTGGCATTAATCACATCTGTTAGCATCAGCTAACCGGCTAGCTGCTGGCTAGCTACAACGTGTAGCGTTCAGGTCACGTCCCAATAAAGAAAAGAGCAAAACTACACCCAGAACTTTTATTTCTAATCATTAAAAACCAGCTGCCGGTTAGGAAACCCACGGTTACGTGCAGACACGTTTTTATATTTTAATTTTAATGTATAAAATAATCTTCGGGGTGTTCGGATGTTTTCATACAACTTTCAGTAAAAATACACAAACTTCAATCAGCAGTTTATACATAAAAGTCTCGGTTTAGCATTAAAAATCTCCTGATGTTGTGATGTGACTTGAACGCAGCACGAGGCCACAGCAGCCGCTCATCATCAAACATCCGACACCCTGAACACATCACTTACTTCTCCATATGTACACACACACACACACACACACACACACACACACACACACACACACACACACACACACACACACACACACACACACAGTGTTAAAAAGGCTACAGGAGCTAACAGGAAGTGCAGGTTTATCTCCTTCTACAGCAGTTACCGTGACAACAGTAGGTGGATAAGATGCATAGCAAGTACTCCGGTTACCCGGGCAACCAGTGATTGTTACATCTAACATAATATAATAATATGGACATAGGACCAGGTCTACCATGTCTGCAGGACCTAGGACCAGGTCTAATACATCTGCAGGACCTAGGACCAGGTCTACCACGTCTACAGGACCTAGGACCAGGTCTACCACGTCAACAGGACCTACGACCAGGTCTACCACGTCTGCAGGACCTAGGACCAGGTCTAATACATCTGCAGGACCTAGGACCAGGTCTACCACGTCTATAGGACCTAGGACCAGGTCTACCACGTCTACAGGACCTAGGACCAGGTCTAATACATCTGCAGGACCTACGACCAGGTCTACCACGTCTGCAGGACCTAGGACCAGGTCTAATACATCTGCAGGATCTAGGACCAGGCCTACCACGTCTACAGGACCTAGGACCATGTCTACCACGTCTGCAGGACCTAGGACCAGGTCTAATACGTCTGCAGGACCTACGACCAGGTCTACCACGTCTGCAGGACCTAGGACCAGGTCTAATACGTCTGCAGGACCTAGGACCAGGTCTAATAGGTCTGCAGGAACTAAGACCAGGTCTAATAGGCCTGCAGGACTTAGCAAAGGTGTAATATGTCTGCAGGACGTAGGACCAGGTCTAATACATGTGCAGGACCTAGGAAGGGTTCACAGATCTTTGGGAGGTTTTCAGAAAGCACTTAAGGATCTGTGTAGGAGCTCTGAAGACCTGCAGGTCAGCTTCCACAGACACCACCGGGTCTCTGGTGAATATCAGAGATCTTTGTCAGACTTGTGACGCCTTGCAAAGTCTAGAGTCCCAAAGCAGCAGCTCATCCCTTTGTAATGTTCTACATATTTCCCATGAAGCCATGCCAGGTCCGGGCTCGGGAGTCTAGGACCAGACGTGAACCAACTGGCTCCTTCAGGGCTGCAGATCTGAACCTGTGTTCTGGCGGATTCTGCGGCTTCATTCTTAATAGTTAGGCCTCTGTGGTGCCGAGTCATCCTGAGTCCATCCAGTACTACTTCCTGTCCTGGAATCGGGGAAGGATGCTCCAAACTAGACATGTTCCGATACCAGTTTGGCAAAAAGCCTCCAACTCGGCCTAAAACGCTGGTGGAGTATCGGAAAGTACTCAAGGTTACGCACCGATCTGGAGTCTTTTAGCCAAGAAAAACTACTCTGAAGAAGTTTTTATGTTCTTTTCCTGTTATGACTGACAGGAAAACTGCATAATGTGACTTTTATCATGTTTCACAAAGACTTGAAGGATAGTAGTACCAGCTAATAAATATATGTATTTCTTAACACACAGGTATCAGATCGGTACGCAGTATCGGCAAATACAAATGTTCAGGTATCAAAAATGGTATCAGAACATCTCTAATCCAGAGTCCTTCCCCTCCATCTGGACATGGACTTCAAAATACTTCATGTTAGCGCGGCTAAAGTGGCTAAAGTGAAAGATAAAGTGGCTAAAGTGAAAGCTAAAGGATAACACGGGAATAAATCTGTAGAGAATACTATCAACACGCCAGGATAACCCAGGTATGACGTGGCGTTTCAGTGCTCTAGGAGGACCCTGTGAATCCTGGGACCAGACTTTCAGTTAAACCCTGTCCTGTGGAGTCTCACCAATAGGGGGCGCTGGTCTCCACACAACCCCAGCTCTGCCACTCAGGGAAGATTCCTGCAGACGTCCGCGGGCTTCCAAACGGGTCAAACTCAAACTCCTCCCTCTTCTTTCCCCCGTGGTCTCTCGGGATCAGCAGCCCGGCGGGACCCTCGGTGCTCTGGGACTGGCCAGTGTCTGGGTCCGCCAGCCGGTAGTTGTTCCCGCGGTTGTTGTCCCAGAATGTTTGGTGCTGAGTCTGGTACTGGATGCAGAACTCCACTCGGTCGGACGGATCCAGGACCTCTGGTACCTGTGGTGAGAAAATCTGATTTAAAAAACTTCAAGGTACGCCCCTCCCCCCCAGTGGTATGTTCCAGCATCATGGTACTGGAACAATTTCAGTTGTGTAACTTGAAGAGAGACCCCCCCCCAATAAGTGGTTCATAACAAGAGTTTTGACAGGTAGAGCAGATCTAGACCACTCTATAATTTACAGATAGAGTTTTTCATATTTTACGTACCGGCATGGAGAAGGCGAAGGTCTCGATGTCGGGGCCCCCGTACGCCGTGTTCAGGTACCGACAGGAAACGTCCTGGAAGGACCGCCACGAGTTGAAGGTGATCCGGACCCATACGGACTTCTGGAAGCACAGGTTCTGGACCTGAACGGTGCCGGAGAGCAGACGCTGGCAGACGGAGCACGTCTCCAGACAGACACGCTGGGCCCGGAGCCGGTTCCTCAGGTCCAGGTAGTCTGCAGCCGGCGGCTCAAAGTCCAGAACCAGGCCTGGACCACAGGCTGCAAGGTCTGGGAGAAGAACACAACATAGACCTTAGTGGTCCCCTAATACTGTATCTGAAGTCTCTTTTATAAAGACCTTATTGGTCCCCTAATAATGTGTCTGAAGTCTCTTTTATATAGACCTTAGTGGTCCCTAATACTGTATCTGAAGTCTCTTTTATATATACACCTTAGTGGTCCCCTAATACTGTATCTGAAGTCTCTTTTATATAGACCTTAGTGGTCCCTAATACTGTATCTAAAGTCTCTTTTATATAGACATTAGTGGTCCCTAATACTGTATCTGAAGTCTCTTTTATATAGACCTTAGTGGTCCCTAATACTGTATCGGGAGTCTCTTTTATGTAGACCTTAGCGGTCCCCTAATACTGTATCTGAAGTCTCTTTTATATAGACCTTAGTGGTCCCTAATACTGTATCGGGAGTCTCTTTTATGTAGACCTTAGTGGTCCCCTAATACTGTATCTGAAGTCTCTTTTATATAGACCTTAGTGGTCCCCAATACTGGATCTGAAGTCTCTTTATATAGACCTTAGTGGTCCCCAATACTGTATCTGAAGTCTCTTTATATAGACCTTAGTGGTCCCTAATACTGTATCTGAAGTCTCTTTTATATAGACCTTAGTGGTCCCCAATACTGGATCTGAAGTCTCTTTTATATAGACCTTAGTGGTCCCCTAATACTGGATCTGAAGTCTCTTTTATATAGACCTTAGTGGTCCCTAATACTGGATCTGAAGTCTCTTTTATATAGACCTTAGTGGTCCCCTAATACTGGATCTAAAGAAATATTTTAGTCAGTTTTTCCAATTCTTTTGACCTTCTTTTTGTCATTTTTTCAGATTTTTTGTCACTTTTATTTCTGGCTTTTTTGAAGTTTTTTTCCAACATTATTCACTTTTCCAACGTTCCTGAGCCGTAGTTGTGATTCAGAGACTTCTGGAACGTGTCAGATTTGAAGGGTTCATCGTTGACGTGACCCTGGTGCTTTATGAAACCTCGGGGTTTCTCACCGTCGCTGTCGGCCCGGTGCAGCCCGGCGGCGCCCTCCATCTCGGTCAGGGTGAACTGCAGCTCGGCGAGCGCGTCCTCCTCCGCCTCGTCGAACACGTGCACGGCGGCGAGCGCCAGACCCCGAGCGTCTGCGAACACCACGCTCTTCTTCTTCTTCTTCTTCTTCTTTGTCTGCAGCCGGGCCACGCCACCGCTGCTCTCTGCCGCCGCCATGTTGGTGGTTGCCGTGGCGATGAAGTTGCTGTCAGAGATCAGACAGGGTCGCAGCGGCTCGCAGCGCTGCCGCAGAGCGGCGGCCGCCAGAGAGAAGCCGTTGTCATGGTTACCGTGGAAGGAGCAAAGTGGAGGAGAGCTGGCCAGGCAGATCCTCACCGCCACGTCCACGGGCATGATGGGAAACGGGCACCTGGGGGGCGCCGGGGGGGGCGCCGGGACACGCCTAGAGGATTAATACAGTCAACGTTGAAGGAAAGTCCCAAAAAGTAAAGAAAGAAACTTATTTTTTATTTTATTTTGTCCTCCACATTAGGACAGAAGGACAGTACAGCAGTACCTCTACATTAGGAGGGAGGACAGTACTGCTGTACTTCTACATTAGGAGGGAGGACAGTACTGCTGTACATGTACATAAGGAGGAAAGACAATTCTGCAGTACATGTACATAAGGAGGAAAGACAGTACTGCAGTACATGTACATAAGGAGGAAAGACAATTATGCAGTACATGTACATTAGAAGGAAGGACAGTACTGCAGTACATGTACATTAGGAGAGAGGACAGTACTGCTGTACATGTACATAAGGAGGGAGGACAGTACTGCTGTACATGCACATTAGGAGGGAGGACAGTACTGCTGTACATGTACATAAGGAGGGAGGACAGTACTGCAGTACCTCTACATTAGGAGGAAAGACAATTCTGCAGTACATGAACATTAGAAGGAAGGACAGTACTGCAGTACATGTACATTAGGAGGAACGACAGTACTGCAGTACATGTACATTAGGAGGAACGACAGTACTGCAGTACATGTACATAAGGAGGAAGGACAGTACTGCAGTACATGTACATTAGGAGGAACGACAGTACTGCAGTACATGTACATAAGGAGGAAGGACAGTACTGCAGTACATGTACATTAGAAGGAAGGACAGTACCGCAGTACATGTACATTAGGAGGAAGGACAGTACCGCAGTACATGTACATTAGGAGGAACGACAGTACTGCAGTACCTCTACATTAGAAGGAAGGACAGTACCGCAGTACATGTACATTAGGAGGAAGGACAGTACCGCAGTACATGTACATTAGGAGGAACGACAGTACTGCAGTACCTCTACATTAGGACAGAAGGACAGTACATGTACATTAGGAGGAAGGACAGTACTGCAGTACATGTACATTAGGAGGGAGGACAATACTGCAGTACCGCTACATTAGGATGGAGGACAGTACTGCAGTACATGTATATTAGGATGGAGGAAAGTACTGCAGTACATGTATATTAGGATGGAGGACAGTACTGCAGTACATGTATATTAGGATGGAGGAAAGTACTGCAGTACATGTACATAAGGAGGAAAGACAGTTCTGCAGTACATGTACATTAGAAGGAAGGACAGTACTGCTGTACATGTACATAAGGAGGGAGGACAGTACTGCTGTACATGTACAAAAGGAGGGAGGACAGTACTGCTGTACATGTACAAAAGGAGGGAGGACAGTACTGCAGTACCTCTACATAAGGAGGAAAGACAGTACTGCAGTACCTCTACATAAGGAGGAAAGACAGTTCTGCAGTACATGTACATTAGAAGGAAGGACAGTACTGCTGTACATGTACATTAGAAGGAAGGACAGTACTGCTGTACATGTACATTAGAAGGAAGGACAGTACTGCTGTACATGTACATTAGGAGGAGGGACAGTACTGCTGTACATGTACTCAGGTACTTTCCCGCGGTGACGCACTTTGTCTCGGATTCTCACCTGCTTGCAAAGTTTCCCGCGAGAATCCCGCTGACGCAACCCCACGCACACTTGCTGGCGGGAAATCTTCTGCGTGCGTCTTTATTTTGATATTTTCTCTTTATGATGCAGCCATTTTAAAGACGAGACGCCGCCGCACGTCCGCGCCTTTAGACCCGCCCCCTGACCAACAGACAGAGTCAGCAGCCAATCAGCGCTCAGAACCGCCGGTGCTCACTTTCTCAGCCAATCACAGTGAAAGCAAAAAGAGGTCAAACTGCCCCGGGTTGACGTCAAAGCTTTCTTGGGACTTTAGGCCCTGAGAGAAGACTGGCAGGCACATCTCAGTGATTTAATCTGATAATGTGAATATTAAATACATAAAAATAAACTACAAATATAAAAACGTGTGTAGACAACCAACTACACAATAATATGTTAATTTAACAGGTTGATGAGATTCATAAATAATAATTTATGGAAAATTCAACACCAACACCGACTTGGCGAGATTTTCGGCAGACACAGCAGAATGCAGGAGCCAGAGGAGTTGGGAAATAACATGAGGTTGTGGGAATCCCATCTAAAGAACGCTTTTCTGAATGGACTGCTGCCTGACATCCGAGCTGGAGTGCTGAAAACGTGTATTGGCTGGGACGAAGCCAGACTGAAAGAAATCATCAGACATGCAAAGCATGCAGAGCACCTGGAGCAAGAGTCAACTCGTCAAGCCGAAAAGAAAACAAAGAAAAAGACAGAAGAAGCCCAGCTGACGCTGTTTCATGCAGTAAACCAACTCGCTGGAGGCGGAGGGAACAGAGGGGGGAAAGGCAGAGGCAGAGGCAGAGGACGCGGCGGACCAGCAGTCGACCAGCAGTAGACCAGCAGTAGACCAGCAGTAGACCGAGGAATATGCTTTAACTGTGGAGGAAGAGGTCACTGGGCAGAGAAATGTCCATCCCCGAAACGGGAAGGCATGCAACAAGCCGGGGCCCCAGCTGGGGACCGCAGCTACAGCCAGCAGCAGGCGGACTGACGGGAGGAGGGGGGGATGGAGAGTCTGAGCCAGCGAGATCTACCTGTGTGTGTGTGTGTATGTGTGTGTGTGTGTGTGTGTGTGTGCATGTGTGTGTGTGTGTGTGTGTGTGTGTGTGTGTGTGTGCGTGTGTGTGTATGTGTATGTGTGTGTGTATGTGTGTGTGTGTGTGTGTGTGTGTGTGTGTGTGTGTGACATTTGAATCGTTTTTATTACGTTTGTTTATTTTTTTTCAATGTTTTGGGCGTTTTTTTCTGACTTTTTGCCGTTTAACTCTTTGTTTGATTGAACTGACTCTGAAATATGAAGATTTTGTTGTTAATAATAAGAATAAGAGCCGAGTCATTTATTAATAATAAGAATAATAACAATGAGTTTAATAGTCAGGTAAATGAGACTTTGGTTACGTCATCTGCGTAGAAACATCGTCATCATCAATAAAAACATAAGTGCTTATTATTGTTGTGCAAAACAAAGTAATACTGTCAAAACAACAAGAAAACACAGTAAAGCATCATTGGTAACACTGAGTATGGCGTCATATTCCTTCAAAACTCTTACCAAAACTGTACCGAGAAAATACTGAAAACCAGCTGCAGCTCACACCGCCACCTGTAGGGGGCGACAGAAACCTGCAGGGGCAATGGGAACCTGCAGCTTACACCGCACCCTGCAGGGGCGACGGGAACCTGCAGCTCACACCGCCACCTGTAGGGGGCGACAGAAACCTGCAGGGGCAACGGGAACCTGCAGCTCACACCGCAACCTGCAGGGGCAACGGGAACCTGCAGCTGACACCGCCACCTGTAGGGGGCGACAGAAACCTGCAGGGGCGACAGGAACCTGCAGCTCACACCGCCACCTGCAGGGGCGACGGGAACCTGCAGCTCACACCGCCACCTGCAGGGGCGACGGGAACCTGCAGCTCACACCGCCACCTGCAGGCGCGACGGGAACCTGCAGCTCACACCGCCACCTGTAGGGGGCGACAGAAACCTGCAGGGGCGACAGAAACCTCCAGGGCGACAGGAACCTGCAGCTCACACCGAAACATGCAGGGGCGACGTGAACCTGCAGCTCACACCGCAACCTGCAGGGGCGACGGGAACCTGCAGCTCACACCGCCACCTGTAGGGGGCAACAGAAACCTGCAGGGGCAACGGGAACATGTATGGGGCGACAGAAACCTGCAGGGGGCGACGGTAACATGTAGGGGGCGACACAAACCTGCAGGGGGCAACGGGAACATGTAAGGGGCGACAGAAACCTGCAGGGGGTGATAAAAAACTGAAGGGGCAATGGAAAACTGCACAGGCAATAGAAACCTGCAGGGGCGACAGAGACCTGCAGGGGCAACAGAAACCTGCAAGGGGTGACCAAACCAGTAGGGGGCTACAGAAACCTGCAAGGGGTGATAAAAAAAACTGCAGGGGGTGACGGGAACATGTAGGGGGCAACAGAAAGCAGCAGCGGCGACAGAAACCTGCAGGGGGTGACAAAAACCTGCATCCGGCGATAAAAAACTGTTCACTTCAACTAAAAGATTCAACAAGTGAAATTATGGCTTCAACAGTGCAAACAGCACAAACGTCATCCAAAGCGATCCAAAGTGGTCCCAACTGGTCCCATGTGGTCCACCAGGATGCTACCCTGATACCCAGAACTACAGTTCAGTTCACATCTTCAGAGAGCATCTCTCCTACTCAAGCTACATTTACCTTTGGATCAGCAAAATAAATAATTCTGGTTTCATTTTGACTTTTTGGCTCAAAATCACATTCAGAACCATCTGGAATCATCGGAACCATCTGGAATCATCGGAACCATCTGGAAGCATCGGAACCATCTGGAAGCATCGGAACCATCTGGAATCATCGGAACCTTCTGGAATCATCAGAACCATCTGGAATCATCGGAACCATCTGGAATCATCGGAACCATCTGGATTCATCGGAACCATCTGGAAGCATCAGAACCATCTGGAACCATCTGGAATCATCGGAACCTTCTGGAATCATCAGAACCATCTGGAACCATCTGGATTTATCAGAACCATCTGGAATCATTGGAACCATCTGGAACCATATGTAAGGATCGGAACCATCTGGAAGCATCTGGAAACATCTGGATTTATCAGAACCATCTGGAATCATCGGAACCATCTGGAACCATCAGAACCATCAGAACCGTCAGATGCTACGAGACTCACGTTGACTCATCAGGATTTTAATTCCTCAGAATAGAAGCTACGGCTACGTTTTGGTTTTAAAAGGAATATCTTCCCCCTCATTCTCCCTGCTCTGGTGTTCCCCCCTCTCATTCCCCCTGCTCGTGTTACTGGTATTGGCACCGACTGCTGGATTTTTTGTATCGTGACTAGATGAGATATGAGGTTACCATGGTAACTATACCAGGATGTAGATGAGATACGAGGTTACCTTGGTAACTATACCACGATGTGGATGATATATGAGGTTACCATGGTAACTACACCAGGATGTAGATGAGCTATGAGGTTACCTTGGTAACTATACCAGGATGTGGATGATATATGAGGTTACCATGGTAACAATACCAGGATGTAGATGAGGTTTAACCAGAGACTAGTTCCCAGGGAGATAAAAACAATCAGAGCACCGAGATCACTTTTGGGCAAAACGTTGCCATGGCAATGGAGATGGAGCCTGATTGTAGCCATGGCAATGGAGATGGAGCCTGAACGTAGCCATGGCGATGGACATTTCCTCTACAGACAGATGTTGATCTGCTTGGCCAGCTCTCGGTCCAGATCGTGGATCAGGGTGTCGAAGTCTTTCAGACTCAGGCGACAGTTAAAGGGAGCGTCAAAATCCAAGAACTCGTCTACGTACAGAGCTCCTCCTCCTCCTGGTTGCCACGCCCCCTTCTTCTCCTCCTCCCCCTCTTCATCATCACTGCCTGGAACAGCAACAACACACACGGCATCACTAGATATACTTATAGAGCGGTCTAGAACTGCTCTATCTGTAAATTATAGAGCAGTCTAGACCTGCTCTATCTGTTAATTATAAAGTGGTCTAGACCTGCTCTATCTGTAAATTATAGAGCGGTCTAGACCTGCTCTATCTGTTAATTATAAAGTGGTCTAGACCTGCTCTATCTGTAAATTATAGAGTGGTCTACACCTGCTCTATCTGTAAATTATAGAGCGGTCTAGACCTGCTCTATCTGTAAATTATAGAGCGGTCTAGACCTGCTCTATGTGTAGATTATAGAGCGGTTTAGACCGGCTCTACATGTAGATTATAGAGCGGTTTAGACCTGCTCTATGTGTAGATTATAGAGCGGTTTAGACCTGCTCTATGTGTAGATTATAGAGCGGTTTAGACCTGCTCTATGTGTACATTATAGAGCGGTTTAGACCTGCTCTATGTGTAGATTATAGCGGTTTAGACCCTCACCAATGTGAGTCAAGTGCAGATTTGAGTTGTGCGTGCGTCACTTTGAAACAAGTAGCATATAAGATGCTAACGAGAGACTTCTGTAATGTCAACACAGTAAAAATGGACCTACGTAACAGAGTTGGTTCACTGCTTGCTTAGCTTCAAGTTAGCATCAAACACAACAAATGCTGTCAGCTGAATGGTGTTTTGAGCTAACGTTAGCATCAATCAACCAAAGCTAGCAACGTTTCTGAGATGCTTTCCATCTTCTGTTATTGTTTGTAATGATAAACTTTATTATTTCATGGATTTCACTCATTTCAGTATGACAGTTATGTCGTAAACCGTTAAGATCTGCCCTCTCCTACCATTGGTCGGTGACAGTTATGTCGTAAACCGTTAAGATCCGCCCTCTCCTCCCATTGGTCAATGACAGTTAGCATGTTACCTGTGTGTTTACCTGCATCACTGTCACTTCCTGCCACCTCATCGTAATCAGCTTCCTGTCTGGAGAGGAGATCTCGCCCACACACGCTCCAGTCCCCCGCGTACCGGTTGATCGGAGGCGGACTCTCCAGCCGGGCCAGACCCCCTCGGCCCCGACGGGACACCACCACCTCTTGGCTCTGGGGCAGAGCCAATCGCAGGGCAGGAGGCCTCTGCTGCAGGCCCAGGGGATTATGGGTAAGGGTGGATGGGGGAGGCAGGGACACATCGATGTGGTCGTCTTCTGGGACGTGGTGGCTCGGCACTGAGGAACGACATTTAAAAAGATAAATTAGATTATATATATATATATATATATATATATATATATATATATATATATATATATATATATATACACTATATATATTTATATATTCAAATGTTTCTTCTTGCATTTTATTCTATTATTATTTCATGTAATGTATATTGTATGTATGTATACATATATATATATATATATATATATATATATATATATATATATATATATATATATGATATATAATATATAAATGTACAAAAATATTTAAAAAAAGGTTAAATTTCATAGGTAAATAATAATAATTATAGCCTAATAATAATTTTACCCTCACCTGGCCACAGCTGCAGCAGGTAGTGAAGCGCCTCGATGTGTCGTTTGAAATCTACTGCACTCGCTATCTCTTCCCCAGGACCCTTCCCCCCCCCTCGTCCTCCCCTGCCCCCCCCGGCCCCCCTCCAGGCGTCCTGGGTTGGCGTGAGCAGCACCGGGCCAAAGCACACCGCCAGGTTCTGGTGATTCATCCTGTTGGACGGGCTGAGGGACGCCACCAGGCTCAGGTGGTCCAGCAACAGGGACAACGTGGCCTGGACACACACAAACACATCATCTAACATATATATATATATATATATATATATATATATATATATATATATATATATATATATATATATATATATATATATATATAGATAAGATCATTCTGCAGCAGTAGAACTCTCTGTTACCCTCTCTGCAGGCGGCAGACAGGACAGCAGTTCCACGGTGCTCTGGGCTAGCTGAGGATCAGGATCTGGGGTCCCAGGTGGGACAGGTGGGGGTCTCAGCATCATGGCATCCCTGACCACCTGGTACAGAGTCCTGGTGATGAGTGGAGAGGGCAACTCCCGCAGGTAGTCCTTCAGTATCCCTAAGGAAACACAGAGGAGGAAAATCACCGGTTAGCCTGGAACCAGGTCTATGGGTCCCGACCAGCGAGGAGGAACCACGTCTAAGGGTCCCGACCAGCAAGAGGGAACAACGTCTATGGATCCTGACCAGCAAGGAGTTACCATGTCTATGGGTCCCAACCAGCAAAAAGGAACCACGTCTATGGGTCCTAACACAGCGAGGAGGAACCACGTCTATGGGTCCCGACATGCAAGGAGGAACCACTTCTAGATGGTAATGTCTGCTGTTATTAGTCTGTGGCTGAACTTGGTCTTCATGACTCTGTAAAACCTTATTCATTCGGAAACTCCTTCATTCAAGTCAAAGTCATTGACCTCATCAGGGGTACATGCCCCCCGGCGGTGTCCAGAGATACGTGCCCCCCTGGCGGTGTCTACAGGTACATGTCCCCCAGGGGTGTCCTGAGGTACATGCCCCCCGGCTGTGTCTACAGGTACATTCCCCCTGGGCGGTGTCTTCAGGTACATGCCCCCTGGGGGTTTCTACAGGTACATGCCCCCGGGGGTGTCTACAGGTACATGTCCCCTGGGGGTGTCTACAGGTACATGTCCCCTGGGGGTGTCTACAGTTACATGCCCCCGGGGTGTCCAGAGATACATCCCCCCCGGCAGTGTCTACAGTTACATGCCCCTGGGGTGTCAACAGGTACATGCCCCCGGGGATGTCCAGAGTTATGTGCCCCCCGGCGGTGTCTACAGGTACATGCCCCCCAGCGGTGCGTTCACTGACCTGTGATGACATTAATGTCCGGGTACAGATCCTCGCTGAGACACACAGCTGAACTGTTTCTCTCAAACCAATCACGGAGCTCCTTCTTCACCGCCGCAGAACCACACAGTCTGTAGAGACCCACCACCTGACACATAGACGGGCAGACAGACAGACAGGTTAGAGAGACAGACAGACAGACAGAATGACAGACAGGTTAGAGAGACAGACAGACAGACAGACAGACAGAGAGACAGACATGCTAGATAGACAGACCGACTGACAGACAGACACACAGACAGGTTAAAAAGACAGACAGGTCAGAGAGACAGACAAGGTAGAGAGACAGACAGACAGACAGACAGGTTAGAGAGACAGACAGGTCAGAGAGACAGACAAGGTAGAGAGACAGACAGACAGACAGACAGGTTAGAGAGACAGACAAGGTAGCGAGAAAGACAGAAGTTAAGGAAGTCCTGATAGGTCAGCTAGAATCAGCAGAAATGTCTTTACTGTTAACGTGGATGCTCTGTGTCTTCATGACAATAAGAAAGAAGAAGTTAGAAAAGAAGAAGTTAGAAAAAAGTTAGAAAAGAAGTTAGAAAAAAAGAAGTTAGAAAAGAAGAAGTTAGAAAAGAAGAAGTTAGAAAAAAGTTAGAAAAGAAGTTAGAAAAAAAGAAGTTAGAAAATAAGTTAGAAAAGAAGAAGTTAGAAAAGAAGTTAGAAAAGAAGAAGTTAGAAAAGAAGAAGTTAGAAAAGAAGTTAGAAAAGAAGAAGTTAGAAAAGAAGAAGTTAGAAAAGAAGTTAGAAAAGAAGTTAGAAAAGAAGAAGTTGGAAAAAGAAGTTAGAAAAGAAGTTAGAAAAGAAGTTAGAAAAGAAGAAGTTAGAAAAGAAGAAGTTAGAAAAGAAGTTAGAAAAGAAATTAGAAAAGAAGAAGTTGGAAAAAGAAGTTAGAAAAGAAGTTAGAAAAGAAGTTAGAAAAGAAGAAGTTAGAAAAGAAGAAGTTAGAAAATAAGTTAGAAAAGAAGAAGTTAGAAAAGAAGAAGTTAGAAAAGAAGAAGTTAGAAGTGTGGAGGTACCTTGAGTCCCCGTCGTTCTATCTCTGCAACACATTTCTGGATGAGCAGAGGGATCGGAGATGCAGATCCTTCTTTCTCCACCAGGTGGTGCAGCTCCACCCCGAACACGCTGGCAGGAAGTGTTGAGTCACTGCTGGGCTGTAGGGAGGAAGGTCAGCCATTAGACAATGAAATATGATGAGTCCCTGCTGGGCTGTATGTCCCACTGTGTCCCTGTGTCCCACTGTGTACCCGTATGTCCCCATGTGTCCCTGTGTGTCCCTGTGTGTCCCTCTGTGTACCCGTATGTCCCCATGTGTCCCTGTGTGTCCCTCTGTGTCCCTGTGTTTACCACTGTGTCCCTGTGTGTCCCACTGTGTACCTGTGTGTGCCACCGTGTCCCTGTGTGTCCCTGTGTGTCCCACTGTGTCCGTGTGTGTCCAACTGTGTCGCTGTGTGTGAATGTGTGTCCCACTGTGTACCCGTAAGTCCCCATGTGTCCCTGTGTGTCCCTGTGTGTGCCACTGTGTCCCTGTATGTCCCTGAGTGTCCCACTGTGTACCTGTGTTTACCACTTGTAACTGTGTGTGCCACCGTGTCCCTGTGTGTCCCTGTGTGTCCTACTGTGTCCCTGTGTGTCCCACTGTGTACCTGTGTGTGACACTGTGTCCCTATGTGTCCCTGCATGTCCCTGTGTGTCGCTGTGTGTCCCACTGTGTCCGTGTGTGTCCAACTGTGTCGCTGTCTGTGAATATGTGTCCCACTGTGTCCCTGTGTGTCCCACTGTGTCCGTGTGTCCCCCCTGTGTCCTTGTGTGTACATGTGTGTCCCAATGTGTCCCTGTGTGTCCCACTGTGTACCTGTGTGTCCCATTTTTCCTGCAGAGACAGTTTGACGTAAAGAAGTCCTCTGGGCTCCAGCTTCACACAGAGCTGCTGACTGCGACTCCCTGAGGGACACAACAGCACAGTCCTTCATATCTCAGCAGAACCCCCAACCCATCTGTTATGTCTCTATTATTTATTGAAGCAGTAAAGATGAATTGGTAGAGAACCTTTAAAGAGCGGCGGAATGGAGACGCCCCCGAGGCCGCAGACTCTGTTTCTGATTGGACCCGTCTGATCCGTCCCTTTAGCCCCGCCCACTGCCACCGCTGGATTGGCTGCAGAGACACAAACCAGCATGAAAACGTCCGTCAACACCAACCAGATCCAGATTTGTTGGCCATGACTGACAGCTGAAGTCTCGAGGACCCACGAGATCTCGCGAGTTAACGTGTGATAGGACAACAACAAAACCTCTGACCTAACTTCCTGTCTCTGCTGATTATGAAGTCTTCAAGGTTAGGGTTAAGGAGACATGATCTGCCGGGGTATTTTATTTTGAAAATCAACTGCATGTTTTGTTTTGTTAAAAACCTTATGATATGTCTAATCAGCTTGTCTCATGACTCAAGACAAGATGCCCAAGATGTCTAAAAACATGTCCTTCAGTGCATGGGGACATTTATTTAATTTTTTTGTCCTTCGAGTGTCCCCAGGCCTTTTTCATTTCATGTCAACCAACTTTGTGGACTCGCCCTTTGGGTCTCAGAGACCCTTGAGTGCAGGACGGGTCCCGGGGACCCCGGAACAAGATGAGGTTAGTGGGATACGCATTTGAGTACGGGACGGGTCCAGGGACCCCGGAGGACAAGTCCACGGTAGCAGAAAGACATGATTGAATACAGGAGAGTCTCTTAAGACCCAAAGGACAACACAAGGGACGGTGATTTTGAGTTGTTGCGGTGGAAATCCACACGTTGACTTTAATGGAGACCTAATGCTGTGGTTCAAAACTGGATCCGCCGCCGCGATTCAGGAGCGTTCCACAGTTGATATAAATCAGGTGTCAGACTGAACACAATTCAGCTTTGAGTTTGGTCTAAGATCAGTATTCCTCCATCTTACCAGGGTTACCATGGTTAACAGGGTTACCTGGGGTCAGCACCACGATGCGTAGCTGGCGGGCTCGCTCTAGCTGCAGGTGGAAGGCGTGGTCCAGCGGGTGGGAGGAGCCTCGCAGCGTCAGTAGTGACGTCCTGGCCCTGGTCACGCCGTCAATCTGGATGGCGAGGAAGACGTCCTTACTGTCCTCGGACCTGAGGACAAGCAGAGATACCTTTGATCTGTCCTGACACACGCAGTAGAAATATAGCAACCACGTTGCCGTGACTCCAGGCCACTAACGTTGCCATGGAGACAGACATCTAACCCTGTCTGTATGGAAGTGAATGGGAACACCCCCCCTACCTGCCGGTCTTGATCTGGTCCAGGCGCAGCAGATGCACCGTCAGCAGCCCTGTCACCCGCTGGCTGCACCTCGGGGGGTCGGATTCCACGTACAGGCGGAACAAAGTCACGTCGCACACCTTTACCTGGGAGGGGGGGATGGGGGCCTGTTGCCGTGGCAGCAGCTCGGGGGAGTCCCCATCGCTCAGATAACCTGAAAGAAAAAAGTTCATATTTGCAGCTACAGAAGTGAGTTAATGACAGCGGGCCAAAGTGTGGAGAGATGTTGCAAATCTATCATATCTATCTATCTATCTATCTATCTATCTATCTATCTATCTATCTATCTATATCTATCTATCTATATATATATATATAGATAGATAGATAGATAGATATAGATAGATAGATAGATAGATAGATAGATAGATAGATAGATATATATATCTATCTATATCTATCTATCTATCTATCTATCTATCTATCTATCTATCTATCTATCTATCTATCTATCTATCTATCTATCTATCTATCTATCTATCTATCTATCTATATATATATATATATATATATATATATATTGATGAGAACAGGCTGAAACTTGACCTCCTTTGGCCGAGCGTCCTCTGGACGAGCGCCTCAGCGGTCTGGCCGGGGGGGCTGAGCTGTCCAGGTGATACCTGCTGATCACATTCTGATTGGCCGACAATGACGATGCGTTTTTATTGGCTGGCTCGTCGCCGCCTCCCTGGCTGTCGGTCTCCTGGCGACTGGCTCGAGACGAGGAGCGAAGGCTGAGTTTGCGTCGCAGCTCAGGAAGTTTCTTCATCTTCAGGGAGAGTTTCCTCACCGTACCTGGAGACCGCAGCCTGTCAATCACGCTGCTGGACACGCCCCCTTTCTTCTGGGAGGCGGGGCTATATTCGGAGGGGGCGGGGTCTGAGGGACAGAGACAGGGAAAACACACCGAGCATTCAGGCCAACAGTAAAAGTTGCATAATATACATGTTGCATTTAAACTCTTTAGAAACTATATCCTGCTCCATTTTTCCTTTTCAGTGTTGGGAAAACTCAACCGTGTTGCATTGTGGGATATGGTAGTAACGTGTAGGCTATATCGTATGTACGCTTAGAATAGCAGTGCATTGTGGGAATTTCATAGTGGACTACATACTGAATGAAATTATCTGCAGAGAATTCAAACACCTCTACAACATGGGAGACACACTATTTAGGGAACTATTCCTGGGATAGGAAACTATTCCTGGGATAAGGAACTATTCCTGGGATAGGGTACTATTCCTGGGATAGGGAACTATTCCTGGGATAGGGAACTATTCCTGGGATAGGAAACTATTCCTGGGATAAGGAACTATTCCTGGGATAGGGTACTATTCCTGGGATAGGGAACTATTCCTGGGATAAGAAACTATTCCTGGGTTAGGGTACTATTCCTGGGATAGGGAACTATTCCTGGGATAGGGTACTATTCCTGGGATAGGGAACTATTCCTGGGATAAGAAACTATTCCTGGGTTAGGGTACTATTCCTGGGATAGGAAACTATTCCTGGGATAGGGAACTATTCCTGGGATAAGAAACTATTCCTGGGTTAGGGTACTATTCCTGGGATAGGGAACTATTCCTGGGATAGGGTACTATTCCTGGGATAGGGAACTATTCCTGGGATAAGAAACTATTCCTGGGTTAGGGTACTATTCCTGGGATAGGGAACTATTCCTGAGTTAGGGTACTATTCCTGGGATAGGAAACTATTCCTGGGATAGGGAACTATTCCTGGGAGAGGAAACTATTCCTGGGATAGGGAACTATTCCTGGGATAGGGTACTATTCCTGGGAGAGGAAACTATTCCTGGGATAGGGAACTATTCCTGGGAGAGGAAACTATTCCTGGGAGAGGAAACTATTCCTGGGATAGGGAACTATTCCTGGGATAGGGTACTATTCCTGGGATAGGGAACTATTCCTGTGATAAGAAACTATTCCTGAGTTAGGGTACTATTCCTGGGATAGGAAACTATTCCTGGGATAGGGAACTATTCCTGGGAGAGGAAACTATTCCTGGGATAGGGAACTATTCCTGGGATAGGGAACTATTCCTGGGATAGGAAACTATTCCTGGGATAAGGAACTATTCCTGGGATAGGGTACTATTCCTGGGATAGGGAACTATTCCTGGGATAAGAAACTATTCCTGGGTTAGGGTACTATTCCTGGGATAGGGAACTATTCCTGGGATAGGGTACTATTCCTGGGATAGGGAACTATTCCTGGGATAAGAAACTATTCCTGGGTTAGGGTACTATTCCTGGGATAGGAAACTATTCCTGGGATAGGGAACTATTCCTGGGATAAGAAACTATTCCTGGGTTAGGGTACTATTCCTGGGATAGGGAACTATTCCTGGGATAGGGTACTATTCCTGGGATAGGGAACTATTCCTGGGATAAGAAACTATTCCTGGGTTAGGGTACTATTCCTGGGATAGGGAACTATTCCTGAGTTAGGGTACTATTCCTGGGATAGGAAACTATTCCTGGGATAGGGAACTATTCCTGGGAGAGGAAACTATTCCTGGGATAGGGAACTATTCCTGGGATAGGGTACTATTCCTGGGAGAGGAAACTATTCCTGGGATAGGGAACTATTCCTGGGAGAGGAAACTATTCCTGGGAGAGGAAACTATTCCTGGGATAGGGAACTATTCCTGGGATAGGGAACTATTCCTGTGATAAGAAACTATTCCTGAGTTAGGGTACTATTCCTGGGATAGGAAACTATTCCTGGGATAGGGAACTATTCCTGGGAGAGGAAACTATTCCTGGGATAGGGAACTATTCCTGGGATAGGGAACTATTCCTGGGATAAGAAACTATTCCTGGGTTAGGGTACTATTCCTGGGATAGGGAACTATTCCTGGGAGAGGAAACTATTCCTGGGATAGGGAACTAGGGTTTTCTCCTTACCTGTGTTTTCTGTTGTGATGTCATCAGCCTGGTGGCTAACACTGGGGTTGGCGCCCTCTAGTGGGCCGTCCCTGCTCCGATTCTCTTGACCTCCCCTCCCTTCCGTGTCCCCCCTCCCCCCCACGTCCCCCTGTCTCCTCCAGACGTCCCGCGGCCAAGCGGGGTCCTCCTCCTCGGGGATGGGGTTGTACCAGATGTTGCTGCTGGGCTCCGGCTGCAGCCTGGAGGCCTCGTCTGAAGCCTGGGTTTTTCCTGAGGACAGCACCCAGGCCCGGCTGCTGCGGTCCAGGCTCTGCAGGTACATTCGCTGGCCAGAGAACTTGTTGCTAACGGGGGGGCCGAGGACATCCTGGGGGGGGTCCTGCAGGCCTGGGGTGGGAGGGACGGGACTGACCCCCAGACCCACGCCACACGGCTCCATCTGGGGGGAGAAGAAGAAATGGGACGTCAAAGAAATGGAAAGAAAAATCAAAACACAAGAACAATTCAATGTGCTTTTCGTTAAAAACAGGTTTACAACATTTTGGAACCAGTCTGGTGGTCTTAGTGAGGACTGGACTGATCCAGTCTGGTGGTCTTAATTAAGACTGGATTAATCCAGTCTTGTGGTCTTAGTAAGGACTGGACTGATCCAATCTCATGGTCTAAGTGAGGACTGGACTGATCCAGTCTCGTAGTCTAACCTACCTTCTCCTTTGCTAGCCTCTGACTCCAGGCCTGCCCAGATGCATCCTGGGATGTCCCCGGTGGACTTTCCCAGTCAGGGTTTTGGTGGACGGGGCTTGGCTGCATGGAGGGGGGCGGGGCCACGGAGCCCTGACGCGCCCACGACTGTTTCTTAGCAACAGTGATCCGGTTCTGGGGGGGCGAGGGGGGGTCAGCGGGGTCCGCCAGGGGGAGTGGGGAGGTCTGCATAGCTGGGGATGATGGAGACTGGAGGACATCTGTACACACACACACACACACACACACACACACACACACACACACACAGACACACACACACACAGACAGACAGACACACACACACACACACACACACAGACACAGACAGACAGAGATACACACACACACAAAAATATACACACACAGACACACACACACACACAACACACACACACACACACACGCACACACACAAACAGTTAATTTGCTAGTCCATTCATCATAAACAAAGTTCTTCTGAATTAATGAATCATGTTGTTGTTCAACGTGATCACATGTTCTTCATGAGAACATGTCTGTCTCTCTGTCTCTCTGTCTGTCTGTCTGTCTCTCTGTCTGTCTGTCTGTCTGTCTGTCTCTCTGTCTGTCTGTCTGTCTCTCTGTCTGTTTGTCTGTCTTTCTGTCTGTTTGTCTGGAGTACACAGGAAGTTATACTCTCCAGAGGTTGGCCTCCACTTCCTGTCCCCTGAAAGAAGCCAAACACCCTGACTATGTGTGTATGTGTGTGTGTCTGTGTATGTATGTGTGTGTGTGTGTGTCTGTGTATGTGTGTGTCTGTGTATGTGTATATGTGTGTGTCTGTGTGTATGTGTGTCTGTGTGTGTGTGTTTGTGTGTTTGTCTTTGTGTGTGTGTGTGTATGTGTGTGAGTGTGTCTGTGTGTATGTGTGTGTATGTGTGTCTGTGTGTGTGTCTGTGTGTATGTGTGTGAGTGTGTGTGTGTCTGTGTGTGTGTGTGTGTGTTAGTGTGTGTGTGTCTGTGTGTATGTGTGTTTCTGTGTGTGTGTATGGGTGTGTGTGTGTCTGTGTGTGCATATGTGTGTGTGTGTGTGTGTGTCTGTGTGTATGTGTGAGTGTGTGTGTCTGTGTGTGTGTGTGTGTTAGTGTGTGTGTGTCTGTGTGTATGTGTGTTTCTGTGTGTGTGTATGGGTGTGTGTGTGTGTGTTTATGTGTATGTGAGTGTGTGTGTGTGTGTGTGTGCGTGTGTGTGTTTAATTTTCAGAAGCCTGAGAAATGCTGATGATGACGAGGATAAACAGCTGTGATTCTGCAGAATGAAACTCTCTGTTTCAACACACACACACACACACACACACACACACACACACACACACACACACACACACACACACACACACACACACTGTTCTATTCACTATTCATACAGTCTGAAAACACACACACACACACACACACACACTAACACAGATACACAAAGACACAGACACACAGACACTCACACACACACACACACATACACACACACACACACATACACACACACACACACACACACACACACACACACACACTGCTCTATTCATTATTCATACAGTCTGAAAACACACACACACAGACACACAGACACTCACACACACACACACACACAGACACACACAGACACACACACACACACACACACACACACACACTGCTCTATTCACTATTCATACAGTCTGAAAACACACACACACACACTAACACAGATACACACACACACACACACACACACACACACACACACAGGTCTAATGACAGGAAGTGATCCAGTTTCATTCTGCAGAATGCTCAACTTGTATATATATATATAGTGTACAAGACATAACACAACATAGTGTGTGTGTATATACACACACACTATGTTGTGATGTTGTTGTGTCTTGTACACTATGTTGTGATGTTGTTATGTCTTGTACACTATGTTGTGATGTTGTTGTGTCTTGTACACTATGTTGTGATGTTGTTATATCTTGTACACTATGTTGTTATGTTGTTGTGTCTTGTACACTATGTTGTGATGTTGTTGTGTCTTGTACACTATGTTGTGATGTTGTTATATCTTGTACACTATGTTGTGATGTTGTTGTGTCTTGTACACTATGTTGTGATGTCTTGTACACTATGTTGTGATGTTGTTATGTCTTGTACACTATGTTGTGATGTTGTTATGTCTTCTACACTATGTTGTGATGTTGTTGTGTCTTGTACACTATTGTGATGTTGTTGTGTCTTCTACACTATGTTGTGATGTTGTTATGTCTTGTACACTATGTTGTTATGTTGTTATGTCTTGTACACTATGTTTTGATGTTGTTATGTCTTGTACACTATGTTTTGATGTTGTTATGTCTTCTACACTATGTTGTGATGTTGTTGTGTCTTGTACACTATTGTGATGTTGTTGTGTCTTGTACACTATGTTTTGATGTTGTTATGTCTTTTACACTATGTTGTGATGTTGTTGTGTCTTGTACACTATGTTGTGATGTTGTTATGTCTTGTACACTATGTTGTTATATCTTGTGCACTATGTTGTGATGTTGTTATGTCTTGTACACTATGTTGTGATGTTGTTATGTCTTGTGCACTATGTTGTGATGTTGTTGTGTCTTGTACACTATGTTGTGATGTTGTTGTGTCTTGTACACTATTGTGATGTTGTTGTGTCTTGTACACTATGTTGTTATGTTGTTGTGTCTTATACACTATGTTGTGATGTCTTGTACACTATGTTGTGATGTTGTTATGTCTTGTACACTATGTTGTGATGTTGTTATGTCTTGTACACTATGTTGTGATGTTGTTGTGTCTTGTACACTATTGTGATGTTGTTGTGTCTTGTACACTATGTTGTGATGTTGTTGTGTCTTGTACACTATGTTTTTATGTCTTGTACACTATGTTGTGATGTCTTGTACACTATGTTGTGATGTTGTTGTATCTTGTACACTATGTTGTGATGTTGTTATGTCTTGTACACTATGTTGTGATGTCTTGTACCCTATGTTGTGATGTCTTGTACACTATGTTGTGATGTTGTTATGTCTTGTACACTATGTTGTGATGTCTTGTACCCTATGTTGTGATGTCTTGTACACTATGTTGTGATGTTGTTGTGTCTTGTACACTATGTTGTGATGTCTTGTACACTATGTTGTGATGTTGTTGTGTCTTGTACACTATGTTGTGATGTTGTTGTGTCTTGTACACTATGTTGTGATGTCTTGT
>JABXJD010000650.1:70000-85000 GCA_013375575.1 Percina caprodes
GACTTCCCCAGAAGGGAATTACCCAGAGTTCCTAGCGTTGGGGCGTTCACCACGGAGACTGTAGGGAAACCTGGAAATAACGAAGGTAAACAGCAGCAAGCCACCCGACCAAGGAGCGGACCTGTGGTGCAGCTGGTAGAATAAATGAGGAATCAGGCCCTTGTCTCCTGGCCTGAAACGTGTAGAAAGCAACAAACTTAAAAGTAAAAACCCAGATGTCTCCACAGGGCTCCGCCTTCGTCGACCTGCTCGGTCTCCAGATGGGCTCAGCCTACACCGATGGTCTCCAGAGGTCTTTTGCCTTCGCTGCCGGCCGCCGCAGAGTCCTGAATGTCCTGCTCGGCCGCCTGACGGGCTCTACCTTCGCTAGCCAGTTTAGCCACCAGAAGGGTCCGTCTTTGCTGCTGGCCAGAGCACCTCAGTCCCCAAGTGCCTCTTGGCCCCGGTTCCCGAGTACGAGAGAGCCAACAGATAGGAGGTGCGGTAAAGTCCAGGTTAGAGGTGAGCCAGACGATAGTGGGCCGGGGATTAAGCAGGGCGGACAGACAGGCTGGTGGACAGGAGCAAACAGGCAGGAGAGTCTATGTGATGGCAGGCAGGCAGGCAGCAAATACAAGCACGGAGTGAACTGTGGCAGACGGAGAAGAGGTCCTTAGAAAACAACAACAGCAACACTAGACAAAATCAACTGAGGGGCCGGAGCAAAATACCAAGTGAGGTAAACTGACGAACTGGCGACGAGTGAGAGCTGAACCAAGGTATTTAACAGCCAGGGTGATGAGTCACAGGTGCGATGCAGGCGGTGACGAGCCAGGATAAGACACACCCACACAGAGAGGATGACAGAAACAGCAGGGAGGGGAAAAACTGGGAAACACAAGGACGGGATGAACAGCGAAGCTAAACCCTAACCACTGGCACCAGTCTTCGAGTGCCAACTGGTCCCCGTTCCCAAGTGCCGGGTGCCAACTGGTCCCTGATCCCTGGTGCCCTCCATTCCACGGCCCATAGACTTTGTTTTTGTTGGACTTGTTTTTGGTCTTTCTGTGACCCACAGAGACACTCAAACTTACAGACAGACACACACAGACAGTTTATTTAAATGTGCGTGTGTGTAATGTGTCTGTGTGTGTGTTTCAGGAGGGAGACACTCCCCTTCATGACGCTGTTCGACTCAACAGATCTAAAATCCTCGTCCTGCTGCTACAGAACGGAGCCGACACACACATCACCAACCAGGTACTGACAGGAGGCTAACAGGTGTATGGCAGGTGTATGGCAGACAGGTGTCAGACATCTGTATGGCAGGTGTCTGACAGGTGTATGGCATGTGTTGTATGTAAACCCTTTAAATAAAGTGGAACCCTAACCCAAAGTCTGTCTAATCTGTTTACACGGCTGATTAAGAAAGGTTTTCCTTTGATGTCTGTCTGTCTGTCTCTGTCTGTGTTTCAGGATGGACATCGTCCTCTGGACACAGCGATGGAGTGGCAGAACGAAACAAAGACTCTCCTCATACAGCATAACGACAGGAAGTGATGTCACCGACAGCGTTACAAATCGACCAATAACAGAGGTTCAGAGTTGTTATTAAAGAACAAAATGGAGTCTGAGAGAAAAATATGTTTCAGCAGCTTCGTCTTTTATTTTAACATTAAATAAACTTTATTCAAACAACACGGATAAGCAGCTCACTTCCTTCACAACATGTCTAAAAGTAGAGTTACATGGTCACCGTGAGAACCAATCAGAGAGCAGGAATGATGAACCAATCAGAGAGCAGGACTGACATGTTTAAGGATTAAAAGTTTCTTCCAGAATGTCTTCCTGTTCCTGTTGTTTTTCTAAGTTTGTTATGAAATCTAATACCCAGAAACACGCGAATGAGTCCCAGGTACACTGAGATACCACACACACACACACACACACACACACACACACACACACACACACACACACACACACACACACACACACACACACACACACACACACACACACACACACACACACACACACACACACACACACACACACACACACACACACACACACACACACACACACACACACACACACACACACATTAAATGTCTTTGACTGCATGACTCTAGATGATCAGCTGATAATGATCAGCTGATAATGATCAGCTGGGTGAAGTGAAGAACTTCCTGCCTGGTTCGGTTCGTCCTCTGGAGACAGAAACACAAGAAGATATTATTATTATTATTATTATTATTATTATTATTATTATTATTATGTCTGATCTTACGTGTTGGCGGTGAAAGCGTTGCTATGGTTACGGCTCTGTCTCACCGACCCTCTCACATGAGTTTTGTTGTAGCTGTTCATCTCGGGAGACGTCAGTGGCTTGAACAGCTGACCTGAAATATAGAATAAAATATAGAATATGGATGATATTAACCCCTAACCCACCCAGATATTAACCCTAACCCACCCTGTTAATATAGATAAGTATGATATTAACCCTAACCCAACCAGATATTAACCCTAACCCACCCTGTTAATATAGATAAGTATGATATTAACCCTAACCCACCCTGTTAATATAGATAAGTATGATATTAACCCTAACCCACCCTGTTAATATAGATAAGTATGATATTAACCCTAACCCACCCCGTTAACCCTCTGAAACCTAGACACTCGCCCACGAGTAAAAACAGCACCTCTGATTCATAGTTTAATCATTCAACAACCATACAAGCTTGCAACTTACCGATGGTTTCAGATAAAAGCTAATGAGTTAGAGGTTGCGGAGGTCTCTTCGGGGTCTCTCTAGCCTCTACAGGTGATTTTCTATCCAGCCTGGAACTTCCAGCCTTTTTTGGGGTCATTGAGCATTAAATCCAAACGGTTACATCCAAGATTTATCCACTTTATGTCCATAATTCATCGCGTCTTTGCTCAATTATGCCGCTACCGCTGTCTCCACTTTGTGTACGGAAGTCAAGGATTCCATATATGGGAGACAACGTCATCCACTTGTATGGAATGTCAATAGGCAAACTTTTTTTAGACACACAATTGCTTGTGTAGCATTGCTGTGGGTGTAATATCAATAAATATGACATTATGTTGATTATTGGCATAAGTAAATGTCATGATGGCAAAAGCGTCTTGACTTTCTTTAAAGAAAATGTATGTATTTTGTCAGCTGTATAAGTTATAATGATTATTTCTTCACAGTGTGACTCCCAAGACATAGGAGAAGTGTTTTAGAGGTTTTACTGCTCTGTCTGTGATATCAATACATATCTGGAAGATTCATCTTCCGTTTTATTTATTTATTTGTCTTTAAGGTCCTACAACCATTTTTAACACGCAGGTGACCTCACTGCAACCCAAATATTCTAATAACCCAGTTTGTCCTGAAAAAAAATGATGTTCATATCTTGACTGTAGACAACAGGGTTGATGTTTTACAAGCTTTTTTATAAAATAAATCCAGACGGACAATGAACTGTAAAAATGGCCTTAGGGCTCAGAGGGTTAATACAGATAAGTATGATATTAACCCTAACCCACCCTGATATTAATCCTAACCCACCCTGTTAATATAGATAAGTATGATATTAACCCTAACCCACCCAGATATTAACCCTAACCCACCCTGAGATTAACCCTAACCCACCCCGATATTAACCCTAACCCACCCCGATTTTAACCCCTAACCCACCCCGATTTTAACCCTAACCCACCCAGATATTAACCCCTAAGCCACCCCAATATTAACCCTAACCCACCCAGATTTTAACCTTAACCCACGCAGATATTGACCGTAATCCAGCCCAATATTAACCCTAACCCACCCCAATATTAACCCTAACTCGCCCAGATATTAACCCCTAACCCACCCAGATATTAACCTTAACTCACCCAGATATTAACCCTAACCCACCCAGATATTAACCCTAACCCACCCTGTTAATATAGATATGGGTGATATTAACCCTAACCCACCCCGATATTAACCCTAACCCACACCGGTATTTACCCTAACCCACCCAGATATTAACCCTAACCCACCGCGTCTCTGGTCCTGGCTGCTGTATGTCTCCGTTTTGGAGGACGAGATGTGATCATTGTGGACGGAGAGGACACGTCTCCAGAATGCTTGAGGGAGGGACAACAAGCGGCAGATAACCTGGAGATGGGCAAAATGAACCTGAAACTCAAGGGTTACATTATGAAGTCTATCTTGTTCTTCTATGATGTCTACATAGTGGTCTATAAGGTCTGCTTAGTGGTCTATAATGTCTACATAGTGTGCTATAATGTCTACATAGTGATCTATAATGTCTACATAGTGTCCTATGAAGTCTGCATAGTGGTCTATAATGTCGACATAGTGGTCTATAATGTTGACATAGTGGTCTATAATGTTGACATAGTGGTCTGTAATGTTTACATAGTAGTCTATAATGTATACACATTGGTCTATAATGTTGACATAGTGTGTTATAATGTGTACGTATTGTTGAATAAGCCAGTCATTATAGCAGGAATCGAACCTTGGGCTGTGTGTTGGTGTCCCTCATGATGGTGGTTGGAGATGGCTCAGCCATGCCGTGTCCTACAATGGTCGGGCCGAACACCCGGGCCAGGTTGTTCTGGTCCATCTGACACCGAGGACTGGCCGTCACCCTGGACCCAGACGCACACTTTACAGGGGAAACCAACTACAGCTAATAATAATAATAATAATAAGTCTAGATTCATGTCTTATGGGGTCTAGATCCATGTCTTATGGGGTCTAGATCCATGTCTTATGGGGTCTAGATCCATGTCTTATGGGGTCTAGATCCATGTATTATGAAGTCTAGATCCATGTATTATGAAGTCTAGATCCATGTATTAGGGGGTCTAGAGCCATGTATTATGAAGTCTAGAGCCATGTCTTATGGGGACTAGATTCATGTTTTATGGGGTCTAGATTCATGTATTATGAAGTCTAGAGCCATGTTTTATGGGGTCTAGATCTATGTATTATGAAGTCTAGATCCATGTTTTATGGGGTCTAGATCCATGTCTTATGGGGACTAGATCCATGTTTTATTGGGTATGGGGACTTAGTCTCTTACTTGTACAAGTGGAGCATAAGGAATGCCAATGTATCCCTGTTGGCCTTGGGCAGCTCTGCGATGGCCTGGTACATGATGGCCGTGCTGTTGTCTTCATCAGACAGCTCTGAAAAAACAGAAACAGATCACAGGGTCGCCATGGAAACTTCCACCCGGGGCCAGACTTAGACCTAGTCCTAGACTTAGACCATCTCTATTAATCCTTTTGGGATAACCTAGTCTATGTCCTGCAGGATGTCGGATGTAGGCTAGTCTATGCCCTGCAGGATGTCTGATGTATTCTATGTCCTGCAGGATGTCTGATGTAGGCTATTCTATGCCCTGCAGGATGTCTGATGTAGTCTATGTCCTGCAGGATGTCTGATGAAGGCTAGTCTATGTCCTTCAGGATGTCCGATGTAGGCTAGTCTATGTCCTGCAGGATGTCTGATGGTCTAGTCTATGTCCTGCAGGATGTCTGATACCTGAGGCGTCCATGAAGGTGCGGTGCAGTCTGAAGGTGAGCAGCGGCTCCTTCAGTCTCCTCAGGAAGTCTTTGAGCAGACCACACAGCACGTGGACGTCCTGGACCTTACCGAGAAAGAGAGGGGTCTTCCCTTGGAGGAACCGGTCCCGGAGCTCCTTCACCAGCCGCTCGCCCCCGGGAACCCGGTACAGACCCCTCTGCAGACAACAACAGGCAGCACATTAACCCCTGTGATATTCCCCCTCAACACAATATTTAGAATATGAAGGAGAACCCTCCCCATTCTTTTAGATTAAAACTGTGGATCTTTAGGCTTTAACAAGGTCTCATTCTCTAAAAGAGCAGGGGGAATGAGAGGGGGAAACACCAGAGCAGGGGGAATGAGAGTGGGAATGCCAGAGCAGGGGGTGTGAGAGACCAAGACATATTGATGGAACGGAGGGTGGGGGGGGTTAAGGCCTCACCTCCTCCAGCCCCCTCCTCTCGATCTCAGCCACACACTCCACAATCAGCCGCGGGACTCTGGGATGGGTAGCTGGTGCAAATCCCTCCAACGAGTCCTCAACACAGAGACATCAGGTTAAAACAGCCATGATGTCTCCCTGGCCTCAACGCCCTGTCCCCTACGCCCTGTCCCCTACACCATGTCCTGGCCTCTAAGCCATGTCCTCTACGTCTTGTCCCCTAAGCCCTGGCCCCTAAACCATGTCCTCTCCGTCCTGGCCCCTACGCCCTGGCTCCTACGCCCTGGCCTAGACCTGCTCTATCTATAAATTATAGAGCGTTCTAGACCTACTATCTCAAGTGTCTTGAGATGACTTGTTATGAATTGATAATATAAATAAAACCATGGAATAGAGACATAAATAACTCAGATCTACCTGTTGGGCTGAACTTCCCGTCGTAGACGTCCCCGAGCAGCCAGCGACGAGATTCTGTCGGCACTCTGGATGAGCGACTGTACGACAGTTCCTGCACTTCAGCGCCATCTTCCCGAAGCGAATCCTCTTCCCGCAAGGCAAGCACGTCTCCGGCCGGATCACCTGGGGGGACACGACAAATCTCACTGACCGATCCCAAAGTCTGAGATCCTAAAACAAGTCAAGCCCTGTCGTGAAACATAATGGCGTCCCACAAGGCTTGATTCTGTGTCCATTAAAGTCCTAACTCGAGTCATGAAGCCAGACTTTATGAATAGAATAGATTGCGTCTGTAATTGTTCAGAGAGCTTTATGTTCCTACAGTTTTAGAGAGGAAGACGTGTTTCAGGGTCTTCTCAGCTGGTCTGACGGCGGCTTCGGTTTCCGGCTGATGCACCGTCTCATCTCCAAGAAGCCACACCGACGTCTGGTCTGAAACACAAAGAATAACAACAATAATAATAATAATAATAATAATAATAATAATAATAATAATATACATAAGTATACATTATTAATATTACACACAGGCCTGTGTGTGTGTGTGTGTGGGGAGGGCACCTCTCCAGCTACCAGTCCACCACCATTCTTTGGTCCGTATGGGGACTTGAACCCGCGTCCCTCCGGTTTCCAACCCAACTCCCTACAGACTGAGATACTGCCCCCCACCCACCCATTTCATACAACCGAGAGTTGCAGGCTGTGAGGACCGACCTGCTGCCAGAGACACGGCGCACTCCTCACTGATGGTCCTGACGGGGGGGGTGGGGGTCTCCTGGGTGATGGTCCTGACGGGGGGGGTGGGGGTCTCCTGGGTAATGGTCTTGACGGGGGTGGGGGTCTCCTGGGTGATGCCCCCCACCATCAGGATCTGCCCGCCGGAGTCTGGAGCAACCGAGGCCTTCACGATGGACACCACCTCCTGGTCCAGGACAGTCTTACTGCTCTGCTTTCATGATTTATATTATATATGATATATATAATATAAATCACAACATATAACATATAATAATATATACAGTAGTAGATCTGATGTAAGGACTGGGTTCACCTGTTCCAGCAGCTCAGCAGAGCCCCCCCCGCTCCTCCCTCGCTTCAACAACGAGGCTCCGCCCACCGGACCCATCGATGACCGCTGGAGAGAAACACGCACGCACACACGGACATGAACACACACACACACACACACACACACACACACACACACACACACACACACACACACACACGAGCTGCTGAGAACATTGTGGTGACGGAGAGGAAACAGATCAAAAAAGACGACAAAAAAAAAAAACTCTCTCTTTCTTCCATCGTTTCTTTCATCTACTGTCTTTTTGTAAATGAATTATTTTTCTGCTTATTTCTCTTTAAAACAGAGAGCACACCGTGGCCTCACCCTCTTCTCTCGGACCCGGGATCTCAGAGGTTTCAGTAACGTCGTGTCCAGATCCTGAAACCACATCAAAGACCTTATATACTGTGGAAATCACTCACACACACACACACACACACACACACACACACACACACACACACACACACACACACACACACACACACACACACACACACACACACACACAGATTTCCTTTCACTGTGCAGAGCGTCTACGAGTTCAATAACAAGGAAGTGGAATAAAGACGTGGCTGAAGGAAAGAAATAATATCTGGAGGAATTGTTCTCCTGCAGTCTGTCCTCCATCATCCATCCATCCATCCATCCATCCATCCATCCCTCCATCCCTCCATCATCAGTCTGTTCCATCCATCCATCATCCATCCATCCCTCCCTCCATCAGTCAGTCAGTTCCATCCATCCATCATCCATCCCTCCCTCCCTCCCTCCCTCCCTCCCTCCCTCAGTCAGTCTGTTCCATCCATCCATCCATCCATCTTGCAGTCTGTTCCATCCCTCCATCCATCAGTCGGTCTGTTCCATCCATTCATCTATCTATCCATCAGTCTGTTCCATCCATCCATCCTGCAGTCTGTTCCATCCATCATCCATCCATCCATCATCCATCCATCATCCATCTTGCAGTCTGTTCCATCCCTCCATCCATCCCTCCCTCCCTCCCTCCCTCCATCCATCCATCCATCCATCATCCATCCTGCAGTCTGTTCCATCCATCCATCATCCATCCCTCTATCCATGCATCCATCCATCCCTCCCTCGCTCCCTCCGACATCGTACCACATCATCATCTGTCCGATCGTAGCTGATGTCAGAGTGAGACAGGAAAGACGATTCGTCGATAACGCACAACCTGGAGACACAAAGAAAACGTCCCATTGGTCCAACTGTTAACCTTTAAATGGACCAGTCTACACCAAGTGTTCCAATTGGCCCAACCGTTAACCTTTAAATGGACCAGTCTACACCAAGTGTTCCCCTTGGTCCAACCGTTAACTTTTAAATTGACCAGTCTACACCGAGCGTTCCCATTGGTCCAACCTCTACCCCAGCAGTGATTTGTTCCTTACCGCCGGCTGCTCCGGTGAGTGGTCAGGTTCCCGCTTTTCTGTTCGAACGTTGCCAGAAGAGATTTCTGCTCATCGTTCAAACAGGCGCTGGATTTACTGTCGTGGACCAGGATGTCGCACATGAGCTGCATCTGCCGCTGCTGCCGGACATTAGACGGGTAGAACCACCAACCATCAGACGGGTAGAACCACCAACCGTCAGACGGGTAGAACCACCAACCGTCAGACGGGTAGAACAACCAACCGTCAGACGGGTAGAACCACCAACCGTCAGACGGGTAGAACCACCAACCGTCAGACGGGTAGAACCACCAACCGTCAGACGGGTAGAACCACCATTCATCAGACAGGTAGAACCACCACCAGGTACTGTGTGAGTAATGAAGTTATCTATCTATCTATCTATCTATCTATCTATCTATCTATCTATCTATCTATCTATCTATCTATCTATATATATATATATATATATTACTTTATTTACTAATAAAGTATCTGGTCAAGGTGGAGGGGGACTACCACTACCTGAGATATACCAAGTAGTGGTAGTCCCCCTCCACCTTGACCAGATACTTTGTTATTAGTAAATAAAGTAATATATATATAATATATACCAGGTAGTGGTAGTCCCCCTCCACCTTGACCAGATACTTTGTTATTAGTAAATAAAGTAATATATATATAATATATACCAGGTAGTGGTAGTCCCCCTCCACCTTGACCAGATACTTTGTTATTAGTAAATAAAGTAAAATATATATAATATATACCAGGTAGTGGTAGTCCCCTTCCACCTTGAAGCGCTTCTTCATCTCCACGTCCAGCTGGTTGCGGGCGTGTTTCAGTTTGACCTCCAGAGCGGCTTTGGACACGTCCGACTTCACCAGCAGTTCTTTATACTTCTTCAGCTCCAGCTCAGCGTGGAGCCAGCGCTTCCTCGCCGCCTCGAAGTTCCTCACCACCTCTACTAACTCTGGGGGGACACAGGGACACATCTAACTCTGGGGGGACACATGGACACATCTAACTCTGGGGACACACAGGGACACATCTAACTCTGGGGGGGACACATCAAACTCTGGAGGGACACATGGACACAATTAACTCTGGAGGGACACATCTAACTCAGCATGGAGCCAACGCTTCCTAGAAGTTCCTCACCACCTCTACTAACTCTGGAGGGACAGAGGGACACATCTAACTCTGGAGGGACAGAGGGACACATCTACTAACTCTGTAGGGACAGAAGACACATCTACTAACTCTGGAGGGACAGAGGGACACATCTAACTCTGGAGGGACAGAGGGACACATCTACTAACTCTGGAGGGACAGAGGGACACATCTACTAACTCTGGAGGGACAGAAGACACATCTACTAACTCTGGAGGGAAAGAGGGACACATCTACTAACTCTGGAGGGACAGAGGAACACATATACTAACTCTGAAGGGACAGAGGGACACATCTATTAACTCTGAAGGGACAAAGGGAGACATCTACTAACTCTGGAGGGACAGAAGGACACATCTACTAACTCTGGAGGGACAGAAGGACACATCTAACTCTGGAGGGACAGAGGAACACATCTACTTGTTTTTTGTCACCTCTCTCTGTGTTGATGGAGTTGTCCTCCATGGCGAGCCTCTGAAGACAGACGGACAACAGTTCCTCTACGATGAGACGAGACTCCCCCATCACCTCCACCTGCAGCCGGAGAGGACAGAGACTCTTATTTTGGTAGTCTGTTAAAAAGAGAAACTGGGAGAGCCTTATAATTGTAGTCTTTTATTTTCTTTTAAAAAAGAAACAAGTACTCTTATTTTGGTAGTCTTGTGCTGCTTCCTGTATTGAGGCAGTAATATTCATAACTAATATCGCAGATGGTTTTATGAATGAATTTAATGACAATTTGATTCCATGAACAATGTTAATGTGCAGAATCTATAAAATATACACATATAAACATATATACATATAAACATATATACACGCATAGTGTATATACATATATACTGTATATGAATACACATACACACGCATACTGTATATACATATACTGTATATACATACACATACACACGCATACTGTATATACATATATGCTGTATATACATACACAAGCATACTGTATATACATATATGCTGTATATACATACACACGCATACTGTATATACATATATATTGTATACACATACACACGCATACTGTATATACATATGTACTGTATATACATACACATACACACGCATACTGTATATACATATATACTGTATATACACACACATACACACACACACACACATACACACACACACACACACATATATACACACACATATATACACATATATATATATATACATACACACACATATATACACATATATATATATATACACACACACATATATACACATATATATATACACACACATATATACACATATATATATATATACACATATATACACTGTGATGTCACGAGAGGCTGCGTTCTGGAGGGCCGCTACGTACCCCTGAGATGGCTGCAGTCACGGATAGCTTTGGCACCATCTGCTGGTGGAGTTGGAAACTCCACCCCTCAGGCACACGGCATCCCAACACACCTGAGACCGATCAGGGCCTGATGAACTGAAGGGCTTTTTAAGGCCCAGACACACTTGTTGAGAAGGAGAGTTGTTGGGGAGAGTAGCTCAACTTGTGCTCTCAGAGGATCGGAACGGCACTTTCCATGAGAAGGATTGAAAGACTGGAATACTTACCTGAAGACTGGAATACTTACCTGAAGACTGGAATACTTACCGACAGATTGGCCACGGGCTGCAACGCTGTCTAAAAAGTAAGGCTGAAAGACTTGTTTCGGAGGAAGAGCTTTACCTGAGGGAATCGGGTTTTTGAGTTGAAGTTTGAAGAGACATTGTTTAAGTTTGGACTATTACAAGATCAGCCTTATCCTGAGTTATCGTTTTGTATTTGGCATACCATTTTTGTTGATTCCCAAGAACTTTATTAAAAACTCTTTTGTTACATTCTACATTTGTGTCCTTGCACTGCTGAACTGCCCCGCCGAGAGCCGTGTAGCCTCTCATGATATCACATATGGTGGAGAATGCGGGCACGTTCAGGCGCTAACAGTGCATGTGGGAGAAGGACACAGACCGTTTGATATCCCGGTTTTCTGAATTGGCCATAGAACCCCCCCCGAGAAACAAGATGGAAGCCGTGGAAAGATACCAAGCCACAACAGAGATGCTTCGGGCTTCCAGGAAAGAACCCCAAGGGACCCAACCCAGCCACTTTAGGAGCTGTCCAGGCTCCAGGGGGAGCCCGACCCCCGCCGGCACCAGGAAGAGGACACCGGGAGAGCGAAACGCGCCAGTGTTACCGGTGTGGGGAGATGGGACACCTCTCCTGGCAGTGTGGGAAACCAGCGGATGAGCCTATGCCCACGGCTGGGTCTTCCAGCGCACCACCCGCCCACCTTTTTGCTTCGCTCGTGGGAGTTGTAGATGGCGCCCAGGACCGACCCCCCACCTGCCCGGTGACGGTGAATCACCATGATGTAGAAGCTCTGCTAGATTCCGGTAGTCGGACCACCCTAGTGCATAAGGATCTGGTGGATCCATCCGGACTGACCTCAGGAAAGTCCTCCCGATCTCCTGTGTCCATGGAGACACCAGAGACTACCCCACCACTGAACTCGCAATGACCACCACCAGGGGAACCATCCACACGACAGCGGGTGTGGTTGATTCCCTACCCGTTCCGGTCCTAATTGGACGAGACTGCCCCGCCTTTTACCCACTGTGGAGGGAGACACAGGAGAGACTGGCCCGAGTACCCCGGAAGCGGAGAGGTAGGACGTACTCGGAGAATACGCAAACACAACCCTCAGAACCACTCACTCCAGCCTGTGTTCTTGCAGGGATGGCAGGTGTCCAGGCTGTTTCAGAGTCTGATCCAGATACGGAGGAAGAGAACCTGGTCCCAGGAAGCGCTCCAATCTCCAGCGAGGAAGACGTCCAAGGCCCCAAGGAGCTTCCCCCTCACAGGCCAGTATGGTACAGCCCAGTTACAAGATCCCACTCTTGCAAATGCTTTGAGGAATGTACAGGTGATAGAGGGCGTGGTGTTAGGGGATAGGACAAGCCCTACCTACCCCCATTTTGCAGTAAACCGGGGGTTAGTGTATCAGGTGGTACGGAAAGATGGAGAGGTGCAGGAACAGCTTCTCGTACCACAGCCCCACCGGACCACCGTACTCAACCTGGCACACACCCACCCGCTAGGGGCCCACCTAGGGGTGGAGAAGACGAAGGAAAGGATCTTGCGACGCTTCTTTTGGCCAGGGGTGCACAAAGAGATAGAGAACTACTGTCGTAGTTGCCCTGAGTGTCAGAGGGTGGCACCAAAGCCCACATATAGAAACCCGCTCATTCCCTTGCCCATTATCGAGACCCCGTTCGAGAGGATCGGACTGGACATCGTTGGGCCCTTACCGAAGAGTTCCAGGGGACATCAGTACATTCTGGTCATCCTGGACTATGCAACCCGATATCCTGAGGCCATCCCGCTGAGGAAGGCTACGTCCAAACAGATCGCCAAGGAGCTGTTCCTTCTGTCAACGAGTCTGGGGCTCCCGAAGGAGATATTGACAGACCAAGGGAGTCCGTTCATGTCCAAGGTTATGAAAGAACTCTGTACTCTGCTGAAAATCAAGCAGCTGAGAACGTCTGTCTACCACCCCCAGACAGACGGGCTTGTCGAACGTTTTAACAAAACTCTAAAAGCCATGCTACGGAAGGCGATCGAGGAGGATGGGCGCAACTGGGATCAGCTGCTACCGTACCTACTGTTTGCGGTGAGAGAGGTACCTCAGTCGTCTACTGGTTTTTCACCCTTTGAGCTCTTGCTATCTTACAGGCCCCGAGGACTGCTGGACATCGCCAAGGAGGCCTGGGAGGAGCAACCGTGCCGACAGAGGACCCTGATCGAGCATGTCGGGGCTATGAGAGAGAGAATGAAGGCTGTCTATCCCATGATGCGTGAACACATGGAGGCTGCTCAACGGCAACAGCAAGCTTCTTACAACAGATCTGCTCAACCCAGAGAGTTTAAGCCCGGGGATCGAGTGCTGGTCCTGGTGCCCACCGTGGAGTGCAAATTCCTGGCCACCTGGCAGGGACCCTACGAGGTCATTGAACGGGTGGGAGACGTAAACTACAAGGTGAGGCAACCAGATAAAAGAAAGCCCGAGCAGATATATCATGTCAACCTTTTAAAAAAGTGGCACGCCAGGGAGGCGTTGTTCAGTTGTCTGCCCCCCACAGAGTCCAAGGAACCCGGGAGAGAAGAGGTTCAGGTGGGTCCAAGCCTGTCCCCGCATCAACGGCAGATGGTCCTGGAGTTGGTGGATCGCAACCGAGATGTCTTCTCCTCCCTACCTGGGCACACGGAGGTGGTACAACATGAGATCCGCACCATGCCTGGCAAAACGGTGAACCAGCGCCCTTACCGCGTGCCGGAGGCTCGTTTAAGGGTGATTCAGGAGGAGGTAAGGAAGATGCTGGAGCTGGGGGTGATCGAAGAGTCCCAAAGCGCCTGGGCAAGTCCCATTGTACTGGTTCCCAAACCAAACGGGTCGGCACGATTTTGCAATGACTTTCGGAAATTAAATGAAGTGTCTGAGTTTGATGCATACCCCATGCCTCGTGTGGAGGACTTGATAGATTCTTTGGGGCATGCTCGCTTCCTAACCACCCTTGACCTCACCAAAGGATACTGGCAGGTGCCCCTGACCCCGGCGTCAAAGGAGAAGACGGCCTTTGCCACACCAGGGGGGCTCTACCAGTACACCCGGCTCCCGCTTGGTCTCCATGGAGCGCCTGCCACGTTCCAGCGTTTGATGGATCGCGTCCTCGCACCCCACAAAAGGTACGCAGCAGCATATTTGGACGATGTAGTCATACAAAGTCCTGATTGGGCCAGCCACTTACCCCGAGTACAGGCTGTGATAGATTC
>JABXJD010000650.1:92500-95000 GCA_013375575.1 Percina caprodes
ACATACATGTATACGCACGCACGCACACACACGCACGCGCACACACACACACACACACACACACACACACACACACACACACACACACACACACACACACACACACACACACACACACACACACACACACACACACACACACACACACACACACACACACACACACACACACACACACACACTCATAATTAACGCAAGAATCACCAGCGTTACATTAACTTAGTTAGTTAGTTAGTTAGTTAGTTAGTTAAGCCGTTAACCCTTCACAGCAGCAGACAGACTTCAGAACACGTGACTTATTAATATTATTATTGTCCTTATGTCGGAGGAGATTATTTCGGCGTCTGTGCACGTGAAGCTCATTGCGCATCAAGCAGCTGATCCGAGCCGTGCCGAGCCGTGCGGGTTAAACCGCCGCGTGTCTGTTGACTCTCTCCGAATTGAGAGAAAGAAGAAAGGATGAAGAAAGAAGAAGAAACTTCATAAAGTTTTAATAAAGTTGATGACGGTGACTCACCTGCTGCTGCAGCTGCTCTCAGCTGGCTGTGAACACCACGTGACCCTGCCGGCGCTTCCTATTGGCCGTGACGTCACCGCGGCAGCCCAGTCACCGTCGTGTTTCATATTCATCAAAATAACACTATTATTATTATTATTATTAATCTCCTGATTAAATCTCTGGAAAAAAAAAATATATATATATAAACAATAGGTTCCTTCGCACTCAAGGACTTGAGGACAGACATGTTGGACAGAGACGTATGAAGGGACAAGTCTCACTGATGGTTTCTCTTCAGTTTATTCTCATGCAGCTTTACATTCACCACAGGGACAAATACAACATGATCACTGAGACAGGGACAGGGAGACATCCTGTCTCCATGTTGGACCCTCTGAGGACAGGGACAGGGAGACTTCCCATCCCATGTTGGACCCTCTGAGGACAGGGACAGGGAGACATCCTGTCTCCATGTCGGACCCTCTGAGGACAGGGACACTTCCTGCCCCCATGTTGGACCCTCTGAGGAGAGGGACAGGGAGACTTCCTGCCCCCATGTTGGACCCTCTGAGGACAGGGACAGTTCAGGAACATCAGTTTAGAAAAATACAAAGTGAAATGGTATCAAATGAAGTCTTTACATCAAAAACATGGATACAAATCCCTTCAGAGGCAGTGGGAAAGGGGGGTGACGTCACAACCGGAAGGGGCGGGCCCTGTGATGTCACAACCGGAAGGGGCGGGACCACTCTGCATCCGTACTGTAGTGAAGGGTTTATTAGCACCATTTATATCAGATGACAATCACAAAAAGTCTAAAAATCTGGAAGTTTACTGTAATTTTGCATTCAAATCGTTTACTTTATTAATTAGTAAGTTAACTTTATTAATAAGTGAACTTAACTTTATTAATAACTTTATTAATAAGTAACTTTATTAATAAGTAAAGTTAACTTTATTAATCAGTAAGTTAACTTTATTAATAAGTAAGTTAACTTTATTAATATGTAAGTTAAATTTATAATAAGTAAGTTCACTTTATTAATAAGTAAGTTAACTTTATTATTAATAAGTAAGTTAACTTTATTAATAAGTAAGTTCACTTTATTAATAAGTAAGTTAACTTTATTATTAATAAGTAAATTAAGTTTATTAATAAGTAAGTTAAGTTTATTAATAAGTAAGTTAACTTTATTATTAAAAAGTTAGACTGTATATAACACAGAACAGATTCAGAGTATTAAAATGGTCCCACACTATAATCTGTTGATAATTAGATAGAAACATGAAATATTACAGACGTTAACGTCCACCGTACATAACAAGCAGAATGGGTTCATGGGTTATTGGAAGAGACCAGCTGTCAATGACAACATCTGGGGACATCTGGGAACAACCCGGAGACAATCTGGGAACCACCCACAGGCTAACCGTAACCCATCTGGGGACAATCTGAGGACATCTGGGAACAACCCGGGGACATCTGGGGACAACCCGGGGACATCTGGGGACAATCTGGGGACAACCCGGGGACATCTGGGGACAACCTGGGGACAATCTGGGAACAACCTGGGTACAATCTGGGGATGTCTGGGGACAATCCGGGGACAACCTGAGGATAATCTGGGGACAACCCGGGGACATCTCGGAACAACCCAGGGACAACCCGGGCACATCTGGGAACAACCCTGGGACAATCTGGGGACATCTGGGGACAATCTGGGGATAATGTAGGGACATCTGGGGACAGCCGTCCCAGCCCTAACCAGGAAGTATATTCTGGGTCAAACTACTACGATTACTACTACTAATACTACCACTAGCATCTTGTTTAAAGGGACAGAGACACAGAGGACAGGAAATGATGAGATGGCTTTATGCTAAGCTAAGCTACACTGCTACATTATAGTCTCCAGCTTTCATATGAACACGTCTGACATCACAGATCACATGACCTCTCTCTCACACTGGGCATGTGCGGGAAGGGTACTAAAGGGTTAG
>JABXJD010000650.1:100000-157500 GCA_013375575.1 Percina caprodes
TTATGTGTCAACAGGATTTGGAAAAACTTGTCCATGCTTTCATCTTCAGTAGACTTGACTACTGTAACGGGTCTTTACAGGTCTCCCTAAAAATCAATCAGACAGCTGCAGCTGATTCAGAATGCTGCTGCTCGAGTCCTCACTAAGACCAAGAGACTGGATCACATCACTCCAGTTCTGAAGTCTTTACACTGGCTTCCTGTGCCTCAAAGAATTGATTTCAAAGTTCTTTTGCTAGTTTATAAATAACTAAATGGTTTAGGGCCAAAATACATTTCTGATCTGCTAGTACACTATGACCCCCCCAGACCTCTCAGGTCATCTGGGACAGGTCTACTTTCTGTCCCCAGAGTCAGAACTAAACAGGGGGAAGCAGCGTTCAGTTTCTATGCTCCTCATATCTGGAACAAACTCACAGAAACCTGCAGATCTGCTGCTACTCTCAGTTCTTTTAAATCAAGGCTGAAAACCTTTCTTTTTGATGTTGCCTTTCTTTAAATGATGTTAATTTCTTTAATGTTTAATTTCTTATGCTGCACTGTAACTCTTATTCCTGTGTTTTATCTGTTTTTAATTTTTTTTTTTTTTCTGATCTCTCTGGTCTGTCTGGTCTCTGGTCTCTCTGGTCTCCCATATCACTCTGATTTCTGGTCTCTCTGGTCTCTCTGGTCTCTCTGGTCTTTGATCTTTCTGATCTCTCTAATCTCTCTTGTGTCCCTCGTCTCTCAGGTCTCTCTGGTCTCTCAGCTGATTTTACCACAGCTCGGTCCCACACCACGGACATCCTCTCCTCGATGCCGCTGCTTCCCTCGGGGATCAGAGTGAAGTCGTCTTTCCCGACAGCTTTCTGAGCCGTGGAGAAGCTGGCCTGAGCACTGGACGTCACCTGGAGGTCTCCACTGGAGGGAAACACACACCAGGAGCCTGTCACTGGAGCTAACCATGCTAACGGAGAGGGAGAGTCATGCTAACCATGCTAACAGAGAGCTAACCATGCTAAGAGAGAGGAAGAGTCATGCTAACAGAGAGGTTGAGTCATGCTAACCATGCTAACAGAGAGGTAGAGTCTTGCTAACCATGCTAGAAGAGAGGTAGAGTCATGCTAACCATGCTAACAGAGAGGTAGAGTCATGCTAACCATGCTAGAAGAGAGGTAGAGTCATGCTAACCATGCTAGAAGAGAGGTAGAGTCATGCTAACCATGCTAACAAAGAGGTAAAGTCATGCTAACCATGCTAACAGAGAGCTACAGTCATACTAACCATGCTAACAGAGAGGTCAGGTACTGTGGAGTTGAAGGATCCGGGTTCAGGGGCGGGCTCATGACAAAGGCAGCTGCTGTGGCCCAGTCTTTGGACCAATAGTGAGAGCCATCAGTGGCCAGGCCTGCAGTGATTGCCTCCCCGTACACCACCATACCTGAGGACAGAAACGGGAGGAGGTGTAACCTAAAATCTTCCTTTATTGTAGATGGGGGCCTCCAAGATGCTACCGAGACTTCTGTAATCTGACCCTAATCCAACCCTAATCTGACCCTAAACTAACCCTAATATGATCCTAACCTAGATTAAAGGGTGAGAAGAAGAACACATCAGGACAATGATGTCACCTTTCTTCCTGGCTTTGGCGATGACATCAGCAGCAGATTTGCTCATCACTTTGGTAACGTACAGAGGACAGTTGGCCTGTTTGGCGATGGTGATGGCCCGATACACCGCCTCCGTCTCCACCTGCACACACACACACACACACACACACACACACACACACAGAATGTGTTCAGATGTGTTTCAGGTGTTTATCAGGTATGTTTCAAGAGTATTTCAGGTGTGTATCAAGTGTGTTTTAGGTGTGTTCCAGGTGTGTTCCAGGTGTGTGTACCTCCTCAGGATGAGATAACACGTGTCCTTCAGGGCCTGTGATGCCGAGAGAAAGAAGCTTCTTCTGTTCCTGAAACACAGATTAGTCACTTTAATAACAGTGAAACTTCAGCTAATGTTCCCATTCAGTTCTCTTCTCATCAGGTGTGTTACCTCATCGATGATGTCACCGTTCTCCGCGTGCACCTGAGCGATTGCTCCGAGTTCCCGGAGGACCCCGAACGCCTCGTAGAGCTGAGAGAAGCAGATTCAGTTACACGAAGAGAAACACTGACGTGTGACGTAGACTCGCTGGATTCCAGACACGTCGGACGCAGTAAGCACAGGAAAGTTAAGCTATCAAAGCCTGATTGGTTAACCTGTCTCTGGGGCGGGACTTAGAAACATACTGAAGTCTGATTGGCCCGTGGCATTCCAGACAGACAAAGTGTCTCTGTACATATGTTTATACCTTGAATAAAACCTAATATCTTAAAGTGTCTGGATGCAGTAAAGCAACATTAATATTAAAGTTCACCTGTGAGTCGGAGCTCTGGTATTTGTCTTTGTAGGACATGAAGAAGAGGAAGGAGTTCACACCTGAAACACACACATGAAGAAGAGTCTTTCAGATGATCGATATATAAAAACATAAAGGACGAAAATGTTCCCTAAAACACAACCCTTCACACAATACTACAGAAGATATCTCTATGTTACAAATGTGAATAACGTGCTAATTAACCCTCCTGTTAAAAAAATGTCTATATCTGAAATATGAGTTTCTTTTTCACCAAATTACCATAAAAATTAAGGGTGTGACGAGATCTCGTTTTACGAGATCTCGCGAGATTAAAACGTGACGAGATTTCTCGTCAAGGTGAAAAGTTGTCTCGTGAGGCGATGTGATGTCAGCGTGATGGAGCGTGAAATTACTATTGAAGATCCCCCTGCCACTTTTAAATCATTTGTGTGGCAACATTTTGGTTTTCCTGCAGAAATGATAAACGGCGAAAGAGTGACAGACAAGACGAACACAATATGTAAACATTGTAAGAAAAGAATGCCGTATACCGCGGCTAACACGAGCACTATGCAAAAACACTTACAGCACCACCACAGCTCTCTACTAACTACTGCACCCGCGACGAAAACATTAAAAGGGCAAACAACTCTAAAAGCCTTTGCATCTCTGCCACCGGTAAGTGCAAGGAGTTAGATTTCTCGTGTGAAACTGTACAGGGCAGAAGCCAGTTGGTAGAGTTTATACAAAACATTTTGCAGTGTTTGCACGTCCTTTACTGCATATAATTCATTAAAATAGTAAAAAAAAAAGTTAAATAACATTCATCATTAATAGTTGATTTCAAAATGCACCTAAATTGTTTTGCATTTTGTGATTTTTCAGTTGAATAAAAAAACTATTTTCCATTCATATATTTCATCGAGGATTTCTTTAAATTTTTTTTAAAAATCTCGTCTCGTCTCGTTCTCGTGAACCCAATCTCGTGATGTGTCTCGTCTCGTGGAGTAAGCGTCTCGTCACACCCCTAATAAAAATGGATTGGATCTCAAAAAAGTAAGAAAAATGTCAATAAAAGTGACAAGGGTATGTTTGGGGTTGTGTGTCTGTTGCAGTGTGTCTGTTGCAGTGCGTCTGTTGCAGTGCGTCTGTTGCAGTGTGTCTGGAGTTGTGTGTCTGTTGCAGTGTGTGTCTTTTGCAGTGTGTCTGTTGCAGCGTGTCTGGGGTTGTGTGTCTGTCGCAGTGTTTCTGTGGTTGTGTGTGTGTTGCAGTGTGTCTGGGGTTGTGTGTCTGTTGCAGTGTGTCTGTGGTTGTGTGTGTGTTGCAGTGTGTCTGGGGTTGTGTGTCTGTCGCAGTGTGTCTGTGGTTGTGTGTGTGTGTTGCAGTGTGTCTGGGGTTGTGTGTGTGTTGCAGCGTGTCTGTGGTTGTGTGTGTTGCAGTGTGTCTGGGGTTGTGTGTCTGTCGCATTGTGTCTGTGGTTGTGTGTGTTGCAGTGTGTCTATGGTTGTGTGTGTGTTGCAGTGTGTCTGGGGTTGTGTGTCTGTGGTTGTGTGTGTTGCAGTGTGTCTGGGGTTGTGTATCTGTCGCAGTGTGTCTGGGGTTGTGTATCTGTCGCAGTGTGTCTGGTGTTGTGTGTGTTGCAGTGTGTCTGGCGTTGTGTATCTGTCGCAGTGTGTCTGGGGTTGTGTGTGTTGCAGTGTGTCTGGGGTTGTGTATCTGTCGCAGTGTGTCTGGGGTTGTGTGTGTTCCAGTGTGTCTGGCGTTGTGTGTGTGTTGCAGTGTGTCTGTGGTTGTGTGTCTGCTGCAGTGTGTCTGGGGTTGTGCGTCTCCTTTAGTGTGTGTCTGTTGCAGTGCGTCTCACCGTGGTCTCGGACCAGAGTCTCCAGCTCCTCATGGAGGCCTTCGTGCCAGCGAGTGATGTCCAGGTGGAAGGAGAAGTCGCAGCACGCCGTCTGCTCCGCCGTGTCCTTCCACTGCTGCAGCGCCGCCAAGAGGCTAGTCCCCGGCTCCACCAGCACGTGGTCCACTGCAACACAACGGCAAAGCAGCGTCAACACAACAGCAACATCAACACAACTTCAACACAACGTCACTGGCAACACAATGTCAACTAGGGCTGTAACCTCCCAGTCGACTAGTCGATTTATTTATTTTTAATGCCGTGTTAATTTCATCAGGTGGAAGCATAGACCGTCACGGTTTATGGGTGGAAAGCACTTATTGCTGATGGGGGTGTTTACAGAGCACCCCTGTTTCACAGGTAACAGTCTGTCTTCAGAACACCCCCCTTGTTTTAGCCCAACCCACTGGGGACCGATTGAAGAAAGAACTAGAAAGCCTTGTTTTAGTGGTTTGCTGAATATTTATTTAATTGTGAGTGTTTAATTTCCAGTCAGTCCTCCTCGACCATGTCGAAGACATCGCCAGTGTGGCAGCATTTTGCAAAAATAGATAACGGAAAAAAGTTGAATGCAAAGTTTGCAAGTAACAGTTTGCATATTGCAGCTGGACTACAAACATGGCGTATCACCTAAAAACGGTAAGCTGTCTGCGTTAGGTTGCCCTGTCTGTTTGGAGTAGGCTATATGAACATATCAGAGTTGGCATATTTCATAGTCTAATAATCGTTTTATAACTACCGGCGCACCCACCCGCAACGACGGTCGCGTTGCTGATGCAGCGCTGTCGGAGCCGACAGACGAGTAGCATTTCAGTGTAAAATAATTAGGTCAAAAACATTTAATATACTGCAAATAGCCAAGTCAAGACAAAGTCACTAGCAACACAACATCAACACAACCTCAACACAACGTCAACACAACCTCAACACAACGTCAACACAACATCAACACAACCTCAACACAATGTCAATAGCCAAGTCAAGACAAAGTCACTAGCAACACAACATCAACCCAACCTCAACACAACGTCAACACAACATCAACACAACATCAACACAACGTCAACACAACATCAACACAACATCAACACAACCTCAACACAACCTCAACACAACATCAACAAAACATCAACACAACGTCAATAGCAACGTCAAGACAAAGTCACTAGCAACACAACATCAACCCAACCTCAACACAACGTCAACACAACGTCAACACAACATCAACACAACATCAACACAACCTCAACACAACGTCAACACAACATCAACACAACATCAACACAACCTCAACACAACATCAACACAACCTCAACACAACGTCAATAGCCAAGAAAAGGCAAAGTCACTAGCAACAAAACCTTAACACAACATCAACACAACATCAACACAACATCAACACAACATCAACACAACGTCAATAGCAACGTCAAGACAAAGTCACTAGCAACACAACATCAACACAACGTCAATAGCAACGTCAACACAACATCAACACAACATCAACACAACCTCAACACAACATCAACATCAACACAATGTCAACACGTCAAGACAAAGTCACTAGCAACACAACATCAACACAACCTCAACACAACATCAACACAATGTCAACACGTCAAGACAAAGTCACTAGCAACACAACATCAACACAACCTCAACACAACCTTAACACAACATCAACACAACATCAACACAATGTCAACACGTCAAGACAAAGTCACTAGCAACACAACATCAACACAACCTCAACACAACCTTAACACAACATCAACACAACATCAACACAATGTCAACACAACGTCAAGACAAAGTCACTAGCAACACAACATCAACCCAACCTCAATACAACGTCAACACAACATCAACACAACATCAACACAACCTCAACACAACCTCAACACAACATCAACACAATGTCAACACAACGTCAAGACAAAGTCACTAGCAACACAACATCAACCCAACCTCAACACAACGTCAACGCAACGTCAACACAACTTCACTGGCAACACAACATCAACACGTCAACACATCCTCAAAACAACATCAACACATAATACATAATATATAATAGTGTGGGTGAAGTAACTACTAACAGATGGTGGTGGTGCCCCCCCCCAGGGCCGCCCTGCTGCCCGAGGAGAACCCTCCGGGGGGGGCCAGGCCTCTCTGGGGGGCCAGCAGGCTGGTGTTGGCGTCGACTCCCCCAGGAATCACCAGCTGACCGTACGCGTCCAGGGTCCGCACACCGGCCGGCACCATCAGATTCTCCCCCACCTGCCTGGACAGGAAGTCACATGACGTCACAGGAAGTCTCATTATGATCTGTGATCTGATTTTAACTAACAGACTAGATGATCTGGGATCTGATGCTGACCATGCTGGCCACGCCCCCACAGCAGCCGTTTGACGAGAGACCACGCCCCCAATGCATGAGTCAGATTTAATGGCGTATGCTGTTGGGGGCTGGTCATGCCATGGGGGTGTGGGCACGCTATTAGGGGCGCTGTTGAGACGTGGCCACGTCATGGGGGCGTTATTTTGTCATGGGGTCGTGGTGATGCTGTTGGGGGCGTGTTCATGTAAAGAGGGCGTGGTTATGTCATGGGGTGTGGTGATGCTGTTGTGGGCGTGGTCATGCCATGGGGCGTTATCTTGCCATGGGGGCGTGGTGATGTTGGGGGCATGGTCATGCCATGGGGGTGTGGTCATAGCATGGGGGCGTGGTGATGCGGTTGGGGGCGTGGTCTGGTTGTGGGGGCGTGGACTTTAACACATACATAGCAGCGCTACCATCATGATTCATATGAATGATTTTACTTGATGGTCCCGTCCTCCACGTAGACGTCAGCGTAGAACGACTGGTCGTCATTGACGATCTTTCCTCCTTTGATGATCAGACGGTTGCCCTGGAAACAGACACAGAGAGGATGCTGGGTAACATAACCGGAGGGCATTTGCATATTAAAAACTTCAGCAGAACGTCATTTACAATAATCCAAACGGGCCATGAGGTCAAAGAGTAAAAATACTGTGGCACGCAAATATTTAGGTATATATGTATATATATACATATATATATATATATATATATATATATATATATATATATATATATATATATATATATATATAAAAAAAAATCCCCTTCTCACCCCTTGTGGGGTGGTATGTGTCATCCTCAACCTCGGGTCCTCTACCAGAGGCCTGGGAGTTTGAGGGTTCTGCAGTATCTTAGCTGTTCCTAGGACTGCACTCTTCTGGACAGAGACCTCTGATGTTTTACCTGGAATCTGCTGTAGCCAGTCTCCCAGTTTGGGGTCACAGCCCCCAGTGCTCCGATTACCACCGGCACCACTGTTGCTCTTACTTTCCACATCTTTTCTAGCTCCTCTTTCAGCCCTTGGTATTTCTCAAGCTTCTCGTGTTCCTTCTTCTTGATGTTGCTGTCGCTTGGGATCGCCACATCTATCACTACTGCCTTCTTCTGCTGTTTGTCCATCAACACGATGTCTGGTTGGTTAGCCATCACCAGTTTGTCAGTCTGGATCTTGAAGTCCCACAGGATCTTAGCTCGGTTGTTCTCGACTACCTTAGGAGGTGTCTTCCATTTTGACCTTGGGACTTCCAGCCCATACTCGTGGCAGATGTTCCTGTACACTATGACAGCTACCTGGTTATGGCGTTCCATGTACGCTCTTCCTGCCTGCATCTTACACCCTGCTGTTATGTGCTGTACTGTCTCAGGGCATCCTTGCACAGTCTGCACCTGGGGTCCTGCCTGGTGTGGTAGATCCCAGCCTCTATTGATCTTGTACTGAGTGCCTGCTCTTGTGCTGCCATGATTAGTGCCTCTGTGCTGTCCTTCAGTCCAGCCTTTTCCAGCCACTGGTAGGATTTCTTGATATCAGCCACTTCTTCTATTTGTCTGTGGTACACGCCGTGCAGCGGCTTGTCCCTCCATGATGGTTCTTCATCTTCCTTGTCCTCACCTTCGGGTTTCTGCTGCCTGAGGTATTCACTAAGCCCTTCATCTTTGGGGGCCATCTTTCCGATGTACTCCTGGATCTTCGTTGTTTCATCCTGGATAGTGGTCTTGACACTCACTAGCCCTCGGCCTCCCTCGCTACGCTTGGTGTACAGTCTCAGGGTGCTGGATTTGGGGTGAAACCCTCCATGCATTGTGAGGAGCTTTCTGGTCTTGATGTCAGTAGCCTCTATCTCCTCCTTTGGCCAGTTTATTACACCAGCGGGGTATCTGATGACTGGCAGGGCGTATGTGTTGATCGCTCGGATCTTGTTTTTCCCATTCAGTTGACTTTTCAGGACCTGCCTCACTCTTTGTAGATATTTATATATATATATATATATATATATATATATATATATATATACGTGTTATGTTTTGAATCTACAGAAAGTTTTTCAACACAATAGATATGCATCAGATGATAAAGACACACAGTGAAAGATCTCTTTCTGCTGAAGAGGCGCTGGTGGGGGTGGGGGGTTATAGAAAGAGCTTTTGAGCGCACGCTCCCGTGTCAGCAGCTGGCACGCACCCCCGGTGACGAGAAGCAGAACGTGCAGAGCGAAGAGCTGCTGCGCGCATGAATCTCGACGAGATGCTATTGTCGTGTTTTTCTGCCACAAACGCAACGGGGGGGGGGGGGGGGGGACCGGTAACCGGCGGGTGGCGGCTGCGCACTGGACTGGATCACAGGTGCCATCCTGCGTCGGGCGGTGGCGCGGCGGTGCGTCGGGCGGTGGCACACTGGCCACTGATCCTCGTTATCAAGTCTGTAACGGCACATGTTCCGGTCTGTGACAGACGGTTCATTAGCTGGGACCAGGACCGGCTGGGACCAGGACCAACTGGGACCGGTAGTCCTCTGCCCACCCGAACCCTAACGGCTGGAGCTGCAGCATCCTCCCTCTCTGCTCACATCGTCGTCGTCGTCCCCCGGGTTGGACCTACCGCTCTCGCGCTGCTCTTCTTGTTCTGGAAAGCCATCCTGATGATAATCAGCTGATTGATCCTCTCTGACAGCTGCTAGGCTACTGTTGCTAACGGCTGCTCTGACGTCAAGCTGCCGGAAACCAACACGCGCACAGCTTCTGGTGCGGAGCTTCAAAATAAAGTCCCGTAGACGGAATATTTCTGAAAATTAAACTGTTCAATCACATCCCTTAGCCTAATGAAACCTTTACTATATAATATAATATAATTATACTTATTCATCCTGTGGTTTAACATCAGAGGTGTAACGTGTCCGCTGGGAGCTTTGAGAGACAGAAACACGCTGCACCTGCTCTTATTTTGAAAGGTGGTCCAGCTGCATGGGGCTGAGTGATCCTCATTACTCTATCATTGATGTGATCATTACTCTAGTAAAGGATTTATTTACATATATATATATATATATATATATATATATATATATATATATATATATATATATATCTATATCTATATATATATATATATAGAACAATGGGAAATATTTCTTCAGTTTTCATTTATTTATTTTGAAGGAGCTTTACATGTTTCTAAGTTTTTCTGACTGACTATAAATGAAATATTATACAATAATTTATAATAATGTATACTTGATTATAGAATACTTTCGGCATAACACAATGTATAATAACATGCTATAATAATATATCAGTTACTAAATTATTTCTGTATCTAGAACTTTATTAATCAGCTGATCTGACGGTTGGTTTCTCTGGTTCAATAAATCAAGAACAAATGATTATTAATATTTAATATTATTATTATTATTTGATATAAGTTGTTAAAGCGAGTTTGAACCTGTCTCTTGCCGTAGATGTCCCGGGCGCGTCCGGGGGGACACGCTGGCACCTGCCCGGCCTCGTGGCCGTCTGTTCGATTCCCCGCGGCCCGGCGGCGCTGCGTCTGCGGACTGAAGCTCTGGAAGTTGAGCGTTTTGTTCTCGAAGGCTCCCTCGACGCTGCAGAACATCCCGCCGGACTTCACCCGGGGCCGGGGGGAGTCACAGCCCAGCCGGGACAGCAGGGACGCGCTGTCGTCCTCTGGGGAACTCCTCCGCTCAGACATCTCGCTGGTCTGGTGTGATCTGATCTGGGGCGAGGACGGAGGGAAGAGATGAAGAGGAGGGGGGAGGGGGAGATGAAGAGGAGGCGGGGATGGAGGAGGTGGGAGAAGATGAAGGGGGGGAGGAAAAGGAGGCCAAGTGAGAGGAGGATTCTCTCAAGTCTTCTTTAGTTTTTAGACTCTAGACCTACTTTATACTGTAGACACACACACACACACACACACACACACACACACACACACACACACACACACACACACACACACTGAGGTCAGGGCTCATTACTGGCTCGGATCTGAAGACGCTGCTGAGCTGAACTGAATTTCTCTGGCTGTCACATTCACTTAATCTACACACACAAACACAGACACACACACACACACACACACACACACACACACACACACACACACACACACACACACACACACACACACACACACATTCACCCAGTGGCCCATAGTGTATCTTCATGTTAACTCTCTCATTTTTTGACAGAATGTTTACAAACCACTGACCAAAGAGAGACAGTCTCCTTAAGATAACACGGGCCCTTAACCCCCAGCCCGTCAGTCTCCATAGGATGACATGGGCCCTTAACCCCCCCCCAGCCCGTCAGTCTCCATAGGATGACATGGGCCCTTAACCACACCCAGCCCGTCAGTCTCCATAGGATGACATGGGCCCTTAACCCCACCCAGCCCGTCAGTCTCCATAGGATGACATGGGCCCTTAACCCCACCCAGCCCGTCAGTCTCCATAGGATAACATGGACCCTTAATGCCCCCCCCCAGCCATATTGTTTTAGGCTGAATCTCATTTCTCTATCTTACCCCTACCCCTTGTTTTTGTGCGTTCACGCGGGACCTGGTGCTGTCCCATTACTTATGTCAACCGAGGCGTAGGGGTAAGATCGAGGGCTGTATACCCCTTGAAAGCAAGTGAGGATGCGAGCTGACTTGTAAACACACAGCAGCTGGTCCACCTTGGGGCTAAAACGAGCAGAAGTTTCTTAAATCATGTGTTCATGTTGTCCCCGTTCATTATTGCATTGGTACTGTATTATTGTAATAATTTGTTAATAATTAATTCCTGTTCATGCACTTGTATATTGTTGTTGGTTATGATAGGGACACTGATGATTTGGGGGGGGGGGTCTGAATATCAGAACAGTTGTAGTTAATTTGTTTGTTTGTGGTCTTGTGTCTTTTTTTTAGTTTTATACATTTGAAGCCTTTTTATGTGTGTGACATGTAAGTTATGGTTCTAATAGTTGATAATGGTTCTGTAAAATAATATATTTAATGTAATGTTTTTGCCTCTATGTTTAATTTATTGGGCAATAAAGACAGAATTTTGTTAACAAAATGTTTTTCTGAACATCAATGACATTCAAAACGGTGATAACTGAAACAGATATACAACACACCGTGTGTGTGTGTGTGTGTATGTGTGTGTACACATATGTAAATAACAGATCTAAATACTACACAGATAACATCTGCCTCTGCACCACCAAGGTGAACATAAAATAACTATAAAATATATAAATGCATATGACACTGTAGTCAAAACCCACACAATCAACAGAGACGCCATCTTGGAAGTTTGTGATCAATACTGAATGGTGATGTCACCAAGTGGTGTCCCGTTTCATAGGGGTATGTTTTCACCCCTACCCCTTGCCCCTTGGTTTCTAGGGCCAAGGGGTAGGGGTAAGTGGTAGGGGTAAGATGGAGAAATGGGATTCAGCCTTACTCTACATCTAAAGAATGTAATATATGATGGATGATGGATGGATGATGGATGGAGGGATGGATGGATGGAGGGATGGATTGCATTCCAGCTAGCTAAGCTAAGCTAAACTAAGCTAAGCTAAGCTAACCTTCAGGAACTAGGAGCCTTTTCCTCATTTCCTGGGTCTAATCTGCGTAATTGTGATGTGATTTTGACCAATCCCTGAGCTTTGCTAGCAATCGGATGCTAGCTCGATCATGTTGGTTCTCCTCAGAGACATGAGTCTGTAGAAATGAAAATGTAATTTACTTTATTAATATATTTGACAGGGACAGTGTACATTAATTAACATTTCTGTAAATGCACCACAATTAGCCAAGAGGCTATTTTTCATCCGTTGTCCCTGGACTCATCTTGAACCTGGAGATGCTAACACTGCTATTGTCTCCGTTGGACGTGGCGTACAAAATCTTCTCACAATGTTTCCACACCGTCCAGAATACTGTGGCTCTGCTTTTAACAGTCCAACATTAGCGAGTCTAGCTAATTGTACGTACACACCGCCGCCACCAAGGACGCTTGTTACGGGGACACTTTTTGATGCTTTGGCTGCTCTGACGTCCAACACACTGACACTAGAAACTCTATAAATCACATGTATAACCACAGGATTTGTTTTGTTAATTGGTCGCAGCTGTGTCTGTTAGCAGTTAGCAGTTAGCTTGCTCGTTAGCCGCTGAGTCGTAGAAGCCGCAGGACTAACCTAGTGACCCATGCAGGATTCACTGTTAGGGACCGTTAGAGACCATGTGACCAGCTAACGCTAACTGGAGACCATGTGACCAGGTAATGCTAACTCAAGATCATGTGACCAGGTAACGCTAACTGGAGACCATGTGACCAGCTAACGCTAGCTGGAGTCCATGTGACCAGCTAACGCTAACTGGAGACCATGTGACCAGGTAACGCTAACTGGAGACCATGTGACCAGCTAACGCTAACTGGAGACCATGTGAACCATGAACCAAAATTACATTGTCTGTTTCTCCAAGAACAGCCAGCATGAAGGACGTCTATATTCCGATTGGTTGCTGATGTTAGCCGCTGAACGGCGTCATAGTTCATTACCATAAAGTTGAAGAATGCCAACTTTCTGATTGATGCCCAAAACACCCAAAACGCTTCCATTGAAAATTACTTCCTGTAACGTTAGACACTCGAGGCGGCGGCAGGGGGGTGGACGCACGCTAACTGAGTTAACATTGTTAGCATCACAACGTCTGGATTCAGATGACACAGTATGACATCGAGCACCACGTTGGTCCCATGAGGCCAGAAGGTCTTCGTCTGTTATTTGGCACAGTGAACCAGACTGGACCAGAGCAGACCAGACTGGACCAGACCAGACCAGACCAGACTGGACCAGACCAGACCAGTCCAGACCAGACCAGACTGGACCAGACCAGTCCAGACTGGACCAGACCAGAGCAGACCACACCAGACCAGCCAAGACCAGTCCAGACTAGACCAGTTTTTCTGTCCCCCCCGTCTTCATTAATGACGGCGTGTCTCTGCCTCCCGTCTTTGTTAATGTCAGTTATGTAAATCCTCTCATATAATCCAGAATTCTTTATTTATTCTGTCATTGGTCCAGTTTCTCCTTAAAAAGATAAAAATCAACAGTTCACTGTGAAAACAGGAAGTCAGGAGTCTAACATGGAGCTTCTTGGTCAACAGATGCTAACAGGAAGCTAGTTAGCATCCTGCTGGTTGTTTTTCTCTGTTGCCATGGAAATCGTCCTTGTCTTCATTTAAGATGCTAAAACACAGAAACATACTTCTTTACACATTAATATTGATTCAGACAATAATTTATATCAAAATGAAATATAATCATAGAAAACACTGTATACCTGGGGTAACTCTGCAGACCTGGGGTGACCATGTAAACCTGGGGTAACTCTGTATACCTGGGGTAACCATGTATACCTGGGGTAACTCTGTATACCTGGGGTAACCATGTATACCTGGGGTAACTCTGCATACCTGGGGTAACTCTGTATACCTGGGGTAACCATGTATACCTGGGGTAACTCTGTATACCTGGGGTAACCATGTATACCTGGGGTAACTCTGTATACCTGGGGTAACTCTGTATACCTGGGGTAACCATGTATACCTGGGGTAACTCTGTATACCTGGGGTAACCATGTATACCTGGGGTAACTCTGTATACCTGGGGTAACCATGTATACCTGGGGTAACTCTGTATACCTGGGGTAACCATGTATACCTGGGGTAACTCTGTATACCTGGGGTAACTCTGCATACCTGGGGTAAACTCTGGTAACTTTGTGCTGAGTTACCCCTCTTGCCCCCATGTCGAGTGGGACTCACCAGCTGCCGTTAGGACCAGAGGATAAAGGCCAACGAAAAAAACAGAAACAAAAATAGAAACTGGAAAACAAGAGTGGAAGGGCAGATTCAATATTATACATAATATATATATATAAATATACATAATATAATATAATATATACATGATATAACTGTACATGAATGATGTCTATATTGTATATATATAGTACAGAATATAACATGAATATAACATTTCGTAGCGTGTGTACCTTCTCCTCCAGCTCTTTCATCTGGCGTTTCTGTGCTTCTATATATTCCTCCAACTCTTTGTTTCTCTGTCAAACACAAACATCACATCAATAATACATCAATGAAACATTCAAGTCACACAGTACTGTTGGTTCAAAGGTTAGGGTTAACCTAACCCTGACCCTAGAAAGGTTAACCTAACCCTGACCCTAGAAAGGTTAACCTAACCCTAGAACGGTTAACCTAACCCTAGAACGGTTAACCTAATCCTAGAAAGGTTAACCTAACCCTAGAACGGTTAACCTAATCCTAGAAAGGTTAACCTAACCCTAGAAAGGTTAACCTAATCCTAGAAAGGTTAACCTAACCCTAGAAAGGTTAACCTAACCCTAGAACGGTTAACCTAACCCTAGAAAGGTTAACCTAACCCTAGAACGGCTACTAATACATTGTCAAAAAATCCCAAAAATGTTGAAAAGGACCATGAAAGACGGAACAAGCATCCAACATGTCCTGAAAGCGAAGAAATGGTTTTACCTGCAGTGTGAGCTGCAACACCTCCATCCTCTCTCGGAGGATCTGGGCATCTCTCTCTCTCAGCTCGCACATCACGGAGCGTTTCCATTGGTCCATTGCTCTCCTAAGCCCCTCCCTCTCTTCCTCCGTCAGGGTTTCAGACAGACCAGCTTCTATCTTGAATCCGTCCATCCTGAAGTGCTCCTCCTGCTGCAGGGCCTCAAACAACATGGCCTCCAGCTCCAGGATCCTCTGCAAGGCAACCACAACACGACCCCCCCGCAGATTGTTCAGCTCCTTTCTATTTTTGTTTTGTGTTGGTTGGGGGGGTCAAGGTTACCCCCAAACAAAGAGCTGCTCTCACTGACCTTATGAGCCTGATCCATGGACTGCTTCCTGTAGTCCAGCTCTTCATCCAGGTAACCCTTCTGCTTACTGAACAGATCCTTATACAACAACAACAACACACAGGTCAAAGGTCAACCGGGGACTCTGGCAGCAACACAACCTGCTGCGGGGGGCAGTTTTACCTTCTCGCTCTCGATGTCCAACATGTTCTGCTGCAGAGCCGACTTTGTCACCTCGATGGACTCCAACCACTACTCAGAGAGACAGACAGGTAGAGACAGAGACAGGCAGAGAGAGACAGGTAGAGACAGGCAGGCAGAGAGAGACAGTCATGTAGAGACAGAGACAGGCAGATACAGAGATAGGCAGAGAGAGACAGAGGAGAAGATAGAGACAGGTAGAGAGAGACAGGTAGAGGCAGAGTCAGGCAGAGAGAGAGAGAGACAGGCAGTAGAGTCATGCAGGTGGAAACAGAGACAGATAGAGAGAGAGAGAGAGACAAGTAAAGAGAGAGAGACAGGCAGAGAGAGACAGGCATAGAGAGACAGGTATGTCTTGCGGTGGACACACAATAACCGTGTGTGTTCAGGTGTGTGCGTTACCTTCTCTGCCAAAGTGAGAACCGTTCTGGCCTGGATCACCACCACCTGCTCCTCATTGGACAGATTCTGCATGAGACACGCACACAACACGTCAACGACATGGAGACAACATGTCAACAACATGTAGAAAACATGTCAACAACAATTAGAAAACTTGTCAACAACATGTACACAACACGTCAACAACATTTACACGTCAACCACATGAAGACAACACATCAACAACATGGAGACAAAACGTCAACAACATGGAGACAACACATCAACAACATGTAGACAACACGTCAACAACATGTAGACAACACGTCAACAACATGTAGACAACACGTCAACAACATGTAGACAACATGTAGACAACACAACATGTAGACAACATGTAGACAACAACAACATGTAGATAACACGTCAACAACATGGAGACAACACATCAACATGTAGACAACATGTAGACAACACGTCAACAACATGGAGACAACAAGTAGACAACACATCAACAACATGTAGACAACACAACATGTAGACAACACGTCAACAACATGGAGACAACATGGAGACAACACATCAACATGTAGACAACATGTAGACAACACGTCAACAACATGTAGACAACATGTAGACAACACAACAACATGTAGACAACACGTCAACAACATGTAGACAACAACAACATGGAGACAACACATAAACATGTAGACAACATGTAGACATGTCAACAACATGTAGACAACACGTCAACACCATGTAGTCAACACAACACCATGTAGACAACATGTAGACAACATGTAGACAACATGTAGACAACATGTAGACAACATGTAGACAACACATCAACACCATGTAGACAACACATCAACAACATGTAGACAACACATCAACAACATGTAGACAACATTTAGACAACACATCAACAACATGTAGACAACATGTAGACAACACAACAACATGTAGACAACACGTCAACAACACGTAGACAACATGTAGACAACAACAACATGGAGACAACACATAAACATGTAGACAACATGTAGACATGTCAACAACATGTAGACAACACGTCAACAACATGTAGACAACACGTCAACAACATGTAGACAACATGTAGACACCATGTAGACAACATGTAGACAACACATCAACACCATGTAGACAACATGTAGACAACATGTAGACAACACATCAACAACATGTAGACAACATGTAGACAACACGTCAACAACATGTAGACAACATGTAGACAACACAACAACATGTAGACAACACGTCAACAACACGTAGACAACATGTAGACAACAACAACATGGAGACAACACATAAACATGTAGACAACATGTAGACATGTCAACAACATGTAGACAACACGTCAACAACATGTAGACAACACAACACCATGTAGACAACATGTAGACAACACATCAACACCATGTAGACAACATGTAGACAACATGTAGACAACACATCAACAACATGTAGACAACATGTAGACAACACATCAACAACATGTAGACAACATATCAACAACATGGAGACAACATGGAGACAACACATCAAAAACATGTAGACAACATGGAGACAACACATCAACATGTAGACAAAATGGAGACAACACTTCAACAACATGTAGACAACATGTTGACAACACATCAACAACACGTAAACAACATGGAGACAACATGTCAACAACACATCGTAACACGTTAGAAACATTTCTTCCATGATGCGTTCACTGCTTTGGGAAATGTGAGACCCCAATGACCAACGGCTGTTTGTTTTTAACACAGGAACAAAATAAATCAACATACACTTACGGCGTTATCTCCCAGAATGTCGAGCTTCTTCATCAGCTCGCTGATCACCACGTCCTGAGGAGGAGAGACGCGTCATCAGCACAGCAGCCAATCAGCACGCAGCATGGACACACAGATGTGTTGCCAGATGTACAGATGTGTTGCCAGCTGTGTTGCCAGATGTGCTGCCAGATGTACACATATGTTGCCAGATGTGTTGACAGATGTGCTGCCAGATGTACAGATGTGTTGCCAGATGTACACATATGTTGCCAGATGTGTTGACAGATGTGCTGCCAGATGTACAGATGTGTTGCCAGATGTACAGATATGTTGCCAGATGTGTTGACAGATGTGCTGCCAGATGTACAGATGTGTTGCCAGATGTATAGATACGTTGCCAGATGTGTTGCCAGATGTACAGATATGTTGCCAGATGTGTTGACAGCAGTGTTGCCAGATGTACAGATGTGTTGCCAGATGTTCGGTTACTCACAACGACTCCCTCTGCCTCACAGTAGAGCTGCAGAGGACTGATGCCTTCTGGGAAATGGATTGGTTGGAAGTTAATGGCAGGTGAGCGCCGTTCCCTCTCCTGAACAGTAAACATGGTTTCCATAGAAACAGCTTGGCGTCAGTCGGACTCTTTTATCCGTTGTGGCGGTCTACGTCTAGGTCTACGTCTAGGTCTACGTCTGTCTGAGTCTATGTCTAGGTCTAGGTCTACATCTGTCTACGTCTACAGCTACGTCTGTCTGAGTCTACATTTGTCTACATCTGTCTAAGTCTACGTCTGTTTACGTCTACGTCTGTCTTCGTCTGTCTATGTCTGTCTATGTCTGTCTATGTCTGTCTATGTCTGTATCTGAGTGCTTGTACCTCGAGCTCTAAGATCCGGAACTCCAGCAGCTCGTTCTGGTCTTTGACATCCTGGATTTCATTTTCCATCTGCAGTTTCTCTCCTTCCATCTGCTTCACCTGAAATATCAAAACACACCACGTGCTTTGTTTCACATTATTCACTTTAATAATAATTTGCTGGTTTGTATTTCACATTAATAATATTCACATTAATAATATTCTGAGCATAAGTAATGTAAAAACAATATGTATCTACTCTATTACTCTATTCTTCTATACTATGTCTTGTTTCTGTTTGGGATGTGATTGTGCTCTGAGTTTGGGAACAGCAGTTCCCATAATGCTTTGAGGGATGTAAACTGGAAGTATAATGTTGCAATGGAGACAGTGAGTGAATGATGAGTCAGCAACAATCACTGGATTCCTGTAATACTAAAACCAGTAATAACATCATTAGAGATCATAGATGATGATGTCATGAGATAATATATGATGATGTCATAGATGATGATGTTAGAGATTCACCTTCTCCACCAGCTGCTGATTCCTCTGATACAGCAACTGCTTCTCCTCCACCCACTTCACATCCTAGAGACAGACAGGGAGACAGACAGGTGGAGAGGCGGTGAGACAGACAGGGAGACACACAGGTGGAGAGACAGGGAGACAGAGATAGGGAGACAGACAGACAGACACACAGGGAGACAGACAGGGAAACAGGTAGACAGAGAAAGAGAGAGAGAGAGACAGGCAGACATATATATTTATATACAGTATATATACAGGCTATCTCTAGCTCGCTCCAGTGAGTGTGTGTGTGTGTGTTTCTGTTTGTGTGTCTGGTGTGTGTGTATGAGTGTGTGTGTGAGAGTGTGTGTGTGAGTGTATGAGTGTGTGTGTGAGGTGTGTGTGTGTGTGTGTGTGTGTGCCTGAGTGTGTGTGTGTGTGTGTGTGTGTGTGTGTGTGTGTGTGTGTGTGAGTGTGTGTTACCAGTCCTTGTTGTTTCAGTGCTGACTCCAGATCTGTAACTCTGGTTTGATAACGACTGATTTCAGTCAGCAGCTGCTCTCTGGTCTGAAACAGAGAGAGTAGAACCATCAACCTGATAGTGCCTTGCTCATCTCCACCAAACTCCAAATAAATAATTACTACTTTTAGCGTGTATAGAGCAGCATATCTCCACCAGACTCCATGTAAATAATCCCTACTTTTAGCGTGTATAGAGCAGCATATCTCCACCAGACTCCATGTAAATAATCCCTACTTTTAGCGTGTCTAGAGCAGCATATCTCCACCAGACTCCATGTAAATAATCCCTACTTTTAGCGTGTATAGAGCAGCATATCTCCACCAGACTCCATGTTAATAATCACTACTTTTAGCGTGTATAGAGCAGCATATCTCCACCAGACTCCATGTAAATAATCCCTACTTTTAGTGTGTATAGAGCAGCATATCTCCACCAGACTCCATGTAAATTATCATCACTTTTAGCTTGTATAGAGCAGCATATCTCCACCAGACTCCATGTAAATAATCACTACTTTTAGTGTGTATAGAGCAGCATATCTCCACCAGACTCCATGTAAATAATCACTACTTTTAGTGTGTATAGAGCAGCATATCTCCACCAGACTCCATGTAAATTATCATCGCTTTTAGCGTTTATAGAGCAGCATATCTCCACCAGACTCCATGTAAATTATCATCGCTTTTAGCGTTTATAGAGGCTTATACCTTGATCTCCTTCTCGGGGTCATAGTTTCCTCCGCTCGTCTCCGTCAGCAGAGCGTACGCTCGCTGCAGCGCCTGGTACTCCTGAGTCAGCTGTCGGTAACGAAACTCCGCTTCCTCACGCACACACACCTGCAACACAAACAAGGGCGGCCATTTTGTGTTTAAATTAATGATAGGATGCTTTTCCCAAAGATGATTTGTATAATCTTTTACTACTTGTTTAACCCTCATGTTGTGCTCAGGTCAAATTGTATTGTATGTGTGTGTGTGTGTGTGTGTGTGTGTGTATTCATCCTGTTCATGTGATCTCTAGCCAACCAGATCTTTCATTACTTCATACCCAGAATAACTTTAAGGGTTCTTGAGCGTTACCCTGTGGGGGCACTAGGAGTCCTCCACCCTTTAAAACCAGAACCCGAGTGTACCTCGTCTGGCTCCAGGTCGGGAGTCCTGTCAGTGTGCAGGGAAACAGACGATCCATCAGAGTCCACCGAAGCCTCTTCGTCATAACCGTAGAACGTCTCTATGACCTGAGGACAGAACCAGAGACCAGAATCAGGACAGAACCAGAGACCAGAACCATAGACCAGAATCAGGACAGACCCAGAAACCAGAACCAGAGACCGGAATCAGGACAGATCCAGAGACCATCAGGACGTCTCTGTCCAAGCTTTCAGCCGTGCTGACTTGACAGAGAACTGAGTCAGGACTCAAACACTGAAGCCCAGTGTATTAGTAGTTATTATTGTCATCATCATCATTATTATTATTATTATTATTATTATTATTATTATTATTATTATTATTATTATTATTATTAGTAGTAGTAGTAGTAGTAGTAGTAGTAGTAGTAGTAGAAGGGTTAAGCAGTCTCACCCTGCATGCTCTGAAGGTTCGTTTCCTCCGGACGGATTCGTGACGTCTGTATCTCAGCAACATGTCTCTCTCCTGTAGGGACACAAAAACATCATCACCTGTCTCTCGGCAGCATGTCCCTCTCCTGTAGAGACACAACAACATCATCATCTGTCTCTCAGCAACATGTCCCTCTCCTGTAGGGACACAACAACATCATCATCTGTCTCTCAGCAACATGTCTCTCTCCTGTAGAGACACAACAACATCATCATCTGTTTCTCAGCAACATGTCTCTCTCCTGTAGAGAAGCAACAACATCATCATCTGTCTCTCGGCAACATGTCCCTCTCCTGTAGGGACACAGCAACATCATCATCTGTCTCTCAGCAACATGTCTCTCTCCTGTAGAGACACAACAACATCATCATCTGTTTCTACGCAACATGTCTCTCTCCTGTAGAGACACAACAACATCATCATCTGTCTCTCGGCAACATGTTGCTCTCCTGTAGAGACACAAAAACATCATCATCTGTCTCTCGGCAACATGTTGCTCTCCTGTAGAGACACAAAAACATCATCATCTGTCTCTCAGCAACATGTCTCTCTCCTGTATCTCACAGAGTAAATGTACTGACAGTGTTGAAGTAGTACTACTGAAGTAATACTCACTATAACGTTCTTTACGTATCCAGCCGTCTCCAGAGCCTGAAACAGAAACAGTTTGACTACAACATGCAGTATATTCTATATATATATATATATATATATATATATATATTCTAGTATTAGCAGTACTAGCAGAAGTAGTAGTAGTGGTAGTAGTAGCAGAAGTAGTATTAGTAGAATTAGCAGAATCAGTATTAGTAGTAGCAGAAGTAGTATTAGTAGTAGTAGCAGAAGTAGTATTAGTAGAAGTAGCAGAAGTATTATTATTATTATTATTAGTAGTAGTAGTAATAGTATTAGTAGTGCTAGCAGAAGTGGCATTAGTAGCAGAAGTAGTATTAGTAGTAGTAGTAGTACTAGTAATATTAGTAGTAGTGGTATTAGTAGTAATAGTCGTAGTAGTAGTAGTAATAGTATTAGTAGTAGTAATAGGAGTATTAATATTAGCAGTAGTATTAGTAGTGGTAGCAGAAGTAGTATTAGTAGTAGTAGCAAAAGTAGTATTAGTATGAGTATTAGTAATAGTAATAGTATTAGTACTAGTAATACTAGTTGTAGTAGTAGTAGTAATAGCAGTAGTAGTAGTAGTATTATTAGTAGTAGTAGCAGTAGTAGTAGTATTAGCAATAGTAGTATTACTAGTATTATTAGTATTACTACTAGTATTAGTAGTTTTACTATTAGTACTAGTAGTACTTTGTACCTTGGTCAGGTCGTCGATTATGTGCTGTTGCTCCAGAACCTGTAACCGTAGAAACTCCATCTCTCGCTCATCTTGGCTGTAACCATGGTAACTGGTGGAGTGGCTCCGGTCCAGGTCGTTAAGGGAACTGGGTCTTCTCTGTGGACCACAACAAACCGCAGTTACCATGGCAATGTTTCTTGTCTACACACAACTCATCCGAGCATGGACATCCAGATGAAGCGAGGCCCAGATGAAGGGCCCGGGCCCCGTCTGGAGCGAGGCCTGTGTGGAGAGCCAGGGGCCCCCGTCTGCAGCCAGGCCCAGATGGAGAGCCCCCGTCTGGAGGCAGGCCCAGGTGGAGGGACAGGGGCCTCGTCTGAAGCCTCGTGATCCCCAGTCGGAGCTGGTTGATGTGGCTCAGGAAAGGGAAGTTTGGGGTTGCCTACTGGAGCTGCTCCCCCCCAGGATGGATGGATGGAGGGATGGAGGGATGGATGGATGGATGAATGGAGGGATGGAGAGATGGATGGAGGGATGGATGGAGGGATGAGGGATGGAGGGATGGATGGAGGGATGAGTGGAGGGAGGGATGGATGGATGGATGAATGGAGGGATGATCGATGGATGAATGGAGGGATGGAGGGATGGATGGATGAATGGAGGGATGGATGGAGGGATGGATGGAGGGATGGATGGATGAATTGATGGATGGATGAATGGAGGGATGGATGGATGGATGAATGGAGGGATGGAGGGATGGATGGATGGAGGGATGAATGGTGGGATGGATGGATGGAGGGAGGGAGGGATGGATGGATGGTCCCAGACTGAACCTTTACTACTAGGACATGAGTGTGGGGTCAGGGGTTACCATAGTTACCATCTCCATGTTCTCCTGGGTGACAAAGCGGAGCTTGTTGTCAAGGCGACGCAGCGTGAGGGCCATCTCCTCGTTCTTCCTGCTCAGACGTTTGTTTTTGTCCAGAAGAGGAAGAAACTGACTCTCCGTCTCTCGGAGACGCTTCAGCTGCACAGGGGACATCAAATATAGAAAATATAGAGAAAATATAGAAAACACAGAAAATACAGAAAATATAGAAAATATAGAGAAAATATAGAAAATATAATAATGTGAGACATCTTTGCATTGTGAGGACATCTCTGCATTGTGAGGACATCTCTGCATTGTGAGGACATCTCTGCATTGTGAGGACATCTCTGCATTATGAGACATCTCTGCCTTGTATCTTCATGTCCGTCCGACTAACTTCCTGTCTGATGGACTAACTTCCTGTCTGATGGACTAACTTCCTGTCCGTCCAACTAACTTCCTGTCTGATGGACAAACTTCCTGTCCGTCCGACTAACTTCCATTATGTCGATGGAGTTCCTCATATCTGTCTTTAAAAAAAAGATAAAAATTAAAGATAAAGGTAAAGAAGAAGAAGAAGATAAAGATAAAAAAGAATAAGCAGAAGAAGAAACAGAAAGAAGAAGAAGAAGAAGAAGAAGACGAAGCAGCAGAAGAAGAAAAAGCAGAAGAAGAGGTGTTACCAGCTCGTTGCGTTCCTCCGACAGAAGAGCGTTGCGGTCCTCCAGCTTCCTGACGACGGAGCTCAACTCAGCGATCTTCAACTGGAACCTGCGGGTGTCCCGCTCGTCCTGAGACTAAACACACACACACACACACATATACATACACATATATATATATACATATATATATATATATATATATACATATATATATATATATATATATATATATATATATATATATATATATATATATATATATACCCACACACATATTATGGTTGTTATGGTTTTTATGGGTGTTATGGGTGTTATGGTTGATATGGTGTTACGGGTGTTATGGGTGTTATGGGTTTTATAGTTGTTATGGGTGTAATGGTTGTTATGGGTGTTATGGTTATTATGGGTGTTATGGTTGATATGGTGTTATGGGTGTTATGGGTTTTATAGTTGTTATGGGTGTAATGGTTGTTATGGGTGTTATGGTTGTTATGGGTGTTATGTTATTATGGTTGTTATGGTTGATATGGTGTTATGGGTGTTATGGGTTTTATAGTTGTTATGGGTGTAATGGTTGTTATGGGTGTTATGGTTGTTATGGGTGTTATGTTATTATGGTTGTTATGGTTATTATGGGTGTTATGGTTGATATGGTGTTATGGGCATTCGGTTCATCCCATGCAGTTTGAGCAGGAAGAGGCGGGGCTTACAGTGTGAGGAGCATTATTAGGGGCGGAGTTAGGGGATTGGCCAGTTAGGCTTAGTCCCGCCCTCTGTGCGTCTCTCAGGGCTGCAATTTGCTGCTCGGCAGCCTGAGTCTGCAGCTGGAGACGGTGGGCGTGTCCCGCCTGCAGCCCCAGGGCCTTGTCCAACACACTGACCGCTCGGTCCTTCAGCTTTATCTCATCCATCTACACACACAGGCAGACAGACAGGTTAGAGACAGACAGATTAGAGACAGAAAGGTTAGAGACAGAAAGGTTAGAGACAAACGGGTTAGAGACAGACAGGTTAGAGACAGACAGGTTAGAGACAGACAGGTTAGCGACAGCCCCAGGACCTCTTCCAACACACTGACCGCTCGGTCCTTCAGCTTTTTCTCATCCATCTACACACACAGGCAGACAGACGGGTTAGAGACTGACGGGTTAGAGACAGACAGGTTAGAGACAGACAGGTTACAGACAAACGGGTTAGACACAGACGGGTTAGAGACAGAAAGGTTAGAGACAAACGGGTTAGAGACAGACAGGTTAGAGACAGACAGGTTAGCGACAGCCCCAGGACCTCTTCCAACACACTGACCGCTCGGTCCTTCAGCTTTTTCTCATCCATCTACACACACAGGCAGACAGACGGGTTAGAGACTGACGGGTTAGAGACAGACAGGTTAGAGACAGACAGGTTACAGACAAACGGGTTAGACACAGACGGGTTAGAGACAGACAGGTTAGACACAGACAGGTTAGAGACAGACAGGTTAGACACAGACGGGTTAGAGACAGACAGGTTAGACACAGACGGGTTAGAGACAGACAGGTTAGAGACAAACAGGTTAGAGACAAACAGGTTAGACACAGATGGGTTAGAGACAGACAGGTTAGAGAGGTTACAGACTCCAGGGAAAGGAGCAGAATGGATGTTGATGAAGGACTCAATGCAGATCTGCTGGGTGGGGACATTGTTTGGGTTTTATCTCAAATATGTCTCATATAGTATCTATATATATATATATATATACACCGTGGGAGACCACAGAGCAGAGAAACAAAACCTCAACTCCCCTTTTCACCCATCCAGCACCCATCAAACCCCCTTACCAAACCCGAACCCTTTGAGGAGCCATTGCTGTCTCCACTCACCCTTTCCCCTCTTTCCCCTACCCCCATGTTGGAGTCCACTGACCAGATGAAGCAGCTGGTAGTTTCTGGAATCAAATTTACACCCCTTCCTTCCCCCATTTCTCAACCCAGGGCAAAAGTAAAATGCCAGGCACCTCTGCCAGGATTCCAGCAAACTCCTTCCCCCAGACTGATAAGGACGCTTGTGTGCAAAATCCAGCAAGCCATAACTGATATGTGCCGGGTCCAGGCTGCAGGCCTACTGACACTCATGACTCTTTCCAAGACAAGCCCGAATAAGCACTTAACTGCAAACTTAGCAAATTTAGCATCCATTCCTCGTCAGCCACAGACTGTCCCAAAAAATGAAAACACACTAACGCTAGCTTTACTAAACGTCTGGTCTTTGGCAGGAAAATCATTTTTAATCAATGATTTTATTATTAATCACAATCTAGATTTTATGTTTTTAACTGAGACCTGGTTAGACCATAATAACAGCGCTGCTGTTCTAATCAAGTCAGCTCCCCCTAACTTCAGTTTTATGAGCGAGAATAGAGTGAATAAGAAAGGAGGTGGAGTTGCCATTTTGTTTAATGACTCATTCCACTGTATGCAAATATGTTATGGAAATTTAGCTTCTTTTGAATATGTGGCTCTTCATTTAAGTTCGTCCCCTCAAGCTATATTTCTAAATATCTACAGGCCACCTAAATATTGTGCAACCTTTATTGATGACTTCACTGAACTGCTGTCTATAAACTGCATTAACTTTGATTGTGTAATCATTGTGGGTGATTTTAACATTCATGTTGACAAACCCCAGGACAGGGGGACCAAAGAACTGTGTTGTGTTTTTGAGAACTATGGACTGACTCAGCATGTGACAGAGCCCACGCACAATAAGGGGCACACTCTGGACTTGATTGTCTCCAAGGGTCTGAACATTTCTAAGGTTGTGGTGACTGACGTTGCTCTGTCTGATCATTCCTGTGTTTTCTTTAACGGCTCTATCTCTGGGCCCAAAAGTGTCCAAACAAAGATAATCAGAAAACGGTATATCACTGAAAACACCAGTGAAACATTCATTCAGCTTTTCTCCTCCACACCCGCCCCCCCTGGGCTCTCAGTCACTGAGCTTGTAGATCATTTCAACTGTAAAATTACAAATGTTATTGATGCCATTGCTCCCACTAAGGTCAAAGTTATCTCTGGTAAGAAAAGGTCTCCATGGAGAAATGTCCCACTGGTGAGAGCAGAAAAAAGAGAGTGTCGAAAAGCTGAACGAAGGTGGCGAAAAACAAATCTCCTGGTCCATTATAACACCTATAAAGAGAGACTTCGCATTTATAATTTGAAACTGAGGAATGCAAAGCGGTCCTTCTTCTCTGATATTATCTCTAGAAACAATAATAATTCACGTGCTTTGTTTGCTACTGTCGATAGATTAACAAACCCTCCAGTACCAGTAGCATCTGGACTTAGGTTAACAAACCCTCCAGTACCAGTAGCATCTGAACTTTTATCTACCAAGGCCTGCAATGACTTTGCCTCCTTCTTCAAAGACAAAAATCAGAAGATTAGACAAACAGTCAGTGCCTCCATATCAAGTACAGGATATGTGTTGTCACAGTGTTCAAGCAAAACTAGTTCCAATATGACAGAATTTCATACGATCAACCATAAAAACCTGGAGGACATTATACAACATCTGAAAACCTCCTCCTGTTGCCTTGATATTCTACCAACGGGTGTTTTCAAAAATGTCTCGAATTGTTTGGCTTCTGATCTTCTACAGATTGTGAACACGTCTCTTCTTTCAGGTATCTTTCCACAGGCCCTGAAAACTGCAGTGATCAAGCCACTCTTAAAAAAGAACAATAAAGACACATCACTAATGAGCAACTATAGGCCAATATCAAACCTTCCCTTAAGTTAAATCGTTGAAAAAGCGTTTTTTCAACAACTCAACCATTTCTTGTCACTAAACAACACTTTTGATACCTTTCAGTCGGGTTTCCGACCACACCACAGCACTGAGACGGCTCTCGTTAAGGTCTTTAATGACATCCACCTTAACACAGATAATGGCAAAATTTCAGTCTTAGTATTGCTTGATTGCATTTGACACGGTCAACCACGACATATTACTAGACCGATTGGAAAACTGGGTTGGTCTTTCTGGCTCAGTACTAAACTGGTTTGAATCCTACTTACAGAATAGAGATTACTTTGTGTCAATAGGTAATTATACATCTGAACTTACAAATATGCGGAGTTCCCCAAGGCTCCATTCTTCTGTTTAACATCTACATGCTTCCACTGGCTCAGATTATGGAAAACAACAAAATAAGTTACCATAGTTAAGCGGACGACACACAACTTCACATAACCTTATCGCCAGGGGACTATAGTCCAATACAAAAACTGACTAAGTGCATTGAACAAATTAACGGCTGGATGTGCCAGAACTTTCTGAAATTAAATGAGGGAAAAACTGAGGTGGTTGTTTTTGGAGCAAAAGAGGAACGATTAAAAGTCTGTGCTCAGCTTCAAATAACAATGTTAAAAACAACAGACAAAGCCAGAAATCTTGGACTGAATTTTAACAGCCACATTAAGACAATTACAAAGACAGCCTATTATCACCTTAAGAATATATCAAGGGTTAAAGGACTTATGTGTCAACAGGATTTGGAAAAACTTGTCCATGCTTTCATCTTCAGTAGACTTGACTACTGTAACGGGGTCTTTACAGGTCTCCCTAAAAAATCAATCAGACAGCTGCAGCTGATTCAGAACGCTGCTGCTCGAGTCCTCACTAAGACCAAGAGACTGGATCACATCACTCCAGTTCTGAAGTCTTTACACTGGCTTCCTGTGCCTCAAAGAATTGATTTCAAAGTTCTTTTGCTAGTTTATAAATCACTAAACGGTTTAGGGCCAAAATACATTTCTGATCTGCTAGTACACTATGACCCCCCCAGACCTCTCAGGTCATCTGGGACAGGTCTACTTTCTGTTCCCAGAGTCAGAACTAAACAGGGGGAAGCAGCGTTCAGTTTCTATGCTCCTCATATCTGGAACAAACTCACAGAAACCTGCAGATCTGCTGCTACTCTCAGTTCTTTTAAATCAATGCTGAAAACCTTTCTTTTTGATGTTGCCTTTCTTTAAATGATGTTAATTTCTTTAATGTTTAATTTCTTATGCTGCACTGTAACTCTTATTCCTGTGTTTTATCTGTTTTTATTTTTATTGTGTGTGTGTGTCTATGTATCTGATGTGTCTATGTATCTGATATTTGTCTATGTATCTGATATATATCTATGTATCTAATGTATGTCTATGTATCTGATGTATGTCTATGTATCTGATATGTGTCTATGTATCTGATGTATGTCTATGTATCTAATGTATGTCTATGTATCTAATGTATCTCTATGTATCTGATATGTGTCTATGTATCTAATGTATGTCTATGTATCTGATATGTGTCTATGTATCTGATGTATGTCTATGTATCTAATGTATGTCTATGTATCTAATGTATGTCTATGTATCTGATATGTGTCTATGTATCTAATGTATGTCTATGTATCTAATGTATGTCTATGTATCTGATATGTGTCTATGTATCTGATATGTGTCTATGTATCTGATATGTGTCTATGTATCTAATGTATGTCTATGTATCTGATATGTGTCTATGTATCTAATGTATGTCTATGTATCTAATGTATGTCTATGTATCTAATGTATCTCTATGTATCTGATATGTGTCTATGTATCTAATGTATGTCTATGTATCTGATATGTGTCTATGTATCTGATGTATGTCTATGTATCTAATGTATGTCTATGTATCTGATATGTGTCTATGTATCTGATGTATGTCTATGTATCTAATGTATGTCTATGTATCTAATGTATCTCTATGTATCTGATATGTGTCTATGTATCTAATGTATGTCTATGTATCTGATATGTGTCTATGTATCTATATGTATGTATCTGATATGTGTCTATGTATCTAATGTATGTCTATGTATCTGATATGTGTCTATGTATCTGATATGTGTCTATGTATCTATCTATGTATGTCTATGTATCTAATGTATGTCTATGTATCTGATATGTGTCTATGTATCTGATGTATGTCTATGTATCTAATGTATGTCTATGTATCTAATGTATGTCTATGTATCTAATGTATGTCTATGTATCTGTATGTCTATGTATCTATGTATGTATCTAATGTATGTATCTATGTATGTATCTGATGTATGTCTATGTATCTGATGTATGTCTATGTATCTAATGTATGTCTATGTATCTGATATGTGTCTATGTATCTAATGTATGTCTATGTATCTGATATGTGTCTATGTCTCTAATGTATGTCTATGTATCTGATATGTGTCTATGTATCTGATATGTGTCTATGTATCTGATATGTGTCTATGTCTCTAATGTATGTCTATGTATCTGATATGTGTCTATGTATCTGATATGTGTCTATGTATCTCCTGTCTCTCCTAGTTATGCTTTGATAAAGCTTTTAGTTAGGGCATAGAACTGAATATTGTTAGGGAGTGAGGAGTTGCAGCATCCGCCCAAACCGGCCGACCTGCTTCTCGTCATAGTTGTCAGATCTATCTATCATATAATCAATAATATAATAAAACTAGAGGGAGACTTGGCATACAGCCCAATCCAGTTGGGGAGAGTTCTTGCCTGACCAGGCTCCTCTCTTTACCCTGTCTCTCCTAGTTATGCTGTAATAGTTTTAGACAGCTGGGGGACTTCCTTTGACACACTGGGCTCCTCTCTCCTCTATCTTTCTATCTTTCCATTTGTGTGCATCCATGTCCCAGAAATGCTTATTACTAACCTAGTTACTAACCTAGTTACTAACCTAGCTCTGGGGAGTCATTCCCTGGAGTCCTTATGTTTTTTAGCCCAGCATGTTTCCTTGGATCAGGGAGGCTCCAAAATGTATGTCCATGCATCTGATATGTGTCTATGTATCTAATGTATTGGTATGTATCTGATATGTGTCTATGTATCTGGTATGTGTCTATGTATCTAATGTATGGGTATGTATCTGATATGTGTCTATGTATCTGATATGTGTCTATGTATCTAATGTGTGTCTATGTATCTAATGTATGTCTATGTATATGATGTACTATGTCTGATTTCAGTACCCGTCCTCCACTGAAGAAAAGGAAACGTTCTGTCTGAGGGTTGGTGTACCAATCTGTGTCTGACTCTAACAGGCTCTAACAGACTCTAACAGACTTAACAAACTCTTTCCTTGTGTTCCACCAGTCTGTGTCTGTCCAACATGACTCTATTAAGATCTGGTCTGTAACGCCCAGTTCAGACCCAATATGCAATGAGACAAAACTGGAAGTCAAAAGTGTGTGTGTTTGTGTGTGTGGGTATCTGTATGTGTGTGTCTGTGTCTCTGAGTGTGTGTGTGTGTGTGTGTGTGTGAGTGTGTGTGTGTGTGAGTGTGTGTGTGTCTGTGTGTATCTGTGTGTGTGTGTTTGTGAGAGTGTGTGAGTGTCTCTATGTGAGTGTGTGTATGTGTGTGTGTGTGTCTCTGAGTCAGTGTTAGTGTGTGTGTCTCTGTGTGGGTGTGTGAGTGTGTGTGTGTGTTTGTGTGAGTGTCTGTGTGTGTGTGTGTGCCTCTGTGTGTTTATGACTACCAGACGGCGGATCTCCCTCTCACAGTCCCTCTTGGTGCGGTTCAGCTCCTCCTGGTGCTGGTGATGAGCCGATCGTAGCTCGGCTGTTCGTGCCTGGCAGGCTTGCTGAGCAGAGGCCAGAGCCTCCTCAGCTGATCTCCTCGCACTGCGCAGGTCATGTGACTCCTGCTGCAGGCGGCAACGCTCCGTCTCCCAGCTCCTCCTTGCCTCCTCGCCCTCCGCCAGCAGGGCGCTGCGCACCTGGGGGACATGATCAGGTATTAACACCTGGACATAGTCAGGTATTTACACCTGGACATGGTCAGGTACTAACACCTGGACATGGTCAGGTATTAACACCTGGACATGGTCAGGTATTAACACCTGGACATGGTCAGGTTTTAACACCTGGACATGGTCAGGTATTAAAACCTGACCATGTTCAAGTGTTAACACCTGAACATGGTCAGGTATTAACACTTGAACATGGTCAGGTATTAACACCTGAACATGGTCAAGTATTAACACCTGGACATGGTTAGCTATTAACTGTCCTCCACACCTGGACATGGTCAGCTATTAACACCTGAACATGGTCAGGTAGTAACACCTGGACATGGTTAGCTATGAACTGTCCTCCACATCTTGACATGGTCAGCTATTAAAACCTGGACATGGTCAGCTATTAACACCTGAACATGGTCAGCTATTAACACCTGGATATGGTCAGGTATTAAAACCTGGACATGGTCAGGTATTAACACCTAGAAATGCTCAGGTATTAACTGTCCTCCACACCTGGACATGGTCAAGTATTTACAACTGGACATGGTCAGCTATTAACACCTGGACAGGGTCAGGTATTAACACCTGGACATGGTAAGGTATTAACACCTAGACATGGTCAGGTATTAACACCTGGACATGGTAAAGTATTAACACCTAGACATGGTTAGGTATTAACACCTGGACATGGTTAGGTATTAACTGTCCTCCACACCTGGACAGGGTCAAGAATTAACACCTGGACATGGTCAGCTATTAACACCTGGACATGGTCAGCTATTAAACCTGGACATGGTCAGGTATTAACACCTTGACATGGTTAGGTATTAACTGTCCTCCACACCTGGACATGGTCAGGTATTAACACCTGGACATGGTAAGGTATTAACACCTGGACATGGTCAGGTATTAACACCTGGACATGGTCAGGTATTAACTGTCCTCCACACCTGGACATGGTCAGCTATTAACCTCTTTCTCCATTATTAGGAGAAAACGTTTTCTTAACTCAAATTGCAAGCTTATCTCTTCATGAACACGGTCATGCAGCACATCATTAGAAAGCTTAAAGTCTCATGATTCCATTGAGCCCACACACATATAAGCATAACATGACTTACAGCGGTAATAATCATGTTTAAAAGTAAAGAAACACAGACGGATTCTGCGCCGATAGTGTCTAAATTCAAACATGAGTCCTTACCTTTCTCCTCGTGTCTCTATTCACAGCGGTAAAAGATCTCCATAAACTTTTTTTTCCTGCTTTGCCAACAGTTCAAAGAATAAGTACATCCAATCCTTTTAATCCAAAACGAGCTGGTCCCCTCACAATCTTGTATATTCTGGCCGTGTTTCCTTGCAAACAAAGCTGAAAAGTCCATCATTTATGGACTTTAATCGCTCCTACTGCCGGCTCTGCTAACGGTCCAGTGTATCCTTCTATTCAGCAAGTTAGGTTGAATCAACAGCTTTTGATTGACAGGTCGTTTCAGCCAATCCGTCTACTCTAACCTGAGTTATCCCTTATGGAAGCCAATCAAGTCACACGATTTACAGAGGGCAAAGTGGGAAAGATTGACAGCTCTTCCAACCATTTAGAATCAAAAGCTATGAAACCAGCCTCCCTGTGTAGCCAATAAGAAGACGAGTTGATTGATACCAAACATGACCAGAAAACTTTAACCTTGTGATGGCTCCAGCTGTGTCAAAGCAAAAATAAGGCCTTAGTTATTGCATTTCACCATTTCATCAAATTATGACTTATTTCTATAAATTTATGCATGTAGTTATTTTAGATATGTGTATGAGTGATGTGGATGTGTTTTTTAATTTGAGAAGTTTTTAATTTTGCACTTTTTGGGCTTTTTTTCTGAGAGGAAATAAGAAAAACGCACAGACATATCTGTAGAAATAACTTCATAAAATAGCCATTTTCTGAGTCATTTTCTTCTGGATTTTTTCTGTATTAAGTTCAGACATGTGGCTGGGGTACTAGGGGTACTAGGGGTACTAGGGTACTATTTTTGTATGTAGATCATGTAATATGCTTACAGTAGTGTTTTTTAATAATTTTACATATGATTTACTTGGACAGAAATAGAAATTCTCTATTCTAAGCTCTTCAGCTCTGTGTCAGTAAGACCTAGTGTCACACTGACACAAGAAACAAAAAATTGAGAGTGTTAGCTTTTTGGGGAAAAATTTAGGTGAGAAAAACATATATTTTGAAGTTATTTGTGAAGAGGTTAAACCTGGACATGGTCAGGTATTAACACCTGGACACGGTCAGGTATTAACACCTGGACAGGGTCAGGTATTAACACCTGGATATGGTCGGGTATAAACTGTCCTCCACACCTGGACATGGTCAGGTATAAACTGTCAGACAGATAGACCAACAGACAGGTAGACATACAGACCTACAGACAGACAGGTAGACAGCCACACAGAAAGACAGGAAGACAGCCAAACAGACAGACAGACAGGAAGACAGACAGACATACAGACAGGCAGACAGACAGGTAGACAGGCAGGAAGACAGATAGACCGACAGACAGGAAGACAGCTACACAGACAGACAGATAGACAGGTAAAGAGACTGACAGGTACCTTGTCTGTGGATCCGTCCCTCAGCGTTAGTACCAGTCCGTTCAGACGCTGAATCTCTCCATCTTTGATTTTGATGACTCTCATCAGCTCCATCTCGTGTTGCCGTAGTAACGTCTCCCTGGTAACGGCCAGCTCCTTTTGCTTCTCCTCATGCAGTTTGGTCCTCAGCTCCGTCACGGCGACTGTTGCCCGGTGATGCTCCGCCTTCACCTCCTGACTCTTCTCTCTCTCCAGACGGCTGACCTGCAGAGACACAGTCAGTGGTGGTCTGGAGCATCTGGTCTGATGGTCTGGATCCTCTGGTCTGATGGTCTGGAGAGTCTGGTCTGGTGGTCTGGATTATCTGGTTTGCTGGTCTGGAGAGTCTCGTCTGATGGTCTGGATCCTCTGGTCTGATAGTCTGGAGAGTTTGTCTAATGGTCTGGATCCTCTGGTCTGGAGCGTCTGGTCTGGTAGTCTGGATTGCCTGGTCTGATAGTCTGGAGCATCTGGTCTGGTGGTCTGGAGCGTCTGGTCTGATGGTCTGAAGCGTCTGGTCTGGTGGTCTGGAGCGTCTGGTCTGATGGTCTGGAGCATTTGTTCTGATAGTCTGGAGCATCTGGTCTGATGGTCTAGAGTGTCTGATCTCATGGTCTGTCTAGTCTGGTCTCATGATTTCATGGTCTGTATGGTCTGATGGTCTAGAATGTCTGGTGTCATGGTCTGTCTGGTCTGGTCTCATGGTCTGTCTTGTCTCACAGTCTGGTGGGTCTGATCTGATGGTCTAGATTTTCTGGTCTGATGGTCTGTCTGGTCCCATGGTCTGTCTGGTCTGGGGCGGTGTGAAAGCTCATTGAACTCTGGTGTCTAACAAGGTCCTCACAAAGCTCCAGAGTCCAGTTCACTTCTGACTAGAACAATCTGACCCAAATCCAGGAAGAAAACAAAAACAACGAGACCTTCTCTAACCCCCCAGAGACTATCTCACCGAAACCTCAGTGAGTCTACAGAACTACAGGTGTGAAAGCTATAAGAGACCCCAGGAGGATTCTGGGGTATGAGTCTTTACCTTGTTCTTCTCATGTTGTAGTTCTATCTGGATGTCAGTCAATTTGGCTCTCAGCTCTTCATTGGCTGCTTGAAGCGTTGCCATGGCGTCAGGTCGGTCCCCCTTGCCTCTCCCCACTGCTCCTCTCTTTGACATCCCCTCCAGCTGCAGGCTCCGCCCCCCAAAAAAGCTGCCCGTCAACCGTAGGTTGGACTACATCTGGACCTGTCCAAACACAGAAGAAGAAACATCTGGACCTGTCCACCTCAGACGTTACAGAAGTCTCTTGTTAGCATCTCGGAGGCTACTTCAGACGTTACAGAAGATTCTCGTTAGCATCTCAGAGGTTACATCTCGGAGGCTACTTCAGACGTTACAGAAGTCTCTCGTTAGCATCTCGAGGCTATTTCCGACATTACAGAAGTCTCTCGTTAGCATCTCGGAGGCTACTTCAGACGTTACAGAAGTCTCTCGTTAGCATCTCAGAGGCTACTTCAGACGTTACAGAAGTCTCTCGTTAGCATCTCAGAGGCTATTTCAGACGTTACAGAAGTCTCTCGTTAGCATCTCAGAGGCTACTGAAGACGTTACAGAAGTCTCTCGTTAGCATCTCGGAGGCTACTTCAGACGTTACAGAAGTCTCTCGTTAGCATCTCGGAGGCTACTTGTTGCAAAGTGATGCAAGTGCGACTCACATCTGCCCTCTCCTCCCACTGGACAATGACACATGCAATGTAGCCTACATCTCACTCCCGTGTCCCACAATGCATTGCGGTTGTATTCTCCCCGAGGAGGGTCTTTGGTGTATGAATGGAAGTCGTTAAAGTTTCAGCATTTTCATGTGTTTGACATGTTAGAGGCCGAGCTTTCATTTGTTTCTGTTGCAGCAGATATTACAACAATAAAATACAACTACATACATATCTATCTATACAGTATATATGTATATATATATATATATACATATATATACTGTATATACATATATAATAATCTAAATAGGATGTTAAGAGTTTGAAATCATTTGATGTGAAGAACAAAGCTGTGGAGCTGCTCCGAGACTCAGTCCAGATGGTCGGGGGGGGGGTGCTAAACCAGTGGATATCCGTCTTTCATTCATCATTAAAGCTGACTAAAGGATGGAAACTGCCCCTGAAGCCCTGGATGTAGTATCAGGAGTACTATCTGGATCAGAAGTACCTGCACAAGGTTGTTCTGCAGCACAAACACACACACACACACACACACACACACAGATACACACAAACACACACACACACACACACAAACATGCACGCACACACACACAGACATACACACACACAAACACAGTGCAGGCCTAACTGAACACATGAAAAGACATAAATCACTTACCGTCCAATGGGAAGCCTCAGACACCGCATCGCTGAGTGTGTGTGTGTGTGTGTGTGTGTGTGTCAGTAGTTTAACATACTCAGCAGCTAGCTACACTGCAGCTCACTGTGAGTGTTTGCTGCCGACATCAGCTGTTGTCTGTCTTTTCTTTCTGTTTGTCTGTGTCTGATACTGTCTGTCTGTGTGTGTCTCAGTGTCTCAGTGTCTCTGTGTCTGTGTTTCAGCAGTTAGCTGCAGTTAGCTGCTGTCAGTGTGTGTGTCTGTGTGTCGGTGCTGTTAGCATCTCTGCAGCCTCTGCTGGCGTCCTCCTCCTCCTCCCAGCATCCTTCAGTGTGACTCACAGCTGAACCTGTATGTCTTCTCTGTCTCCCTCTGGTGGACACTTACCATCATCTCATCTCTGTCTCCCTCTGGTGGACACTCACCATCATCTCATCTCTGTCTCCCTCTGGTGGACGACCAGTTTATGTCAGTTTGCTTTGTTGACCTGAACAAAAACAACAAGCTTTATTAATTAATCAGCTATACGTCTATCTCTATATCTGGATGTAGATTTTAGATATTAGTCCATTTCTCAGAGGAAACAGGATCAGAGGAGATCTAGGACCATTAATTCTTTGAATGCTCCATACACAATGAATATGAAGTGGAAGAGTACGGAGCAGCTTCTAAACAATAGATTATAATAATAAAATTATAAAAAGCCAAAGGACCAAACTGACTCAGGTCTGTGGACATAACTGATCTGAAGTCTGTATATGTCCCAATTGCCTTAGGAGATGAATGTCCGGGACAGGTCTCTGATGATTTTTTAAGCATTTCATACACATTGACTTTTTAATATGAGTATAAAAACATGTCATAGAGATAGCGATAGATAAGATCTCGACAGTTCCTAACTTCTTCCCTCATGACCTCGGATGGCTGACGTGGCTTATTAAATATCGTCTATATGTAAATTAGAATCTCCGCTGTGTGAAATCAGCCTCCTCCAATCACATTGTTTCCCAGACACCCCGCAGAGAAATAGTCAAGGACTTGTTATTTTGTTATTTGCATAAAAACCATCAAACACGCTTCAGTGAGGAAAAAGGAAAATCTGATATTTTTACTACGTCATTAAATAAAGCTAAACAAACCTGGAGGCATCTGCAAAGCTAACAGTTGCTTAGCGACACAAAGCTCTGCACCGTGGCAACCAACCACCAGCAGTGTCCAAGCAGCCGTTTCCAAGGAAACCAAAGGTGTGGAAACGTAGTACAGAAACATATTCACCTGAAATACCTGATTTATTTTTCCTAAATCAATGTTCCTTTCCCTAACTTAAGACAGGAAAGTGTATCACTCGAGCTACTTCTTTGAGATAGAAGAAGAAGAACCGCTGAGCGCACCCCTGTGACCTCACGTGTCACATAACGATGTATTATCTGTTCATAACCATGGAGAGAATAAGTGAGATCTCGCCATAGTCGAGCATGTTATCGCCAGAGTTGTGTGACTTTTTAATTGCGACAACTGCACGTGTTGAATGAAAAGAACAGAAAAGAGCATTAAGCCTACGGGTTCATCTTCCTACGTGAAGGGACGCAGCTTTGGCCAAATGTACCCCCCCGACCAGCTTCCGACTTTCATAGAGCTCTGTACGAACTGTCTGACCATGGCGACTTCGGCACGGGTGAAGAGAACATCCGCGACAGGATTGTTGTCGGGGTGGTTTAACGGAAATCAGACGTTATATATATTTATATTTATCACTCTACATGCTCTGCACGCCCATAGAAGCATTTATTTATTTCATTCATATAACTAATAACGACTTCTCCACGGTGTTTTTAATAATTCTTAATTGTTTCTGTGCTGTATTCTCTAAGCTGTGAATGTAGTTTCGGACGACAGGGACTGTGGGCTGACTATAAAGAAATCTGAAACAAAAACAAGACCATAGCTGTTTCTGTATAACAGTTTAATCAAACAGCCAATGAAACGTTAGAACACACAGACACGTCCAATGAAAAGTAAGAACACAAAAAGACATCCAATCAAAACATTTGGACACCAAATCTGTCTAATCACAGTTCACGGTGGTGCTGACCGGTGAGGGGGCGGGGCTTACGTCACGTCAACAACATCCTGATATCAAACAGACACACACACGGTAGACAGGAAGGATCAACTTGGTACAGACAGTGTGTGTAGGTGTGTGTGTGTGTGTGTGTGTGTGGGTGTGAGAGTGTGTGTGTGTGTGTGTGTGGTTGTGTGTGCATTCGGGGAGGTGGGGCTGGCTGGGCCAATCAATTCATTTCTCCTGTAAGCATCATCACAGCAGTGAGTGATTGGATCCTTCGCTGCATTAACTCGTTAACTGGCTGATGAAACTAATTATCAGAAGATTTCTGTAGGATGGTTTCAGAAGTTCTTAATGCTTATTTGTATTTAATATACTCTGTCAGTCTGTAATTAATGTGTATCACTTTTTATTTGTTGTTTATTATCCTCCAATCAACAGTTTCCCTGTCTTCAGTTTTACTCTCAGCTCTTCAGTGAAGCACTGTTGGTTGGTTGGTTGGTTGGTTGATTGGTTGGATGGTTGGTTGGTTGGTTGGTTGGTTGGATGGATGGCTGGTTGGCTGGTTGGTTGGTTGGTTGGATGGCTGGTTGGTTGATTGGTTGGTTGGATGGTTGGCTGGTTGGTTGGTGTGATGGTTGGCTGGTTGGTTGAATGGAGGTTGGTTGGTTGGCTGGATGCTTGGTTGGTTGGTTGGTTGGATGGATGGATGGATGGTTAGTTGGATGGTTGGTTGGATGATTGGTTGGTTGGATGGTTGGTTGGATGATTGGTTGGTTGTTTGGTTAATGAGGTAAACCAAAGTTGGTTTGTTGTTTGGTGTGATGGTTGGCTGGTTGGTTGAATGGAGGTTGGTTGGTTGGCTGGATGCTTGGTTGGTTGGTTGGATGGATGGATGGTTGGTTGGCTGGATGCTTGGTTGGTTGGTTGGTTTGATGGATGGATGGATGGTTGGTTGGATGGTTGGTTGGATGGTTGGTTGGATGATTGATTGGTTGATTGGTTGGTCCAGCCAGGCCAGAGGGATGAACAGTCACACAGATCAACATTTTCTTTGTGCTCAAATTTTTTATAAATCAAGTTTGATCAGTTTAACTTGGCTCAGATCAGTCCAGATCACATCAGTCCAGATTACAAAGGTCCCGATCACATCAGTCCAGATCACATCAGTCCAAAACCCAAGAGCCAGTCTGACGCTGCAGGTCCAAGTACATGTCTCTGACCATAAACAGAACCAGCTAGATCCTCTGGTCCTGGTCCCGTCTCCGGGTCTAGTTTCTCCATAAGACCAAGGAACGTCTGAACTCCGTGTGGGGAGAGAAGGTCCCTCACAGTCCTGGAAGCGTCCCGGTCTCATCTCATCTTCCTCAGCCGGACTCTGTTCTCCTTGTCCCGTTTCTTTAAGGATGTGATGTAATGGTGAAAGAGAACTTCCTGTTCCTTCTTCCTGTTCAGGGCTTGGAACCGCTGGTCACCACGATAACGAGCAGAGAACTCCTTAAAGTTTGACCTGCAGAGAAAAGACAAGAGAAATTGTATGCAAGAGAAAAAACGATTAGCGTTTGCTCATAAAGGTGATGAAGTGTACAAGGACTACGACTATTCCAAGTATTACCAACTAGGAGTATTACCTGCTGGTAGGCTAAATAATGAAGAAATACTATGAGTACTAGGAGTACTATGAGTACTAGAGTACTAGGAGTACTAGGAGTATTACCTGCTGGTAGACTAAATCATGAAGGAGTACTACGAGTACTAGGAGTACTAGGAGTATTATGAGTAATATGAGTACTAGGAGTACTCTAGTACTAGGGGTACTAGAGTACTACCTGCTTTTTATCCTGGCTTCCTCCAGCAGATGTCTGAACTCTAGAGTACTAGGAGTACTAGGAGTACTAGAGTACTACCTGCTGGTGATCTTGGCTTCCTCCAGCAAATGTCTGAACTCTAGAGTACCAGGAGTACTAGGAGTACTAGAGTACTACCTGCTGGTGATCCTGGCTTCCTCCAGCAGATGTCTGAACTCTAGAGTACTAGGAGTACTGGGAGTACTAGAGTACTACCTGCTGGTGATCTTGGCTTCCTCCAGCAGATGTCTGAACTCTAGAGTACTAGGAGTACTATAGTACTAGAGTACTACCTGCTGGTGATCCTGGCGTCCTCCAGCAGATGTCTGAACTCTTCCCGAGCTTTCTGCAGTTTACTCTTCTTCTCTTTGTATTCGTCCCTCAACCGGCTTTTCACAAACTGCTCAAACACCTGCAGACACAGTGACGTCACTTAGGAAACAATGATGTCACAGTGACATCACGCAGGAAACAGTGATGTCATAGTGACATCACAAATGCAGATGACACCGACCTGTTTCCGCTGATCCGAGGTCAGCAGCAGGTACCGAGGGTCGAACACCATCTTATGGAGCTCCTTGTCCCAGGTGGAGAACGCCGACACCTCCGGACACACACATCAGTATTTTATATATATATATATATGCCATATTATATGTTATGAACATATATATATGTTTTTTATAATATGTGTTTTATATTATGTGTTTTTATATTATATATGTGTGTTTTTCTATTACCTCTCCGGGAACCATCACCTTATCGTGGTGGAGAGGTTTGTGTGTCCCTATGAACCTGAGGGCTGTGTTGTCTGGAGCTTTGTGCTCCTGGTAGGGTCTCCCATGGCAAAGAGGTCTCGGGGGAGGGGCCAGACAAAGAATGGTTCACAAACCCTAATGGAAGAACACGGAAGGGATAGAGAGACCGCCCGGAGGAAGCCCGGGGCCCCCGTCTGGAGCCAGGCCCAGATGGTGGGCTCGACAGCGAGCGCCTGGTGGCCGGGTTTGCCACGGAGCCCGGTCGGGCACAGCCCGAAGAAGTGACGTGGCACCTCTCCCTCCTGCCCATGGGCCCACCACCTGTGGGAGGAACCAAAGGGGTCGGGTGCGCTGTGACATGGGTGGCAGCGAAGGTCAGGGGCTTCGACGGACCAGACCCGGGCGGCAGAGGCTGGCTCTGGGGACGTGGAATGTCACCTCTCTGTGGGGGAAGGAGCCGGAACTTGTGCGGGAGGTGGAGCGCTACCAGTTAGATCTGGTGGGGCTTACCTCTACGCACAGTCTCGGTTCTGGAACCGTACTCCTGGATAGGGGTTGGACTCTGTCCTACTCTGGAGTTGCCCATGGTGTGAGGCGCCGGGCGGGTGTGGGGATACTCACAAGTCCCGGCTGAGTGCCGCTGCGTTGGAGTTTACCCGTGGACGAGAGGGTCGCCTCCCTACGCCTGCGGGTGATGGGGGGGAAAACTCTGACTGTTGTTTGTGCATATGCACCAAACAAGAGTTCGGAGTATTCGGCCTTCTTGGAGACCTTGAATGGAGTCCTGTATGGGGCTCCAGTAGGGGACTCCATAGTTCTGCTGGGGGACTTCAACGCACACGTGGGTGATGATGGAGATACTTGGAGAGGCGTGATTGGGAGGAACGGCCTCCCTGATCTAAACCAGAGTGGTTGTCTGTTGTTGGACTTCTGTGCTAGTCACGGATTGTCCATCACAAACACCATGTTCGAACATAGGGATGCTCATAAGTGTACGTGGTACCAGAGCACCCTAGGCCAAAGGTCAATGATCGATTTTATAATCGTTTCATCTGATCTGAGGCCGTATGTTTTGGACACTCGGGTGAAGAGAGGGGCAGAGCTGTCAACTGATCACCATCTGGTGGTGAGTTGGGTCAGGGGTGGGGAAGACTCTGGACAGACCTGGTAAACCCAAACGGGTAGTGCGGGTGAATTGGGAACGTCTGGAGGAGGCCCCTGTCCGACGGACTTTCAACTCACACCTCCGGCGGAGCTTTCGGGCATCCCTGTGGAGGCTGGGGGCATTGAACCTGAGTGGACAATGTTCAAAGTTTCCATTGCTGAAGCTGCGGCGGCGAGCTGTGGTCATAGGGTCTTAGGTGCCTCAAGGGGCGGTAACCCACGAACACCCTGGTGGACACCGGTGGTCAGGGAAGCCGTCCGACTGAAGAAGGAGTCTTTCCGGGATATGTTATCCCGGAGGACTCGGAGGCAGTTGCAGGGTACCGACGGGCTGGCTGCAGCCTCTGCCGTGACAGAGGCAAAGCAGCGGGTGTGGGAGAAGTTCGGAGAAGACATGGAGAAGGACTTTCGGTCGGCACCAAGGTGCTTCTGGAAAACCGTTCGCCACCTTAGGAGGGGGAAGCGAGGAATCATCCAAGCTGTATACAGTAAGGATGGGACGTTGTTGACCTCAACTGGGGAGGTAATAGAGCGGTGGAAGGAGCACTTTGAGGAACTCCTAAATCCAGCCGACACGCCCTCTGTGGTAGAGGCAGAGCTAGAGGATGATGGGGATTGTCGTCAATTTCCCTGGTGGAAGTCGCTGAGGTAGTCAAACAACTCCACAGCGGCAAAGCCCCAGGGATTGATGAGATCCGTCCAGAAATGCTGAAAGCTCTGGGTGTGGAGGATGTCTTGGTTGACACGCCTCTTCAACATTGCGTGGAAGTCTGGGACGGTGCCTAAGGAGTGGCAGACCGGGGTGGTGGTTCCCCTATTCAAAAGGGGGACCAGAGGGTGTGTGCCAATTACAGGGGTATCACACTTCTCAGCCTCCTGGTAAAGTCTACTCCAAGGTGCTGGAAAGGAGGGTTCGGCCGATAGTCGAACCTCGGATTGAAGAGGAACAATGTGGATTCCGTCCTGGCCGTGGAACAACGGATCAGATCTTCACTCTCGCAAGGATCTTGGAGGGCCTGGGAGTATGCCCAACCAGTCTACATGTGTTTTGTGGATCTGGAGAGGGCGTATGACCGGGTCCCCGGAGAAATTGTGGGAGGTGCTGCGGAGTATGGGGTGAGGGGACCTTCTCAGGGCCATCCAATCTCTGTATGACCAAAGCGAGAGCTGTGTCCGGGTTCTCGGCAGTAAGTCGGACTCGTTCCAGGTGAGGGTTGGCCTCCGCCAGGGCTGCGCTTTGTCACCTATCCTGTTTGTAATATTTATGGACAGGATATCGAGTAGTCGGGCGGAGGGGTTGCAGTTCGGTGGGCTCGGATCTCATCGCTGCTTTTGCAGATGATGTGGTCTTGATGGCGTCATCGGCCTGTGACCTCCAGCACTCACTGGATCGGTTCGCAGCCGAGTGTGAAGCGGCTGGGATGAGGATCAGCACCTCTAAATCTGAGGCCATGGTTCTCAGCAGGAAACCGATGGAGTGCTTTCTTCGGGTAGGGAGTGAGTCCTTACCCCAAGTGAAGGAGTTTAAGTACCTTGGGGTCTTGTTCGCGAGTGAGGGGACCATGGAGCGTGAGATTGGTCGGAGAATCGGAGCAGCTGGTGCGGTATTACATTCAGTCTATCGCACCGAGAAAAGAGCTGAGCCAGAAGGCAAAGCTCTCGATCTACCGGGCAATTTTCGTTCCTACCCTCACCTATGGTCATGAAGGCTGGGTCATGACCGAAAGAACGAGGTCCAGGGTACAAGCGGCAAATGGGTTTCCTCAGGAGGGTGGCTGGCGTCTCCTTAGAGATAGGGTGAGAAGCTCAGTCATCCGAGAGGAGCTCGGAGTAGAGCCGCTGCTCCTTCGCGTCGAAAGGAGCCAGTTGAGGTGGTTCGGGCATCTGGTAAGGATGCCTCCAGGGCGCCTCCCTAGGGAGGTGTTCCAGGCACGTCCAGCTGGGAGGAGGCCTCGGGGAAGACCCAGGACTAGGTGGAGAGATTATATCTCCAACCTGGCCTGGGAACGCCTCGATCCCCAGTCGGAGCTGGTTGATGTGGCTCGGGAAAGGGAAGTTTGGGGTCCCCTACTGGAGCTGCTGCCCCCGCGACCCGATACCGGATAAGCGGATGAAGATGGATGGATGGATGGATGTTTTTCTATTACATGTGTCTGTTTTTATATTGTGTGTGTTTTATATTATATGTGTGTGTTTTTATATTATATGTGTGTTTTTCTATTACATGTGTGTGTTTTTATACTACATGTGTTTGTTTTCATATTATATGTGTGTGTTTTATATTGTGTGTGTGTTTTTATATTATATTTGTGTGTTTTTATATTACATGTGTCTGTTTTTAGATTGTATGTGTGTTTTATATTATATGTGTGTGTTTTAATATTATTTAAGTGTGTTTTTGTGCATTACCCCTCTCTCGAGCATCATTTCCCTAAAATGATCGATACGAAGCTCCAGGGGGAGAAGATTAACTTCTCCTGGACGGGGGACGAGAGACAAAGGCTCCTCTGTTCTAAAGACAGACAGACAGGCAGAGAGACAGACATACAAAAAGACAGACAGGCAGATAGTCAGACAGGCAGAGAGAAAGACAGACAGAGTGACAGACAGACAGACAGACAAGGTTATTTTCTTGAGATTCCTTCACACTGAAACAATATCTTTGATGTCTGCAATCTGATTGGCACAGACTCACCTGTTCCTTTTGGAGATGTGTTCATCATCTTCATCTTCATCGTTACCATGGAGACCAGGTAATTGACAGCCGGAGCGGATGTCTGTCAGAGACAAAGTTTATCAGTTTGTTCTTTTTTTACTACTTACTGAAAAATAAATTGTAATATTTCATTGACCAAATCAGAAGAATGACTTGATGTGCACAACTGGCCGTAGATTGGAACCATGGAGATACGTCCAATCATCAAAATCGATATGATTTCTAGTTAAATTGGAGGTCTGACCTATATTTCCTGTCCTGTGGAGCTTTGGTTGGTTTCTGATAAACCTAATACAGTGTTGGGGACAGCAACATGTCCCCCCCGTCCAGTCAAACTGATGATGTAATTTCCTTTAGTCTGTTGCCCAACTAGCTGACAACTAGCACTCCATGCTAACTTTAGCCAAAGAGATGACATAGGTATCAAACATGTACATTAGATGAAGGAGATGGCGACTAGCTCTCCATGCTAACGTTAGCCAAAGAGATGAAATAGGTATCAAACATGTACATTAGATGAAGGAAATGAGAGGAGAGAAAACTGTTCCTCAGAGACATGAGACTGTACAGTAAACACTGGGACTGTGTCTGCAGAGATTTCACTGTAAAACAGGAAATTCACCTATCTTCATTTAAAGTTTCACTGAACGAAGTTCTCATATTGTTCAACAACAACCAGACTGGGTTGGGGTTATCTATCGTCTCTTCTGAGCCTAACCGTTGTTCTACGTCCTTCAGGGTGAAGGGTTATCCATCGTCTCTTCTGAGCCTAACCGTTGTTCTATGTCCTTCAGGGTGAAGGGTTATCCATCGTCTCTTCTGAGCCTAACCGTTGTTCTACGTCCTTCAGGGTGAAGGGTTATCCATCGTCTCTTCTGAGCCTAACCGTTGTTCTACGTCCTTCAGGGTGAAGGGTTATCCATCGTCTCTTCTGAGCCTAACCGTTGTTCTACGTCCTTCAGGGTGAAGGGTTATCCATCGTCTCTTCTGAGCCTAACCGTTGTTCTACGTCCTTGAGGCTGAAGGGTTATCCATCGTCTCTTCTAACCGTTGGGTTGTACTTTTAGCGTCTGTGTTCTCTGAGTTGATGTTTTGTATATTGTCTAGTTTTTGATATTTTTAGTTTGATTTAATGATCCGCCATGTTTCTTTGTTGAAGTTTTATCTATTTTTATTGTCTCGTCCATGTAGCATCTTCCTGTCCAACACCTATTTCTACAAAGATGCAACAGTGTCTATTACTCTGTATTATATCAGGAAGTTATTATTATCATCATCATCATCATCATCATCATCATTTTTATTATTATTATTATTATTATTATTATTGGACAGACAGGCAGACGTTTTCTTCTTTCTCTTGTGGGGCGGGTCCATGATGATGCGGCTGATGTCTCGACCAATCAGCTCCTGCGGTCTCTCCCAGACAGACAGTTGCATTGTGGGATTGAAGAAGAAGACCCGGTCATCACCAGTCCACACGACACACCTGAAAACACACACACACACACACACCCACACACACATACACACACACACACATGTTACACACACACACACACACACACACACACACACACACACACACACACACACACACACACACAGAGGTTACACACACAAACACACACACACACACATGCACACAAACCCATCCACCATCCATCTGTTCACGTAGTCATGGCAACAGGCTTCCTGCTGAACATTAAAGTTGCAGGAGAAACAGAAACGTTCAGAGGGGAAACATCAATAACCATCAACAACAACACTCTGTAGTGTGTGTGTGTGTGTGCGTGTGTGTGTGCGTGTGTGTGTGGTGAAGCAACAGTTACCATGGCGACCCCGGCACAGGTGTGGAGGCAACAGGACGTTTGTCTTTCCTTCCTTCTTCACTTTCCTCCTCCTCTTCTCCTCCGTCTACAGAAATACACTGCACACACACACACACACACACACACACACACACACACACACACACACACGCGCACACACACAGTACTTATTTTTCCTCATTAATCATCTCATGGCCCTTCAGATTTCTCTGCTGTTTATGTTTATATATATATATATATATATATATATATGGTTGGTAACTATGGTTACTAGTAACCCCGCCTCTTGTGTTTTACCTGCTTGTTGTCCTCCATTGGTCTCTCCGTTCTCAGCAGAAATGCACCTCTGCTGTAAGACACGTTACGTCCACTTGTCCGTCGTCTCTCTGATGGACACACAGAATAAAACTTTACTTAAACATACAGTGGAGATATATATATATATATATATATATATATATATATATATATATATATATATATATATATATATATATATATATATATACACACCACCGTTCAAAAGTTTGGGGTCACATTGAAATGTCCTTATTTTTGAAGGAAAAGCACTGTACTTTTCAATGAAGATAACTTTAAACTAGTCTTAACTTTGAAGAAATACACTCTATACATTGCTAATGTGGTAAATGACTATTCTAGCTGCAAATGTCTGGTTTTGGTGCAATATGTACATAGGTGTATAGAGGCCCATTTCCAGCAACTATCACTCCAGTGTTCTAATGGTACAATGTGTTTGCTCATTGGCTCAGAAGGCTAATTGATGATTAGAAAACCCTTGTGCAATCATGTTCACACATCTGAAAACAGTTTAGGTCGTTACAGAAGCTACAAAACTGACCTTCCTTTGAGCAGATTGAGTTTCTGGAGCATCACATTTGTGGGGTCAATTAAACGCTCAAAATGGCCAGAAAAAGAGAACTTTCATCTGAAACTCGACAGTCTATTCTTGTCCTTAGAAATGAAGGCTATTCCATGCGAGACATTGCTAAGAAATTGAAGATTTCCTACAACGGTGTGTACTACTCCCTTCAGAGGACAGCACAAACAGGCTCTAACCAGAGTAGAAAAGAAGTGGGAGGCCGCGTTGCACAACTGAGCAAGAAGATAAGTACATTAGAGTCTCTAGTTTGAGAAACAGACGCCTCACAGGTCCCCAACTGGCATCTTCATTAAATAGTACCCGCAAAACACCAGTGTCAACATGTACAGTGAAGAGGCGGCTGCGGGATTCTGGGCTTCAGGGCAGAGTGGCAAAGAAAAAGCCATATCTGAGACTGGCCAATAAAAGAAAAAGATTAAGATGGGCAAAAGAACACAGACATTGGACAGAGGAAGACTGGAAAAAAGTGTTGTGGACGGATGAATCCAAGTTTGAGGTGTTTGGATCACAAAGAAGAACGTTTGTGAGACGCAGAACAAATGAAAAGATGCTGGAAGAATGCCTGACGCCATCTGTTTAGCATGGTGGAGGTAATATGATGGTCTGGGGAAGCTTTGGTGCTGGTAAGGTGGGAGATTTGTACAAGGTAAAAGGGATTCTGAATAAGGAAGGCTATCACTCCATTTTGCAACGCCATGCCATACCCAGTGGACAGCGCTTGATTGGAGCCAATTTCATCGTACAACAGGACAATGACCCTAAACACACCTCCAAATTGTGCAAGAACTATTTAGAGTAGAAGCAGGCAGCTGGTATTCTATCGGTAATGGAGTGGCCAGCGCAGTCACCAGATCTGAACCCCATTGAGCTGTTGTGGGAGCAGCTTGACCGTATGGTACCAAGAAGTGCCCATCCAACCAATCCAACTTGTGGGAGCTGCTTCTGGAAGCGTGGGGTGCAATTTCTCCAGATTACCTCAACAAATTAACAGCTAGAATGCCAAAGGTCTGCAATGCTGTAATTGCTGCAAATGGAGGATTCTTTGACGAAAGCAAAGTTTGATGTAAAAAAAATCTTATTTCAAATACAAATCATTATTTCTAACCTTGTCAATGTCTTGACTCTATTTTCTATTCATTTCACAACGTATGGTGGTGAATAAGTGTGACTTTTCAGGAAAACACAAAATTGTTTGGGTGACCCCAAACTTTTGAACGGTAGTGTATATATATATATATATATATATATATATATATAGATGTTAAGGAGGATAAAGGGATGTTAGGAGGACAGAGGGACGGGTAGGAGGAAAGATTAGGAGGACAGAGGGACGAACGGAGGACAGACGGACGTTAAGAGGACAAAGGGACAGTTAGGAAGACAGAGGGATGAATGGAGGACATAGGGACGGTTAGGAGGACAGAGGGACGGACGGAGGACAGAGGGACGGACGGAGAACAGAGAGACGGACGGAGGACAGAAGGACGGACGGAGAACATAGGGACGGACGGAAGACAGAGGGAAGGACGGAGAACAGAGGGACGTTAAGAGGACAGAGGGACGTTAGGAGGACAGAGGGACTGATAGATGAAGAGACTGATGGAGGACAGGTCTTACTGTGTCTGTAATTTGTCAGCAGAGTGAATCTGGAAGAAAACCGTGTAGAGAAGAAGGGATGAACTTCCTTCATCAACTGGAAGAGAAGAGGACAGTTTTAGACAGGGAGACAAGGACACAGGGAGACAGAGAGACAGACAGGGAGACAGACAGACAGGGAGAGAGAGACAGGGAGACAGAGAGAGGGAGACAGAAAGAGGGACAGACAGGGAGAGAGAGAGAGAGAGAGAGAGAGAGAGAGAGAGAGAGAGAGAGAGAGAGACAGGGAGACAAGGACACAGGGAGACAGAGAGACAGACAGGGAGACAGACAGACAGGGAGAGAGAGACAGGGAGACAGAGAGAGGGAGACAGAAAGAGGGACATACAGGGAGAGAGAGAGAGAGAGAGAGAGAGAGAGAAACATGGAGACAAGGAGAGGAAGAGACAGGTAGACAGAGAGAGAGAGAGACAAAGAGAAATACAGACAAAAAGAGAGAGAGACAGGGAGAGAGACATACCTGGACAGGGAAGACTGGCCCCCTCTCTCTGCTGAGCTGTAAGAGAAACATGTTTTTATGCCTTAACATTCCTCACCTGCTATCTACTATATATAATGTATGTATAATGTATATATAATGTATGTATAATGTATATGCCATGTATAAATAATGTGTGTATAGTATATGCATAATGTATATACAATGTATATGTAATTATGTATAATGTATGTATATTATGTATGTATAATGTATCTATAATGCATCTATAATGCATATATGATGTATGTATAATGTATGTACAATGTATATATATATATATATATATATATATATATATATATATATATATATATATATATACATATATATATATGTATATACACTGTATAAAATATATATATATAATGTATATATAATGTATATATATATAATATAATGTATATATAATGTATATATATATATATATATATATATATATATATATATATATATATATATATATATATATATATATATATACTGTACAGTACTGTACATACTGTAATTTACCTGTGTGAAGTACTTTATTGTTCTATGTAAAGTACTTAAATGTACCCGTGTAATGTACTGTAATGTACTGTGGGAAGTACTTTCATGTACCTGTGTGGGTGGCGACAGACGTCTCTCCAGGCAGATGACTGGCCGAGACGCCCCTCTTTGCCAGTGATTGGTCAGAATCATCGGACACGCCTGTTTGTTCCGCTGAATGTGAAAATCCGCCAACTTCCAAGAAGCTCCACCTACAGAATGATATCAACATGTTAGTAGTGTGGCATGTCCAGACTAGAGAGGGACTTCCAGGAGTCAGGGTAGTCCAGCGGCAGTCCCGCGGTACGGGGGGTCTACATACTATTACTAGTCTACCTGAGTCAGAGGTTAGACCTACTACTGGTCTACCCGGGTCAGAGGTTAGACCTATTACTGGCCTACCCGAGTCAGAGGTTAGGTCTACTACTGGCCTACCCGGGTCAGAGGTTAGACCTACTACTGGTCTACCTGGGTCAGAGGTTAGACCTACTACTGGTCTACCTAGGTTAGAGGTTAGGCCTACTAGTACTGTGTGTGTGTGTGTGTGTGTGTCTGGCTGTGTGTATGTGTGTCTGTCTGTGTGTGTGAGAGTCTGTGTGTGTGTGTCTGTCTCTGTGTGTGTGTGTGTGTGTCTCTGTGTGTGTCTGTGTGAGTGTCTGTGTGAGTGTGTGTGTCTGTGTCTCTGTGTGTCTGTGTGTGTGTGTGTGTGTCTGTCTGTGTGTGTATGTGACTCTGTGTGTCTGTGTGTGTGTCTGTGTATCTGTGTGTCTGTGTGTGTGTGCGTCTGTGTTTTTTGTGTGTGTGTCTCTGTGTGTCTGTGTGCGTCTGTGTGTGTGTGTGTGTGTGTCTCTGTGTGTGTGTGTCTGTGTGTGTGCGTTTGTGTGTGTTTGTGTGTGTGTGTCTGTGTGTCTCTGTGTGTGTGTGTGTGTGTGTGTCTATGTGTGTGTCTGTCTCTGTATGTGTCTGTGTTTGTGTCTTTGTGTCTGTGTGGCTCAATTTCGTTTGAAGTGTCTCAATCTCATTTCTTGACTTTCTCTCTTCATCCGTTCTGTATTATCCTTTTATTTCTTCATTCCTCTACCTTTTCTCTATTATCCTCCTCCCCTCTCTACCCCCTTCTTACCCCCCTTCTACCCCCCCCTGGTTTCCATTGACTGCAGATTCGCTATACAATGTGAGAGACTGAAAGAACAATCACTGCATGGAGAAGAAGGGCCAGTGTTGCCATGGAAACCCAGTCAGCACCAACCAACTGCCATGGCGATTTAAACACTTTAAAAAAGCTCACACAGAAGGGGCGGGACTAAGGATGATTACAACAGTGCCAGCAGCCAATCAGAAAGCTAAGAAACATCAGAACAATGTAACTGTTCATTTCACATGAAGAAGAGATCAGCACAACCTTAACCCTAACCCCATGAAGAAGAGATCGGCACAACCCTGACCCCATGAAGAAGAGATCGGCACGACTTTAACCCCATAAAGAAGAGATCAGCACGACCCTAACCCAAACCGCATGAAGAAGAGATTGGCATGACCTTGACCCCATGAAGAAGAGATTGGCACAACCCTAACCCTAACCCCATGAAGAAGAGATCGGCACGACCTTAACCATCTGAGACCGAGAGACTGGCCCACGAGCCTAAACAGCACCTCTGATTCATAGTTTAATCATTAAATAACCATAAGAGCTAGAGACTCACCGAAAATTGCACCTAAAAGCTAACGTGTTAGCGGTTACGGAGGTCTTTTCCGGGTCCTTCTAGCCTCAAGAGGTGATTTTCTATCCAGCCTGGAACTTCCAGCCTTTTTCGGGATCGTTGAGCATTAAATCCATACTGTTACATCCAGGATTTATCCACTTTATGTCCATAATTCATCGCGTTTTTGCTAATTTCTGCCGCTATTTCCCGCTGCTCCGTGTCTGCTCTGTGTTTACAGAAAGGAAGCAGTATGCCCATATATGGGAGACAACGTCACCCAAAGAGTATGGAGTCCTAAAGAGGTCAAACTTCCCAGTAACACTAGGGTCCCACTAGTCACGTAGACGTAGATCAAAGATGCTATAGCGGAACAAGATAGATATCTACCGTTTTATAGAGGAAAATGGCCCCACTAGCCACTGAGATTTGGCATATATTTGGGACTTTTTTGAAGACATGTAAATAGTATGTGCTTTACATGATTATTATTTTTGCATATAGAACTGTTTTAGACACAAATACTTGTGTAGCATTGCTGTGGGTGTAATATCAATAAATATGACATTATGTTGGTTATTGGCATAAGTAAATGTCATGAGGGCAAAGGCGTCTTGACTTTCTTTGAAAAAATGTATGTATTTTGTCAACTGTATAAGTTATAATGATTATTTCTTCACAGTGTGACTCCCAAGACATATGAGAAGTGTTTTAGAGGTTTTATTGATCTGTCTGTGATATCAATACATATCTGGAAGATTCATGTTCCGTTTTATTTATTTGTCTTTAAGGTCCTACAACCATTTTTAACACGCAGGTGACCTCACTGCAACCCAAATATTCTAATAACCCAGTTTGTCCTGAAAAAAAATGATGTTCATATCTTGACTGTAGACAACAGGGTTGATGTTTTACAAGCTTTTTTATAAAATAAATCCAGACGGACAATGAACTGTAAAAATGGCCTCAGGGCTCAGAGGGTTAACCCTAACCCCATGAAGAAGAGATCGGCACGACTCTAACCCCCTAAAGAAGAGATCAGCACAACTCTAACCACATGAAGAAGAGATCGGCACGACTCTAACCCCCTAAAGAAGAGATCAGCACAACTCTAACCACATGAAGAAGAGATCGGCACGACCCTAACCCCATGAAGAAGAGATCGGCACGACCCGAACCACATAAAGAAGAGATCGGCCCGACCCTAACCCCATGAAGAAGAGATCGGCACGACCTTAACCCTAACGCCATGAAGAAGAGATCAGCACGACCCTAACCGCATTAAGAAGAGATCGGCCTGACCCTAACCCCATGAAGAAGAGATCGGCACGACCTTAACCCTAACGCCATGAAGAAGAGATCAGCACGACCCTAACCGCATTAAGAAGAGATCGGCACAACCCTAACCCCATGAAGAAGAGATCGGCACGACCTTAACCCTAACGCCATGAAGAAGAGATCAGCACGACCCTAACCGCATTAAGAAGAGATCGGCACAACCCTAACCCCATGAAGAAGAGGTCAGCACGACCTTAACCCCCTGAAGAAGAGATCGACACGACCCTAACATCATGAAGAAGAGATTGACATGGCGATGCACCGCATCCCATTTCTGGAGCCATGGTCGAGGCAACGGCAAACATTGAGGAGTCATTTTACGACAGGATCACCACGGTAACCATAAACCGAGGACCATCAGTTTGGTCAACACAGCACTGGTTAACAACTAGGTACTCACAATGTAACACACACACACACATGCACACACACACTCACACAGATATATATATATATATACACACACTGACACACACACACACACACACACACACACACACACACACAAAGTCTGTAAATCGGCGTCTCGAGGGTAAACCTCCAATTAGTTCCTTAATGCTGGAGGCTGTGATGGATCTCACACACACACACACACACACACACACACACACACACACACACACACACACACACACAAGGAAACAGCTGATGAAGCACAGAGCAGAAAGAATAAAGTTAATAAATCATCTTTTTCTCTTTAATTATTAACAAACTAAAATAAACTGATATTGTGTGTGTCTGTGTGTGTGTGAGTCTGTGTGTGTGTGTGAGTGAGTCTGTGTGTGTGTGTGTCTGTCTGTCTGTGTGTGTGTGTGTCTGTCTGTGTGTGTGTGAGTCTGTGTGTGTGTCTGTCTGCGTGTGAGTCTGTGTGTCTGTGTCTGTCTGTGTGTGTGTGTGTGTCTGGCTGTGTGTGTGTCTGTCCGTGTGTGTGTGAGTCCGTGTGTGTGTGTGTGTCTGTCTGTGTGTGTGTGTGAGTCAGTGTGTGTGTCAGTCTGTGTGTGTGTGTCACTTGTCCTGAAGTGAACTAAAGAGACGAGAGATATTGAAGCTGAATGTCCTCAGTGTGTCTCAGTGTGTCCCAGAGTCTGTCTTGCAGGTGGCGCTGTGATTAACCCGTCTGTCCTCAAAGTGTCTTAGCAAGTCTGTGTCTCTCAGCATGTCTCAGCGTTTCTCTGTGTGTCTCAGCATTTCTCAGCGTGTCCTAAGTGTGTCTCAATGTGTCTCTGTGTCTCACCGTGTCCTGAGTGTGTCTCCAGTGTGTCTCAGTGTGTCCTCAGTGTGTCTCAGTGTGTCCTAAGTGTATCTCAGTGTGTTTCAGTGTGTCCCAGCGTCTGTCCTGCAGGAGGCGCTGTGATTAACCCGTCTGTCCTCAGCGTGTGAGGCATTTTAACAGACACATGATGAAAATGTCTTTTATTATTTAAAATTTCAAACTACAGCCGCTTTCATTTCATGTTTAATTCACCAAGTTTCATTTATTCATCATTTCATAAATAAAGAGGATTTCTTTCTGTTTGTCAGAAGCCGTGATCGTCTGTCCCATCCGCTCACTTCACATGTTCGTCTGTCCCATCCGCTCACTTCACATGTTCGTCTGTCCCATCTGCTCACTTCACATGTTCGTCTGTCCCATCCGCTCACTTCACATGTCCGTCTGTCCCATCCGCTCACTTCACATGTTGATCTGTCCCATCCGCTCACTTCACATGTTCGTCTGTCCCATCCGCTCACTTCACATGTCCGTGTGTCCCATCCGCTCACTTCACATGTCCGTCTGTCCCATCCGCTCACTTCACATGTTCGTCTGTCCCATCCGCTCACTTCACATGTTCGTCTGTCCCATCCGCTCACTTCACATGTTGATCTGTCCCATCCGCTCACTTCACATGTTCGTCTGTCCCATCCGCTCACTTCACATGTCCGTCTGTCCCATCCGCTCACTTCACATGTTCATCTGTCCCATCCGCTCACTTCACATGTTCGTCTGTCCCATCCGCTCACTTCACATGATCGCCTGTCCCATCCGCTCACTTCACATGATCGCCTGTCCCATCCGCTCACTTCACATGTCAGTCTGTCCCATCCGCTCACTTCACATGTCAGTCTGTCCCATCCGCTCACTTCACATGTCAGTCTGTCCCATCAGCTCACTTCACATGTTGATCTGTCCCATCCGCTCACTTCACATGTTCGTCTGTCCCATCCGCTCACTTCACATGTCCGTCTGTCCCATCCGCTCACTTCACATGTCCGTCTGTCCCATCCGCTCACTTCACATGTTCGTCTGTCCCATCCGCTCACTTCACATGTTCGTCTGTCCCATCCGCTCACTTCACATGTTGATCTGTCCCATCCGCTCACTTCACATGTTCGTCTGTCCCATCCGCTCACTTCACATGTCCGTCTGTCCCATCCGCTCACTTCACATGTTCATCTGTCCCATCCGCTCACTTCACATGTTCGTCTGTCCCATCCGCTCACTTCACATGATCGCCTGTCCCATCCGCTCACTTCACATGATCGCCTGTCCCATCCGCTCACTTCACATGTCAGTATGTCCCATCCGCTCACTTCACATGTCGTCTGTCCCATCCGCTCACTTCACATGTCAGTCTGTCCCATCAGCTCACTTCACATGATCGTCTGTCCCATCCGCTCACTTCACATGATCGTCTGTCCCATCCGCTCACTTCACTTGTTCGTCTGTCCCATCCGCTCACTTCACATGTCAGTCTGTCCCATCAGCTCACTTCACATGTTCGTCTGTCCCATCCGCTCACTTCACATGTTCGCCTGTCCCATCCGCTCACTTCACATGTCGTCTGTCCCATCCGCTCACTTCACATGTCGTCTGTCCCATCCGCTCACTTCACACGTCAGTCTGTCCCATCCGCTCACTTCACATGTCAGTCTGTCCCATCCGCTCATGTCTCTACTTGTGTCTTCTGAATGATTTATTGATATTTATTATTATTTTTAGCACCTTTAACCCTTGTGTTGTCTTCCCGTCCACCATGAAAACCACATTTTATCACTTTATCTGACATTTTGGCTACTTTTTCAATGTTGTTGCTGCTTTTTGGTGTTTTTTCCAAAGTTTTGATATTTTTATATTTCTATATTTTTTATCTTTTCCTTCTGAGTCACAGCTGCCCATGTGTGTGTGTGTGTGTGTGTGTGTGTGTGTGTGTGTGTGTGTGTCTGTGTCTGTCTGTGTGTAAAGACCTGTAAAGATGAGCTATGAGTTGTCTTTCTGAGATACATCCCATTACATGCTGCAGAATAGTGTGAGTGTGCGTGTGTGTGTGTGTATGTATGTGTATTTGTGTGTCTGTGTGTGTGTGTGTGTGTTACAGCATAAGTGTTCAATAAA
>JABXJD010000650.1:160000-224931 GCA_013375575.1 Percina caprodes
ATGTAACATGGCATCGCAGGACGTGTAGCGAGACCATGGCGACAGCTGCTACCATGATTTTGGAGCCTCCCTGATCCAAAGAAACATGCTGTCCCATAAGTCCCATAATGCAACAGCAAGAAGTCCAACAACAACAAGTCCCATAATGTGACAGCAACAAGTCCCATAATGCAACAGCAACAAGTCCCACAATTCAACAGCAACAAGTCGCATAATGCGACAGCAACAAGTCCCATAATGCAACAGCAACAAGCCCTACAGCAACAAGTCCCACAATGCAACCGCAAGTCCAACAGTGCAACAAGTCCCACAATGCAACAGCAAGTCCAACAGTGCAACAAGTCCCACAATGCAACAGCAAGTCCAACAGTGACAATTCCAATAATGCAACAACTTGTTAATGATCCAGAACCTGTTACTGGTCCAGGACCTGTTACTGATCCAGGACCTGTTACTGATCCAGAACTTGTTACTGATCCAAGACCTGTTACTGATCCAGGACTTGTAACTGATCCAAGACCTGTTACTGATCCAGGACCTTTAACTGATCCAGAACCTTTTCCTGATCCAGAACCTGTTACTGATCCAGAGAGAAACCAGCTGAAGCGGAGACTGACCTGTTGGAGGAGGACCTGATGGAGGACCTGTTGGAGAAGGACCTGTTTGAGAAGGACCAGATAGAGGAGGACCTGATGGAGGAGGACCTGATGGAGGACCTGATGGAGGAGGACTTGCAATTATCGTCCCATATCTATTTTGCCTACAATCTCTAAGGTTTTAGAGAGTGTAGTGTACAAGAGGTTAATTGCATATCTTGATAAGCTAAATATTATTGTTTCTTCCCAATATGGCTTCAGGAAAAAAAGGACCACATGTATGGCTGTATTAGATCTGACTGAAAAGATCAATGATGCCATTGATAAAGGTGACTGTGGTATTGGTATTTTTTTTAGCATTTGATAATATTTATTTTGATATCTTATTGAATAAATTACATCATTATGGAATCAGAGGACTAACACTTAGCTGGTTCAAAAGTTATTTATTTGGCAGACAGCAATTTGTAAATATTAAGGAACAAATTTCCATAAGAAAACCCATCAAATTTGGAGTCCCTCAGGGATCCATTTTGGGCCCTGCCTTGTTTTTATTATATGTTAATGACTTTGATAATTCCACTATGGTTTTACACAAAGTTTTATTTGCAGACGACACAAATTTGTTCATGTCACATAAGAGTCCGATTGGACTGCAAGAAATAATAAATAGAGAGTTAAGAAATATAGAAATTTGGTTTCGGTGTAATAAACTATCTCTTAACATTAAAAAGACAAACTACATTGTATTTCCTCCCAAGAAAACTAATATAGTAAACAAGTATGTCTGTGTTAAAATAAATGAACAAATTATTGAAAGAGTAAATGCCACTAAATTCCTTGGAGTTTATATTGATGAATATTTAAATTTTAAATGCCATATTGATCACCTAACCAAAAAATTATCTAAATATGTTGGACTATTTTTTAAACTAAGACATTTACTTCCACACTCTGCACTGCTGACCTTATATAAAACTTTGTTTGAAACGCATTTAAACTATTGTAATATTATATGGTGTAATACTTTTCCTAGCCATTTGAGAAAACTACAGCTTTTACAGAAAAAAGTTATACGGGCATTAACGTGGTCTGAGCCTAACACCCCCACTCGTCCTCTATTTCATTGTCTTGGTTTATTGAGGCTCACTGAACATAACGTATATCATAATGCCTGCATGATGTTCCAGGTGGTTCACAGGATAAATGACCGGCTGTGTGAGCTTGTTCCAATCAGTCGTCCCCGGTACACTTATGACACGAGGGGAAAATTACCGAATTACTGGTAAAAAAACGTCGATTAAAATGTACGAGCCTGAGTGTAGTTTGTAGGGGACCGCACATTTGGAACGAGCTTGAGGAAAACTTAAAATTGTCGCATTCTGTCTCCATCTTCAAGAAACGTGTCAAGGAAAAATTGCTTTCTTCATATTGTTGATAATTCTGTAAATGATACAATTTATGCTGGGATCGTTTATTTTTTGTCTGAGTTTTGTTTTGTTTTTTGTTTTGTCCATGGTTAATTGTGTTTTGGTTGGTATGTTAATTGTTGTATGTTAACTGTTGTATGTTAATTATTGTATGTTTATTATTTTCGGGCCCCTCTGAAAAGCTTGTAGTAGCTTATTTGGGGTTCCCCATTTCATGCGTCCTATATATGATCATTGTGTCTCATGGAATTGTGCTTGAATGTACATTGATGACGTATGAAATAAACGAAACAAAACGAAACGAGGACCTGATGGAGGAGGACCTGATGGAGATGGACCTGATGGAGGAGACTGACCTGTTGGAGGAGCAACAAGGATCTGCAGCTGAAGAGGAGATGCAGCGAGGAGCTGCAGGGATGAGGAGGAGGAGCCATGTGGTTCAGGGTTTCTGGTCTTTGTGGCGTCTCTTCTAACTGGACCTGCACACAGAAACATGTTAAAACATGTTCAGAGCGGTCGGGTAGCTGCCGTCTGGTCTCTCCACACCGCAGCGTCCGCACGTCGCCGTTCACACCGCGCCGTCCGCTCCTTGCCATCCATACGTCGGCATCCACACGTTGCCTGAACCGCGCAGTCCGCATGTTGCCTGAACAACAAGCATGTAGCAGCTTTTATTCACAAAGCCTGAACACTTGAACGATCTCGTGACCTTTCATCCAGCACCAAAGGTCACATGCTGAGCTCCAGGACTGTGAGACTTGATGAGAAGATAAATCACGTGAATCCTGAGGAGACTTCCTGTTAGACAGCTGGATATTAATAATTGGTAAGGCGTCTCTGCCCACTGTCACTGGACCTGCTGCCTTAAGCTTACATTATTTAATTAAGCTTAACATGATACCGTTTGTTCTGCTTATTCTGCTGCCTTTTGGTTGGTTTTGCTGCTTTTGGAGTTTTTACTGTGGGTTCAGCTGGTTCTTTTACTTCTGCTGTGTGTTTGGGCAGAATGTGCTGTGATTTTATTTATTTATGGAAAGTTTTGGCCTGTATTCAACAGGACAGCTGAAGAAATGCGGGGGTGACATGCAGCAAAAGGTCGCAAGTTGGAGTTGCTGCTAATGTCCAGACGAGTCTGCCTCCACATGTTCCAGATGTTCCAGGAAACACTGACAACTGCAGCACTGCAGTGACAACAAGTACTAAGATTGTTTACTTCATTAAAACTACTAATACCTAACCGTAAAATACTCTGTAACAGTAAAAATCTTGCAATGGAAATGTTATTTTAGTAAAAGTATGTTATTATCATCAAGAAAATTTTAAAGTTTAAAAGTAATGAAAATCCTCCCATTTTAGAACAGTTTAATATTTGAAGTTGTACGCCGTGATATTGTTCCCTAGTTTCAATTAGAGTAAAACAACCAATATTTCTAGCAGGAATCTTAATGTGTATTAGTCCTGTCCTATAAATACTAGTAGTAACTAAAGCTGTCAGATTAATGTAATGGAGTAAAAAGTACAAAATATTGGTCATAAACATAATGCAGATGAAGAAGAAAGTGGCATAAAAGAAAAAACTCAAGTTAAGTACAAGTACCTCAACATGGACTGAAGTAAAGTACTGGAGAAAATGTACGTAATTAATTTAGTTAACAATGTGCTCGTGACACTGCTGCAACAGGCGGAGGACACAAAACCAAGACTAGGCTCCAAACCACAACAGTCAAAAAGGATTTACCTGTCAGTCAGCTTTCAGGTCTGAGGAAGTCAGTCCAAGAAAAAAGCAGAGGTCCAAAAACCAGAAACTAATCTAAATCCACAAGAAGTTCACACAAGAGATAATGCAGAGGAACTGAGATGAACCGGAAACAGAGTAAATACTCTCAGGAGGCAGATAATGAGGGACAGGTGAATCTTATCAGGACGGGTGAACCTTATCAGGATGGGTGAACCTTATCAGGACGGGTGAACCTTATCAGGGCGGATGAACCTTATCAGGATGGGTGAACCTTATCAGGGCGGATGAACCTTATCAGGACGGGTGGACCTTATCAGGGCGGGTGAACCTTATCAGGATGGGTGAACCTTTTCAGGGCAGGTGAACCTTATCAGGGCGGGTGAAACTTATCAGGGCGGGTGAATCTTATCAGGACGGGTGAACCTTATCAGGATAGGTGAACCTTATCCTCAGTCCTGCTTCCTGCTTCTTACAGTGCAGACGTGTGTTGTCACAGTGTTCAAGCAAAACTAGTTCCAATATGACAGAATTACATATGATCAACCATAAAAACCTGGAGGACATTATATAACATCTGAAAACCTCCTCCTGTTGCCTTGATATTCTATCAGCGGGTGTTTTCAAAAATGTCTCAAATTGTTTGGCTTCTGATCTTCTACAGATTGCGAACACATCTCTTCTTTCAAGTATCTTTCCACAGGCCCTGAAAACTGCAGTCATCAAGCCTCTCTTAAAAAAGAACAATAAAGACACATCACTAATGAGCAACTATAGGCCAATATCAAACCTTCCGTTTTTAGGTAAAATCATTGAAAAAACGTTTTTTCAGCAACTCAACTATTTCTTGTCACTAAACAACAGTTTTGATACCTTTCAGTCGGGTTTCAATTCAATTCAATTCAATTCAATTTTATTTATAGTATCAATTCATAACAAGAGTTATCTCAAGACACTTTACAGATAGAGTAGGTCAAGACCATACTCCAGAATTTACAAGGACCCAACAGTTCTAGTAGTTCCCTCCAGAGCAAGCAACAGTGCGACAGTGGCGAGGAAAAACTCCCTTTTAGGAAGAAACCTCGGACAGACCCAGGCTCTTGGTAGGCGGTGTCTGACGACCGGTTGGGGTTAGAATGAAGAGTGGCAATAACAGCCACAGAAAAGATAACAGTTTGTAGTAGTTCTTTGTAGTAATTCATGGCTTAGCAGGGAATTGTGCGGCATTACAAGGCACAGCAGGATGTAGCAGGATGAACACGGCATCGCAGGACGTGTAGCGGGACCATGGCTACAGCTGCTACCATGATTTTGGAGCCTCCCTGATCCAAGGAAACATGCTGTGGGGAAAAGAACATAAGGACTCCGGGTAATGACAACACCACAGCACTGAGACGGCTCTCGTTAAAGTCTTTAATGACATCCACCTTAACACAGACAGTGGCAAAATTTCAGTCTTAGTATTACTTGATCTCAGTGCTGCATTTGACACGGTCGACCATGACATATTACTAGACCGATTGAAAAACTGGGTTGGCCTTTCTGGCTCAGTACTAAACTGGTTTGAATCCTTCTTACAGAATAGGGATTACTTTGTGTCAATAGGTAATTATACATCTGAACTTACAAATATGACGTGCGGAGTTCCCCAAGGCTCCATTCTGGGGCCTCTTCTGTTTGACATCTACATGCTTCCACTGGCTCAGATTATGGAAAACAACAAAATAAGTTACCATAGTTATGCGGACGACACACAAATCTACATAACCTTATCGCCAGGGGACTATAGTCATATACAAAAACTGAATAAGTGCATTGAACAAATTAACGGCTGGATGTGCCAGAACTTTCTGAAATGAAATGAGGGAAAAACTGAGGTGGTTGTTTTTGGAGTAAAAGAGGAACGATTAAAAGTCTGTGCTCAGCTTCAAATAACAATGTTAAAAACAACAGACAAAGACAGAAATCTTGGTGTAATCATGGACTCTGACCTGAATTTTAACAGCCACATTAAGGCAATTACAAAGTCAGCCTATTACCACCTTAAGAATATATCAAGGGTTAAAGGACTTATGTGTCTACAGGATTTGGAAAAACTTGTCCATGCTTTCATCTTCAGTAGACTTGACTACTGTAACGGGGTCTTTACAGGTCTCCCTAAAAAATCAATCAGACAGCTGCAGCTGATTCAGAACGCTACTGTGTAAGACCAAGAGACTGGATAACATCACTCCGGTCCTCACTAAGACCAAGAGACTGGATCACATCACTCCAGTTCTGAAGTCTTTACACTGGCTTCCTGTTTCTCAAAGAATTGATTTCAAAGTACTTTTGCTAGTTTATAAATCACTAAATGGTTTAGGGCCAAAATACATTTCTGATCTGCTACTACACTATGAACCACCCAGACCTCTCAGGTCATCTTGGACAGGTCTGCTACTATACTATGACCCCCCCAGACCTCTCGGGTCATCTGGGACATGTTTACTTTCTGTCCCCAGAGTCAGAACCAAACAGGGGGAAGCAGCGTTCAGTTTCTATGCTCCTCATATATGGAATAAACTCCCAGAAACCTGCAGATCCGCTGCTACTCTCAGTTCTTTTAAATCAAGGCTGAAGACCTTTCTTTTTGATGTTGCCATTCTTTAAATGACTGTTCATTTCTTTAATGTTTAATTTCTTATGCTGCACTGTAACTTTTTATCTTGTGTTTTATGTATCTTAATGTTTTTATTTTTATCGATTTTTATTAATTTTTTTTTTTTTTAACAGTTTTTTAACTGATTTTGTGTAAAGCACTTTGAATTGCCCTGTTGCTGAAATGTGCTATGCAAATAAAGCGGCCTAGCCTTGCCTTTCCCATCAGGACGGGTGAACCTTATCAGGGCGGGTGAACTTTATCAGGGTGGGGTTGGCGATCACAAAGGACAGGAAGTTAGTATTTCCAAGTAGATATTGGTGTAACTACCATCTGTGGTTGATTAATTCTGCCTTCAGACATCCAGATGGGGACTTGGTTTTCTTCTAGGTTAAAGGTTCTTTTTTCAAGTTTTCGCGACAGTCCCTGCAGAGTCCCCGGTCAGTCCCAGATAAGTCCAAGGTCTCTGCAGAGCCCCAGGTCAGTCCCAAGTCAGTCACAGATCTCTGTAGTATCACAGGTCTATCCCAGCATCCCAGGTGATTGCGTAGTATCAGGTCAGTCCCAGGGCTCTGTAGAGTCCAAGGTCAGTCCCAGGTGAGTCCCAGGGCTCTGCAGAGTCCGAGGTCTGTCCCAGGTCTCTGGAGGTCTTGGATCTCTAAGCTTGAAGGGCACACTGGTGTTGAATGCTGAACTAAAGTCTATGAACTCTGGTCCAGCTGGGTTAGGGCAGGGCAGACTGTAATTATTTATTCTTCAGGATTATTTTTGTTTATTAGTAGAGATGAAGATCGAGAGACCAGATGATGTCCTGTGGAGGAAGGACTGCAGACTGTTTTTGGGGTCATGTCTTTTCATTTTTAATGATGTGAGAGTCAGAGCGAATGAAAAACTCTACAGCAGCTCTGGGATCTGAAACGGAGTCAAATGCTGTGGACTTAAACAGCCAAATACACACACACACACACACACACACACACACACACACACACACACACACACACACATGAAAGCAGGCTGCCAGTCAGAGCGCTCAGCTGCCTCCCACACACAAGTTAATGTCCCCACTTGCTGCCAAGAACATTACTACAGCTGCATCTCTCTCTCACACACACACACACACACAAACACACACACAAACACACACACAAACAATTTAGTCTCCCACGAATCAACTCCATTTATTTGACAGAAACTCTGTCAAAATCCACAATCATATGTTCAAATATAAAATAAAGACTTGGTTTGAGGTAAATGTCTCTAAAGACCACCTGGAATTATCCGTTGTCTTTATGGGACAATTCGTTGTCTTTTGTTGTCTTTATGTGACAATCTGTTGTCTTTTATCGTGTTTATGTGACGATCCGTTGTCTTTTATCGTCTACGTTGTCTTTTTGTTTCCTTGGATCAAGGAGGCTCCAGCATCTGTCGCCATGGTCCGGCTACACGTCCTGCGATGCCATGTTTATCCTGCTACGTCCTGCGGTGCCTTGTAATGCCGCAGAGTGCCCTGCTATGCCATGAACTACTACAAAGAACTACTACAAACAACTACATTTTGTCACTGTTATTGCTACTCTTTATTCTAACCCCAACCGGTCGTGAAACACCCCCTACCAAGAGCCTGGGTCTGGGTCTGTCCCAGGTTTCTGCCTAAAAGGAAGTTTTTCCTCACCACTGTCCCACTGTTGCTTGTTTTGGAGGGAACTACTAGAACTGTTGGGTCCTTGTAAATTATGGAGTGTGGTCTAGACCTACTCTATCTGTAAAGTGTCTCGAGACAACTCTTGTTATGAATTGATACTATAAATAAAATTGAATTGAAATTGAATTTTTTCGTCTTTATGGGATGAGCTGTTGTCTTATCGTCTATATGGGACGATCTGTTGTCTTTTATCATCTTTATGTGTTGTTGTTCACTGACGTTTGGAATATGACGTCTCTGAATCTACTTTTCTTGATACCTGTGCAGAATTCAGCATTGAGAGCGTTTCCTTGTTGCTGTATTCTTCCTCGGTCCAGTTATGTAACACAGATTTAATCTTTGTTGTAGCACAGGCTCCTTGTTGGAGACATCACCATTCAACGTGCTGTTGTGTGATTTTCCGATTAGCAGAATTAGATTTAACATGCAGAAGGTTTCCATCTGTTACCATGTGTAGAAAACCTGAGACAAATCAATCCTGACGGAAGAGAAACGGAGCTTTAGCCAGAAAACATCTGCAACACCAAAACACACCCACGGTCCCAGAAATAAAAGCACATTTAATCTGCATTTGTTTGCTTCCACAAGCCGCTGACAGCCTGTGAACGCCTCTCAAACAGCCTAACAGAGAGGATTCTGGGAGAAAATCATACGACATGAATACAAACCAGCCGATTAATTCAGTTTCTGTTTTAATTAGAAACAGAAACTTGGCTTAGATGAAGGAATCACACATGAACAACAAGAACAGATGTGACTGGACCAGACCAGGTCCACCTGGAGCAGTCAACCCAAACAGATATGTGACTGGACCAGACCAGGTCCACCTTTGCCAGTCAACCCAAACAGAGATGGGACTGGACCAGACCAGGTCCACCTGGAGCAGTCAACCCAAACAGAGATGGGACTGGACCAGACCAGATCCACCTGGAGCAGTCAACCCAAACAGAGATGGGACTGGACCAGAACAGGTCCACCTGGGCCAGTCAACCCAAAGAGAAATGGGACTGGACCAGAACAGGTCCACATGGACCAGTCAACCCAAACAGAAATGATTGGCTAACATCTCAGACACGCCCACCAGGCCAAAGAAAATGTCTCTAACTCGACACCTGGCTCTAAATCCTTCGCCCTGCTCGACCTCATGACATCACGGTTCCCATCCGTGCATGACTCATGGTTCCTGTTAATATTAGAACATATTTATATATATATATTTTATATATACATCAAAACATATTAATAGATATTTCATATACATAAAAACAGATTTATAGATATTTGAAATATATGAAAACATATTTATAGATATTTCATGTACATAAAAACATATTTATATATATTTTAATATATTAAAACATATTTATAAAAATGAGAACTGCATATTTCTCCATCTCCGAGCCTGTGGTTGTCTCGAGTCATTTGATAAAACATAAAGACAGAAACATTTCTGCTGTCTCAGGTCTGCAGCAGCAGAATACTCCCATCATGCTTCACTGGCTGATTTTAAATTGACCAATCATCTTCATATTACATTTGACAGCAGACTGTGTGTGTGTGTGTGTGTGTGTGTGTCTATCAGCAGAAAACACACACACACACTGCCTCTGAAGGGCGGGCCACACAGCCAATCAGCTCCCAGCAATGAGCACTGTTGTCATGGAAACATGGCAAACGTTATTGCAGTACTCAAACAACATATCTGGCCTCCAAAAGTCCAAAAACCAGTTTGATCCCAGCTGCCAACAGGAAGTGATGCTTTTCGCAACAAGTGTAAATCAGAGATGTTGCTGCTTGACGGAAAATCGTTTGTTAAGCTTCCCTCTGAACGCACCGCGGGTATTCGGACGCTACGCACTTCGATTTGTGTCCAACGTGATCTTGAGCAATGACATCATGCATAGGTGGGAAACGTGACACCACGCACGGGTGGGAACCGTGACTCACATATGAGTGTGAAACATGATGCCAAGCACGGGTGACTCACGCACAGGTGGAACCATGAGTCACGCACGGATGGGAACCGTGATGTCATGAGGTCGAGGAGGGCGAAGGATTTAGAGCCAGGCGTCGAGTTGGAGACATTTTCTCTGGCTTGGTGGGCGTGTTTGAGATGTTAGCGAATCAACAGAGGCGTGTGTGGGATGTTAGCCAATCACCAGAGACGTGTGTGGGATGTTAGCCAATCACCAGAGACGTGTCTGAGATGTTAGCCAATCACCAGAGATGTGTCTGAGATGTTAGCCAATCACCAGGGACGTGTCTGAGATGTTAGCCAATCACCAGAGACATGTCTGAGATGTTAGCCAATCACCAGAGACGTGTCTGAGATCTTAGCTAATCACCAAGTATAAATGGGTCTGGTGACATCTAAATTAATCAGAGCTAACAGGAAGGCAGTGTTTTGTGACTTCCTGTTCAAAGCAAAGAATTCTGTCTCTGCCCCCGACTGCATGAACAAATAGGCTCGTTCGACAGGAGCCAGGTCTGCTCAGAATCGATCAGCGGCGATCGGCGCCCATTGCATGCCGGTTAGATTTGTGTCCGACTTGATCCCGACTTGCTCTGACGTCAGGCACACGTGGGCATCGAAAATCTCATGAGAGCAAGGCGGACGCAGTTCTGAGACCAGGCTGTGCGGACGCTTTTCACCGACTGCAAGAGCCAGGCGGACCCAGAGCATGCTGGGAAACGCCAGGCTCTCAGCTGATCTAACAGCTGATTGGTTCACAGCATGATGACGTTTTATATAAACTTTTTATTGTTTTTGAATCGGAGGGATTTTAATGCTATTTGTCTGATTTAAAGACTTATTCTGTCCAGAACACACGTGTGGCTGATAGGGATGTTAAGAAGTCAGAGAGATTAAATCCGTTCAGATCACTGATCATCTACAGTCTGTTAATTAAAATCAGCAACAGATCGCATATAGAACATTCTGAGAGCTACTCTGTCATGATTAAAAAAACTAGAGACTGGACCAGCTGATATGGGGGTCTGATCATATTTTATTAAATCGGAATCGCACCACAGTGTTTTTGTCACTTCCTGTTCAGTCTGAAAGCTGCTGGAATCAGATGGAAACTGTCCGACTTTACCGCAGCTTTTTGTCACCGCCACCCCCCTGCTGCCGCCTGCTCTTGTCTACTTTACAGGCGAGGTGCATCTCATCTCGAACGAGCTTACTCCAAACACGTTTTAACAAAGAGACTTTCTGATTGGAAAGAGGATTTAAGCCAATCAAAGGGCTGCATCTGGCTCCACCCACCTGTGTCAGGTGATCTCAGGAGCGGGCGAGTGCTGGGGGCATGTCTCTCTGGCCTCGGGATGATGTGATTTGTCAGGAAGAGTGGCTTGTCTCTCCTCGGGAACACTTCCTCTGGAGACAGCCAGCCTTCAGCTAGCTGCACAAATGTTAGCATGTTATCATCATGCTAATGAATGTTTGTGTATGCGTGTGTGTGCATGAACAGTATATGTGTGTGTGTGCATGTGTGTGTTTGTGTATTTATGTGTATGTGTGTATGTGTGTGTATGTACAGTATGTGTGTGTGTATGTTTGTTTGCGTGTGTATGTGCGTGTGTATGTGTGTGTGTGCGTGTGTATATGTGTGTGTGCGTGTGTATGTGTGTGTATGTTTGTGTGTGCGTGTGTATGTGTGTGTGTGCATGTGTATGTGTGTGTGCGTATGTGTGTGTATGTGTGTGCGTGTTTACCTTTATTATTTTTGTGCCTTTAATTCCAAGCAAAACTTCAAGTTTTAAACAGAAATCACTAACTCCAACAAATTAATTCTCATGTTCGTTATAATAATAATAATCCATCCATCCATCCATCCATCCATCCATGCATCCATCCATCCATCCATCCATCCATCCATCCATCCATCCATCCATCCATCCATCCATCCAGCCATCTTCGACCGCTTATCTGGTTTCGGGTCGTGGGGGGGGGGCAGCTCCCAGCTGGACGTGCCTGGAACACCTTCCTAGGGATGCGCCCAGGAGGCATCCTTACCAGATGTGAACCACCTCAACTGGCTCCTGAGGAAACCCATTTCGGCCCTTGTACCCTGGATCTTGTTCTTTCGGTCATGACCCAGCCTTCATGACCATAGGTGAGGGTAGGAACAAAAATTGCCGGTAGATCGAAAGCTTTGCCTTCTGGCTCAGCTCTCTTTTCGTCACAACGGTGCGATAAATGGAATGTAAAACCGCACCCGCTGCTCCGATTCTCCCACCAATCTCACGCTCATGGTCCCCTCACTCGCGAACAAGACCCCAAGGTACTTAAACTCCTTCACTTGGGGTAAGGATTCCCTCCCTACCCGAAGAAAGCACTCTATCGGTTTCCTGCTGAGAACGATGAATTATCAGGCTGCTCGAAGACGTCCATAAAGAGTCTTCAGCTGGTCCAGAATGCTGCAGCACGTGTTCTGACAGGAACCAGGAAAAGAGATCACATTTCTCCTGTTTTAGCTTCTCTGCATTGGCTTCCTGTAAAATCCAGAATAGAATTTAAAATCCTTTTTCTCACCTACAAAGCTCTTCATGATCAGGCACCATCTTATCTTAAAGAGCTCATAGTACCTTACAACCCTACAAGAGCACTGCGCTCCCAGAATGCAGGGTTACTTGTGGTTCCTAGAGTCTCTAAAAGTAGAACGGGAGCCAGAGCGTTCAGCTATCAGGCTCCTCTCCTGTGGAACCAGGTTCCAGTTTGGGTTCGGGAGGCAGACACCGTCCCCACATTCAAGAGTAGACTTAAGACTTTCCTTTTTGATAAAGCTTATAGTTAGAGCATAGAATTGAATATTGTTAGGGAGTGAGGAGTCGCAGCGTCCGCCTAACCCGACCCACCTGCTTCTCGTCATAGTTGTCAGATCTATCTATCATATAATCAAGAATATAATAAAACTAAAGGGAGACTTGGCATACAGCCCGATCCGGTTGGGGAGAGTTCTAGCCCGACCAGGTTCCTCTCGTTACCTTGTCTCTCCTAGTTATGCTGTAATAGTTTTAGACAGCTGGGGACTTCCTTTGACACACTGAGCTCCTCTCTCCTCTATCTTTCTATCTTTCCATTTATGTGCATCCATGTCCCAGAAATGCTTGTTACTAACCTAGCTCTGGGGAGTCCTTATGTTCTTTTTTCCCCAGCATGTTCCCTTGGATCAGGGAGGCTCCAAAATCAGGGTAGCAGCTGTTGCCATGGTCCCGCTACACGTCCTGCGATGCCGTGTTCATCCTGCCACGCTCTGCTGTGCCCTGCTATGTCCTGCTGTGCCTTGTAATGCCGCACAGTGCCCTGCTATGCCATGAACTGCTACAAAGAACTACTACAAACTACTATTTTTTCTATTTTTGTTATTGCCACTCTTCATTCTAACCCCAACCGGCCTGTCAGACACCGCCTACCAAGAGCCTGGGTCTGTCCGAGGTTTCTGCCTAAAAGGAAGTTTATCCTCGCCACTGTCGCACTGTTGCTTGCTCTGGAGGAAACTACTAGAACTGTTGGGTCCTTGTAAATTCTGGAGTGTAGTCTAGACCTACTCTATCTGGTCTAGACCTACTCTAGCTGTAAAGTGTCTCGAGATAACTCTTGTTATGAATTGATACTATAAATAAAATTGAATTGAAAAATTTAACCATGGCCTCAGATTTAGAGGTGCTGATCCTCATCCCAGCCGCTTCACACTCAGCTGCGAACTGATCCAGTGAGTGCTGAATAATAATAATAATAATAATAATAATAATAATAATAATAATAAAATATTCTTTTCTTTACAGATAATCAGTCCTTTCTCTGCACTGAATTGTCAGGCATGCACGGAGCTGTCACCCAAACGTTTTGCTTGAAATTAAAGGCACATACTGTAAAGAAGGTTATATTTACCGTGTGGACAGGATGAAGAAAATGAGGAGGATGAAGATGTGAAGAGCGATAGAACGAAGGAACGAGAGGAACCACTTCAACAGCCGGACGATCCCACTGCAACGACAAAAACACTTTCATCATACGCACATCTGATGTCATATCCTGCTTTACTTAAAGGGCTCTGGGTCATGTGACAGGCATCTGATGTCATATCCTGCTTTACTTAAAGGGCTCTGGGTCATGTGACAAGCAGCTCTCACCTTAGACCTTAGGCTCGTTCGAGATGAGCCAGGTCTGAGCATACTCGATCACCGGCAATCACCGCCCGTTGCATGCTGGGTAGATTTTTTTCTGACTTGATCCCGACTTGCTCTGATGTTATGCAAACATAGGCAACGATGAGCAAGGCGGCCGCAGGTCTGAGACCAGGCAGCGCGGATGCTTTTCACTGACTGCAAGACCCAGATGGACCCAGAGCATGCTGGGAAACGCCGGCCTGTCAGCTGATTTCACATCTGATTGGTTCACAATCGACTCAACATGATGATGTCTTGTATAAACTTTTTATTGATTTTGAATCAAAGGGATTTTAACTATTAGTCTGATTTAAAGGCTTGTTCTGTACAGAACACATGTTGGGAGGCTGATAGTTACGTTTAGAGAGACTAAATCTGTTCAGATCACGGATTATCTCCAGTCTGGTAATCAGCAACAGATCGCATGTAGAGCATTCTGAGAGTTGCGCTGTGATAATTAAACAACTATTGAGTGTGTACCAGCTGATCTGGGGTCTGATAACATTTTCTTTAATCGGAATCGCAACACAGTGTTTTTGTCACTTCCTGTTTCAGTCTCAAGGCGGCTGGAATCACTTCCTGTTCAGTCTGAAGGCTGAAATTGGCTGGAAACTGTCCGACTTTACCGCAGCTTTTGTCACCGCCCCCTGCTGCTACCGCCTGCTCTCGTTCACTTTTCAGACGAGGTTCATCTCCAACGAGCCTCTTGTCACCCCGCGCTGTGAATAGATCTCATGAGGGCGAATTGTTAAATTGTTAGAATGCAATTTAAAATCTGCTGTAAAATAACATATCTGTTAATTTAGCATCGTGCACGTGCTGTTCCCCAGGTGGACGGCCAGGTCTCAGCTGCCTCCCCGCCCCCTCCCCCTCTGTGAGGAAGCTGAATACCATGTAAGGACATCTTCTTCTAACTGTTCACACCTTTAAAAACAGAGGTGAATAATGTGTCATTGCGGTGTCAGTGTCTCCTAAAGCTGTCAGAGTTCATCATTCTCTTTCTTCAGTCCACACAGACTTACAGTAGAGGAGAAATCATGTGAGAAAGTCTGCTTATACAACTTGTATGGGATTATTAGCACGCCACCAATAATTACCAGCCCATTATTCTCTCTGCCCTCAGGGCTCTTTAAAGTTTCATCTTATCTCCAGATTGGAGAGGAGCCACTTCATATTAGACGAGTGAAATAATCACCGTTTGAGCTGATACATTGAAGGCTGTAACTCGGTGCTAACAACTCCATTCAAACCGTTCAGACACCTTAAGAGATTCTATCATGAAGAGACAAGATGAAACATGACATGAATGATTCTTCACCATGATTCAGTGATGTGCAAAGGAAGACTGAGAACAGCTCCAAGTGAAGCTGCTCTAATTTCTAACGTCACAGCACCGTTCAACACAAAGTTCTGTTCAGAATGAGTGACAGCGCGGGGCTAATCCACGTTACATTAGCCTTGGACATCAGCTGTGTATGTAGCAGATTAATCTACTGCTACTGGAATAACAACAAGAGAACTCTGTCCGTCCGACGAGAGACCAGTTAGGACACAGCCGGAGGAACCATGGAGTCTCATTTCACTGTTATGCTAATGACACACAACTGTACATGAAATCTGACCCACACCCCACTGCAGCTTCACCAACAACATCATCGTCTTCAACATTAACGCCTGTCTGGAGGAGATCAAGGTGTGAATGAAAAAAAAAATTCTCCAGTTGAACAGCTCCAAAACCGAGGCAATTCTTGTTGGCACCTCTCATCAAGTCCAGTCATCCTCCATAACTGGTATAACTATCTCTGGTCAAGATATTCCCTTCTCCACAACAGTCACCAATCTTGGTGTACGATTTGATCCACAACTTACCTTTGAAGCCCATATCAAAAACCTCTGCAAGATCTCCTTCTACCATCTCAGAAATATTGCAAAGCTCTGTTCTACACTCACCTTAGCTGATGCTGAAAAACTGGTCCACGCCTTTGTCTCCTCCAGACTGGATTACTGTAACGCACTTCTCATCGGGATCCCTAGCAAGAGTCTGCAGAAACTACAGTATGCTAGGATTGAATATAAGGTCTCAATTCTCACCCACCAGTGCATCTATGGAAATGCCCCCCCCCCACACCTGAAAGATCTACTCACCCCTCTCACTACAACATGATCCCTCCACTCAAAAAACTCCAACCACCTCTTACTCCCCAGAACTAAGCTAAGCACCATGGGTGATCAAGCCTTCTGCTCTGCCGCTCCTCTGACTTGGAAGGCCCCCCCGACCATCTGAGGGCACCACAAACTATTGAGACCTTAAAAAAGGACTAAAATCATTTCTTTTTAGCAGAACCTATGAGTTTTAACCTTGCACAATAATGCCGTTGCACTATTTCTATGTATTTTAAACTGATGTTTTTATCTTGCTTTTATGATCTTACCTGTAGCACTTCGAGGTTTGTTTTAAATGTAAAGTGCATTAAAAATAAAATGCATTATTATTATTATTATTATTATTATTATTATTATTAGGTGTTGCAGGGACAGGAGACGGAGAGATGGGGGTGTTTCAGGGACAGGAGACGGAGGTGTTGCAGGGACAGGAGACAGAGAGACGGGGGTGTTGCAGGGACAGGAGATGGAGAGACGGGGGTGTTGAAGGGACAGGAGAAGGAGAGACGGGGGTGTTGCAGGGACAGGAGAAGGAGAGACGGGGGTGTTGCAGGGACAGGAGACGGAGAGACGGGTGTTGTAAGGACAGGAAACAGTGGCGGACTAACAAACTGCTGCTTTCTGGTCTCTAACGTGAGATTCCTCAGATTTCAGGTGTCAGCTGCTTCTCTCTGACTTTATCAGATTAACCCCTCCATTACATTTTAATCAGCAAAGGTGGGTAGGTGTGTGTGTTCCATGTATCAGGTGTGTGTTTGTGTGTTACATGTATCAGGTGTGTGCTAGCTGTATCAGGTGTGTGTGTGTGTGTGTGTTAATGTTACCTGTATCAGGTGTGTGTGTTACCTTTATCAGGTGTGTTTGTTAGTGTTACCTGTATGAGGAGTGTGTGTTACCTGTATCAGATGTGTGTGTGTGTTAATGTTACCTGTATCAGGTTTGTGTTTTAGTGTTACCTGTATCAGTTGTGTGTGTGTGTGTTACCTGTATCAGATGTGTGTGTGTGTGTGTTAGTGTTACCTGTTTTAGGTGTGTGTGTGTTACCTTTATCAGGTGTGTGTGTGTTATCTGTATCAGGTGGGTGTGTGTGTTACCTGTATCAGGTGTGTGTGTTCAGGTATGAAAACAGCTTGTTGGTAGAACAGCAGAGGGGGCATGGCCAACCAGTGCCAGTGGGGGGTGGGGTCACAGCTGAAGGACAGCCAGGGAGCTGTGGTGGTGGTAACCATGCCAATAGGCTGACCTTTGAACCTGGAGACCGGTAGCATCATGATGACATCACTTCCTGTCAGAAAGAATAATGGATCAGATTAAAAACATCAACACTGCTTCGCATGTCCCTTAAACTTCCTCCTCTAGTTTTCCACTCCCCTCCCCTTCCTCATGTCTAAGCCCCGCCCACCAACGCACTCATTGGACAAGAGAGGCAATGAGCAAATGTGCGTTAGAGGGATCAGTTGTTCTTTCACATGAATACGTCAGCTGTGTTGGCAGAGTTAGCATTGCCTTCAGCTGCCCAGGTTCTGGAAAGGCGGCTCTCGAGTATCCTCACCTATCCATCCTTGATGCTCCCTCCTTGATGATCTTTCATTTTCTTGATAATCCCTCCACGATGCTCCCTCCTCGATGATCCCTCGTTTTCTCGATAATCCCTCCTCGATGATCCCTCCTCGATGATCCCTCCTTGATGATCCTTCCTCGATGCTCCCTTCTTGATGATCCCTCCTCAATGCTCCCTCCTTGATGATCCCTCCTCGATGATCCTTCCTCGATGCTCCCTCATCGATGATCCCTCCTTTTCTCGATGCTCCCTCCTCGATGATCCCTCTTTCCTCCTCGATGATCCCTCCTCTCCTCGATGCTCCCTCCTCTCCTTGATGCTCCTTTCTCGATGATTCCTCCTTGATGCTCCCTCCTCTCCTCAATGATCCCTCCTTGAGGCTCCCTCCTCTCTTTGATGCTCCCTCCTCTCCTCGATGATCCCTCCTTGATGTTCCCTTTTTGATGATCCCTCCTTGATGCTCCTTCCTCTCCTCAAAGATCCTTCCTTTCCTTGATGCTCCCTCCACTCCTTGATGCTCCCTCCTTTCCTTGATGATCCCTCCTTGTTGCCCGGTCCTCGGGGCAGAAAAAAGAGCTTTGAGACGAGGAGGTACAGAAAAACTTCTGGTTCTGCCAAGGACCGAGGAGTTGAGGAGTTTTCAGATAATGGTGATGAGAGTCAGTGAATCTGTTTCCAGATAGTGTCAGATAAATTACCCAGTATGCACTGCACAGATCAGCTAGAGACTGCCCAAGCCAAACTTAATTTAACATTAAAACTTAGCAGAATGTACAATGATGAAAGTATGAAGAGCTGATCAAAGACCAAATTCAAGGAGCAATGAAGTGCCAGCAGATTTTTTTGGAAATCAAAAATAAATTCTATTAAAAATGCAGTTTTACCAAGAGCAGAGCTGACTCATCGGTCTGAGTCATAAAAAAATCACAAGTAACTACAACTGCTTACAGAAAAAAACTGGATGAAGTTCAACATGAAGAAAATAATCTGCTGTCCGTCTGCAGTTATTATTATTATTATTATTATTATTATGTTTCCTTAATGCAAAATAAACACATAAAAAATGCTTCACTACTAACATCTGGTCAACATTTCCTCCATTCACTCCACAGTACTGAACATTCATCAGACCGCTGAAGAAGAACAAGATGACCTTGCGAGATTTCGAGTTAGGGATTAGGGAACAACTCCACAGGGGCAAAGCCCCAGGGATTGATGAGATCCGTCCAGAAAGGCTGAAAGCTCTGGGTGTGGGGGGGCTGTCTTGGTTGACACGCCTCTTTAACATTGCGTGGAAGTCTGGGACAGTGCCTAAGGAGTGGCAGACCGGGGTGGTGGTTCCCCACTTCAAAACGGGGGACCACAGGGTGTGTGCCAATTACAGGGGTATCACACTTCTCAGCCTCCCTGGTAAAGTCTACTCCAAGGTGCTGGAGAGGAGGGTTTGGCCGATAGTTGAACCTCGGATTGAAGAGGAACAATGCGGACTCCGTCCTGCTCGTGGAACAACGGACCAGATCTTCACTCTCCAAGGATCCTGGAGGGAGCCTGGTAGTCTGCCCACCCGCTCTACATGTGTTTTGTGGATCTGGAGAAGGCGTATGACTGGGTCCCCTGGGAGACACTGTGGGAGGTGCTGTGGAAGTATGGGGCAAGAGGGGGTCCCTTCTCAGGGCCATCCGATCCATGTGTCTAGACCCTTCTATAACACCTGGTCCTATGTGTCTAGTCCCTTCTATAACAGCTGGTCCTATGTGTCTAGTCCCTTCTATGACAGCTGGTCCTATGTCTATAGTCCCTTATATAACAGCTGGTCCTGTGTGTGTAGCTTGTCCCCAGAGGGATACCTGCCTCGAGCTGAAATGCTTCACATATAACACTTGATATATTGTTTGATCATACAGCTGACATATACGTCCAATAAAAACAACATTAACCAAGTTATATGTAGCCAGACTGAAGCACATAGCCACACTCTATTGTTCCCCTTTCACAAACAGAGCCACACACAGCCCTATATCATGAAGCAGCCTAAGGCAACATGATTTCATTTTGGGCCTATAGTTTAGAAATATGGAGTTTACATTGGGGTACTCTATATCTTCGGCCAGAGGATAAGAGCTCATTGGCATGGAGAATAAAGATCAGACCATATATATCCTGTGCTTGCCTGGAGGGACTGGTTTCTATTCCTCTCCATAACCTGCATGACAGTCCCCTGATAAGCAAGCCTTAAATGAGATGTTTTTAGATATCACTATGCTTTCTGACATATGAATATGATCTGTAACGTAGCCTTTTATAACATAAAGTCTCTGATTCACCGTGTCTGCTCTAAATGATAACAGGGCCTTCCAGCCAGGTATGTCCATATGAACACCAAGGGGCCCATGGGAGCAGAACCCGTTGATTGGTTCATCATTTATAACCTCTGATGCCCTCTGACCCATGGCACGACCGACTCCTCAGTTTGTGAAGTGGTTAAATGTGATTGTTGGCATGGCACCACTGCACACAGGTCTCTATTTCAGAAGAATAAAATAAAGTATATGTGTCTGTGTGCAGTAGGCTGAGGTAAGAGTGTGCCAAAAATGCCAAAACGCATGTTGTATATGTACACATACACACATTGGAAAAATGAACACATGTTGTATATGTACACATATACACATAGGAACAACTAACACATGTTGAATATGTACACGTATACACATAGGAACAACTAACACATGTTGTACATGTACACATACACACAAAGGATCAACTAACACATGTTGTATGTGTACACATATATGGCTGACATCTGTAGTCAGGACACAGACCACAGGGTAACTGACAGCTTACATTAAGGTATAAAATAATAACTTATTGTAGTAGTAGTAGTTAGTCTGTCAGTGTCAGGACAGACGTCTGTAGTCAGGACACAGACCACAGGGTAACTGACAGCTTCCATTAAGGTACATGTGTCACTTACAGACCTGCGGTGTCTCCCAGCTTCTGGCCCAGGGACCTGCTCCTCCTCTGCGGTCAAGTCACGTCCTGAACGCTGTCTTCACCGAGGTCTGCAGATCACCCCCCCTCTGGGTAAGGTGAATGTAGAAACACACCGGACACATCAAGGAGTAACGGAGGCATTAGAATGCCAACAAACAGAGACAGAGATAGACCGCAGAGAGACAGAGAGAGACAGAGACAGCAGAAAGACAGACAGAGACAGAGAGAGACAGAGAGCGTGAGAAAGACAGAGAGACAGACGGAGAGACAGAGAGAGAGAGACAGAGAGACAGACAGAGAGAGAAAGACAGAGAGACAGAGAGAGACAGACGGAGAGACAGAGAGACAGAGAGAGAGAGACAGACGGCGACTCTCCTACTTCTAACAGACAGACGGAGTCATGGCAGCACTGCAACGCCTAGCTACAGAAATACTGGAGCTGCTTTCAGCAGAGCTTAGTTCCTCTCTCTTTCTCCTTCTCTCTCTCCCTGACTCTCTCTCGCTGCCTCTCTCTCGCCCTCTCTCTCTCCCCTCTCTCTTTCTCTCTCTCCCTTACTTTGTCTCTTTCCCTCTCTCTCTCTCTCACTCTCTTTGTCTCTTTCCCTCTCTCTCTGTCTCTCTCTCGCTCCCTTTCTCTCTCCCTTTCTCTCTCTTTGTCTCTTTCCCTCTCTCTCTCAGTGTCTCTTGCCAAATGGAGTTGCTCCCACATCAAAGAGCCGCCTCCCCATTAGGTGTGTGTGTGTGTCTGTGTGCGTGTGCGTGCATGTGATCACATTAGTGAGATAATAACGACTATATATTCTGCCAGTGTTTGTGTGTGCTTGTCCTGACTCATCAATAAAAACAAACACGGTTCATCAGCCGTGTTGCCTCCCCTGTCTGCTCGTGATGAGGAAGGTGTGTGTGTGTGTGTGTCTGTGTGTGTGTGTGTTTGTGTGTGTGTGTGTGTGTGTGTGTCTGTGTGTGTGTGTGTGTGTGTGTTACCAGACACCAGTAATTGTTTCAGAGTCGTGAAGCTCGTCTATAATCTGTGCAAACACACACTGATCTAATATTGACACGATGGATTGTGTGATTAACTGTCGACCTTTCAGACGAACACCGGAGACGAGCCTCTTCTACTTTATGACCCAACGTCCAGCTGTGATTGGACGAGAGAAGAGGCCCCACTCCTCTCCTCTCCTGCAGCTCTCTAGCTATGATTAGACATTCTGGATGCAGATCTATGGGACTGAAGACCACATAAAGGACATTGAAGAGAGATGTTATCTGATTGCTCCCCTTGGGTCCAATAAATCCAGTCGGACATATGAACATATGCTTATTTTAATAAAATATGAGCGATTTGTTTGTCTTGCTAACGTAGATCTCAGTCCCCCTGGGGTCCTCAGTGTATATTCAGCAGAAAGCATCCCATCCAGTGACTGGAAGGCCTTCAGAAGAGGAAGAATAATAAGTTGCCCTAGTTGGCAGCTGAGTGAGGCTTTGCTTCTGATTTAATTAATTCAAATCACCAGCGGATATCAGAGAACATTTAACACATGTTTTATGTATTACTGCTGATCCCCGTTGGAGGTGGAAGGATTTTACATTCACAGAATCCACTACAGCAAAGTCTAAGTCTGCTGAAAGAAGTCCAACACAAGAGAAACAGAATCAATGCTCAGTGAACAAATATTTTAGGAAGTAGGACAGGGATAAATAAAGGTCCTGCAGGGACAAGGGAACAGGGGTGCTGTGATTGGCTGCTTCTTATTATACTATTATATTACACTTTAAAATAAATAAGGCAGATCATCCTGGACAGAGACAAGTCAGAACTAGACCGGCTATCAAAAACTCGACCTGTTATCAAAACTAGACATATTATCAAAAACTAGACCTATTATCAAAAACTAGACCTGTTATCAAAAACTAGACCTGTTATCAAAAACTAGACCAGTGTTCCAGACCAGCCCTGTGGTAAAGACCAGACCTGTGATGAAGACCAGACCTGTGGTGAAGACCAGACCTGTGATGAGGACCAGACCTGTGGTGAAGACCAGACCTGTTTTTTATTTTCTTATTTATTTAGTCCTTGTGATTGTTATTTTTTGGTCTTGTAGAAGTTTTTAGTCCTGGGTTGCTTCCTGGTCTTGTCTAGTTTGTCTTGTGGTGTCTGCATGTTCTGTTTCCTGTGTCATTTTGATAGTCTGGTTTTCTGTGTCTGTCTGATCTGTTTCCGGTTTTATTTTGATAGTCTGGTTTTCTTTGTCTGTATGTTCCTTTTCCGGTTTTATCTGTTTCCTCTGCTGTCTTGTCTTCAGTTCTACTTCCTGTGTCTTACCGCCCTTCTGACTACCTGATGTCTTCCACTTGTGTCCCCGCCCTGGTGTCTCCTGTCTCTTGTTACCCCTGTTAACCTCTGGATCTAGTCTTGGTGCCTCCCTTGTCCTGGGTCAGATCATTATTCTTGTTTTTAGTCTTGGTGTGTTGACCCTACCTGTCTCGCTGTGTTTAGTCTACCTGTCTCGGTGTGTTGACCCTACCTGTCTCGGTGTTTTGAGCCTACCTGTCTCGCTGTGTTTAGTCTACCTGTCTCGTGGGTTTAGTCTACCTGTCTTGCTGTGTTGACCCTACCTGTCTCGTGGGTTTAGTCTACCTGTCTTGCTGTGTTGACCCTACCTGTCTCGGTGTGTTTAGTCTACCTGTCTCGCTGTGTTGAGCCTACCTGTCTCTGTGTTTATTCTACCTGTCTCGATGTGTTGAGCCTACCTGTCTCGCTGTGTTTAGTCTACCTATCTTAGTAGGTTTAGCCTACCTGTCTCGGTGTGTTGAGCCTACCTGTCTCGGTGTGTTGAGCCTACCTGTCTCGGTGTGTTTAGTTTACCTGTCTCGGTGCTTTATTCTACCTGTCTCACTGCGTTGAACCTAACTGTCTCGGTGTGTTGACCCTACCTGTCTCAGTGTGTGGACCCTACCTGTCCCAGTGTGTTGACCCTACCTGTCTTGGTGTGTTAAGAGTCTAGGCAGCTGCAGGATGAAGAGAAATTTGTTCCAGTACTGATACCTGACACACTTCTGCATATCCAGAGGGAGAGATCCACGCAGCAAGGTTTTAGGTGAGCAGCCTTTGTTTTGGTGCCTTTCAAATGTTGGCATACCAAAGTAGACAATATGCATCTGGGAAAATGCACTGAACAATAACAAGTCTGATTCTGAATGCATCCAGAAGTCAAGATGCTACGAGTTGCTCCATAAAACCAGACCTGGGATTAAAACCAGACACACCTGGGAGAATCCTGTACAACGGAAGGCTCCAGTTTCTTTGATTCCTCCCAAAGAGGATTTCACTGACGGGAGCCACACCTTCTGTTCTGTTCTGTTTAGCTGCTACATGCTGTTGTTAGAAAACATTAGTATGTTATTGATGTGGACACGTTACTAGAGCCAGGACGTCATTGACCTAGGCCTTGAACACAGATGGGGTAACAGGGTACTGATACCCTTCAGGCCCTTCCCTAATCCTAAATAGAACGTTAGCCTTTCAGAGATCAACCTTGGAGACAATTGTCTCATCTTCTGGAGGCGCTCAAGGCTGAAAATGTCAGCACCAGGCCATCCACTCATCTCCCACCCCCCTCTCAGGTCCCATAGGTTTCGATATCTCATCCATTTTCCCATCATCCCGAACTCCACCCTCTCTTTCTGGCCTCACACCAAATCCATCAGTAAATTGGTGTTGTATCACCTCAACAACATCTCCGGACTCCAGACATCACTCTCTGACTCCGTGGCCGAAACCATAATTTATGCTTTTACTACATACCGCTTTGACTACTGCAAAAACCCTGGGCAGGCTCCAGTATGTCCAAACCTCTGCCCCCAGGGTCCTCACCCAACACCTTGCAGCACATCACCCAAACCTCATCCAACTTCACTGGCTCCCACATCCAATATAAGATCATTGTTCTTTCTCAATGTACTAGAGAATAGTTGTATGAGATCTGGATCAGTCAGGTGTTTGTTAGGAGGCATAGACCCAGAGAGGAGATTAATGGACACAGGTAGGTTGTCCAGGTCTTGTTGGACAGTCGCAGACATGAGTCACAGACAGGAGTCGCAGATGGGAGTCACAGACGTGAGTCACAGACGGGAGTCGCAGACAGTAGTTGCAGAAGGGAGTCACAGACGGAAGTCGCAGACGGGAGTCGCAGACATGAGTCACAGACATGAGACACAGACAGGAGTCACAGACGGAAGTCAGTTGAGAGGAAGTAAAGATACTTAGCACAATAACATGGAAGACAGATTTACTTCATTAAATGTATATGTAATAATAATAATGTAATGATAATAATATAATGATAATAATGTAACAAGTTGTCTGTCACACACATGAACAGTTAGCTCAATATGACAAAGGATTTCATCATCAAACAGAATGTTTCTCAAATCTGGAGGAATCTGTTATCCTTACACACACACACACACACACACACACACACACACACACACACACACATGCACACGGTTGGTGTTAGTGAGGGGTGAAATTGAATTGTTTCAGTCTGGAGACGGAGAGTAAAATATAATAGAGAGAGAGGCCGAGAGAGAGAGAAAGAGACAGCGAAAGAAAGAGATAGAGGCTGAGAGAGAGAGATAGAGAGACAGAGAGAGAGGTAGAGAGACAGAGAGAGATAGAGAGAGAAAGAGGCTGAAAGAGAGAGAGAGACAGAGAAAGGCAGAGAGAGGCAAAGCAATTACATGAAAAATGTTCTAACCTCCCATTTTCTTCTATTATCCTCCAGAACCCCCGCAACCTGTCAGCCTGCTGTGATTGGTTAAACTGTTTCCTAAAACACAATTAGCCTCCTCTTTCTTTCCTTTTGTGTCACCATGGAAACACAACTGTCTCCAACAAGCTGTAGTATCACCAGTGGTTACCATGGTGATGTGTCTCCAAAGTATCTCGGATAATCCTGGAAGATAGGACTGCAGAGGAAACAGTCTCTGGATCAGAGGAAACAGTCTCTGGATCAGAGGAACCAGTTCCTGGATCAGAGTCAGAGGAAACAGTCTCTGGAAGAGAGGAAACAGTTTATGGATCAGAGGAAACAGTCTCTGGACAGAAGAAACAGTCTCTGGATCAGAAGAAACGGTCTCTGGATCAGAGGAAACAGTCTCTGGACAGAAGAAACAGTCTCTGGATCAGAAGAAACAGTCTCTGGATCAGAGGAAACAGTCTCTGGATAGAATAAACAATCTCTGGACAGAAGAAACGGTCTCTGGATCAGAGGAAACAGTCTCTGGACAGAAGAAACAGTCTCTGGATCAGAGGAAACAGTCTCTGGATCAGACGAAACGGTCTCTGGACAGAAGAAACAGTCTCTGGATCATACGAAACAGTCTCTGGACAGAAGAAACAGTCTCTGGATCATGGTCAGAGGAAACAGTCTCTGGGTTAGAGGAAACAGTCTCTGGACAGAAGAAACAGTCTCTGGATATAAGGAAACATCTCTAAAGCAGAGGAAACAGTTTCTGGATCAGAGGAAACAGTCTCTGGACAGAATAAACAGTCTGTATGTATTTGTCACCTGTATGAGTTCTAAGGATTATTTCTTCCCAGTGGGACTCCCATGAAATATGAGAAATGTTTTAGAGAGATTGGCTAAGCTTGTCCTGCTCTGCATGTGATATCAATACATATCTGGAAGATTCATGTTCCCTTTTATTTATTTATTTGTCTTTATGGTCCTAGAACCATTTTTAACATTCAAGTGACCTCACTGCAGCCCAGTTTGTCCTGAAAACAATAATGTTTATATGTTGACAAGAGACACCAGGGTGGATGTTTTACAAGTTATTATAGAAAATAAAACCAGACGGTTAATGAATTGTAAAAAGAACTGTAAAATATGTTAAATATGTACAGTGAAGCGATCCTGTACACAAATCAATAGATTTAACCCTCTGAACCCTGAGGCCATTTTTGAAAGTTCATTGTCCGTCTGGATTTATTTTATAAAAAAGCTTGTAAAACATCAACCCTGTTGTCTACAGTCAAGATATGAACATAATTTTTTTCAGGACAAACTGGATTATTAGAATATTTGGGTTGCAGTGAGTTCACTTGCATGTTCAAAGTGGTTGTAGGACCTTAAAAACAAATAAATAAATAAAACGGAACATGAATCTTCCAGATATGTATTGATATCACAGACAGAGCAGTAAAACCTCTAAAACACTTCTCATATGTCTTGTGAAGAAATAATCATTATAACTTATACAGTTGACAAAATACATAATTTTTTTTTAAAGAAAGTCAAGACGCTTTTGCCCTCATGACATTTACTTATGCCAATAATCAACAAAATTATGTCATATTTATTGATAATACACCCATAGCAATGCTACACAAGCAATTGTGTGTCTAAAACAGTTCGTCTATTGGCCTTCCATACAGCCTATTGGCCTTCTTTACAGTCTATTGGCCTTCCATACAGGTGGGTGACATTGTCTCCCATTTATGGGCATGCATCCCATATATGGAATCCTTGACTTCCGTACACAAAGGGGAGACGGCGCTAGCGGCAGAATTGAGCAAAAAAAAACCGGTTAATTACGTGGACACTTCACGAACTGCCGTGAGACTGGTACATGATGCATGATACATGGTACGTGATATGTGATACATGGTACGTGATACGTGACACATGTTACATGATACATGTATAATACGTCATATTATGTAAGCTTACACCTGATAGATGTTACATGTATGGTACAGCATAATATTTCAGCTCACAGCTGATGTGTCATATTGTTTCCGCTCACACTTTTTTTCTGAAACTTCCTGAAGTACAGATGCGTTGATGTGATGGTTTTAATATTTTTCTAATGTGCCAGGTGCAGTAAAGGGTCAGGGTCTGGTTCAGTGATGATGAGAGTTTGATGTGGTTTGTCTGAGTGATGTCAGAGGATGAACGCTGAGTGATGTCAGAGGATGAACACTGACAGTTTGATGTGGTCTGTCTGAGTGACGTCAGAGGCCAAACGCTAAGAGTTTGATGTGGTTTGTCTGAGTGATGTCAGAGGACGAACGCTGGCAGTTTGATGTGGCTTGTCTGAGTGATGTCAGAGGACGGACGCAGAGTGATGACAGAGGACGAACGCTGAGAGTGTGATGTAGTTTTTCTGAGTGATGTCAGATGACAAACGCTAAGAGTTCGATGTGGTATGTCTGAGTGATGTCAGAGGACAAACACTGAGAATTTGATGTGGTCTGTGTGAGTGATGTCAGAGGACGGACGCTGAATGATGTCAGAGGACGAACGCTGAGAGTGTGATGTAGTTTTTCTGAGTGATGTCAGATGACGCTAAGAGTTCGATGTGTTGGCCTCAGCAGATTCACGTTCCTCATCATTGCTGGAACAACACTTTACTGTTTAATTATGTAAATGCATGTTGGTTGTGGTCTAGACATTAGGTGACAGCAGAATGCCTGAATCCTGTTGACAGGAGTTCAGGATTTAAGACTAATGCCCCCTCAAACCACAAAGTAGAGCTGTCTTTATAACCGCTTATTGACTCACAGGAAGTGACTTTTGTTTAATTTCTTTTAGCTGCTTTCTCTTTTGGAATAATAAGTATGAATAAACTCTCTCTCTGACTCTGTAATAATAGAGACTGCTCTTAGATTCAGCGTCTGAGTTATTAATGGGCTTGATGCTTCGTTAACCAGACAGCCGCAGAGCACTCTACTGCAATTAGACTCTTCAATACAACGTTGTTGGCTGTGAACACAAAAACATCAACTTCCTGAATAATTTACCATCCAAGCAGAAAGAAATCAGCCAGTGAGGTGAAATAATGATTGTGTTTCTTTTTTTTTAGACACTGTTAGAGTGAACTGTTCCTTTCATGTTGCATGTTTTTTCCATGGATTAGGTTTAGTCTTAGTTTACTCCATCTCGACCATAATCACAGCAAAACCAAAGAAATGCTGGTGATTTCAGGAGGGACCAGGTCACCGCCAGAGAACAAAAGCTGTACATGTCCTTCCGTTAATATATCATAATCTGATGTGTTCTTCTGCCTAAATAGGACTTTGACTATGTTTTTAATGAAACTTAAAGTATTTCTGCCAAAGTGTAAAAGCCCAATTAGTTTAGTTTGTTTAAGAAGAGCCAATATAATAAAAAAATCTATCAATCTATCTAGTTGAATGAAATCATGTCAAATACACCTGCACGGCAGTAAGGGGAGAATCAGGTTGCATCAGTAGCTGCATAGGTATCTTCAATGTATTGAATCATTTGCAGTTATTATATTTTCTAACCCTATGAAACCATTATTGCACCAATAGGTAATTCCAGAGTGATAGAGAAAGATGAGTGGAGACACTCCCATTGGACCGCAGCCTCGCATCGTTCCAAACACCCATCCTAATAACTTCTCAGGTAAGTTAATTAAATAGCTCCCTCTTTTGAATTGGCAACTGTCTATATTATATCAGAGGCCCTTTATGATGTATATACTTATCTTTATTTGTATATGCACAGCGCACTCATTGGGTGATTGGGGGCTGCACAGAGCTGAGCAGGCTAAGATGTTGTTCAACTGTTCTAGTGGGTCACCTCTAGTGGACCTCGGTCATGTCCAGTACTACACTGGAGCCCTGATTCTTCTCAGGTGCGGCGCTCACAGACTTGCCGTGCAGAGCTGCATGTTCCCTGCGTAGCTGGAGCCGGTGTCACATGCCAACCAAGACTTGAGTACGTATTTGGAGGGCTTGTTGGGCATGTACTGGCGGAAGGAGTATTGCCCTTAGGTACACGTGTCAATGAATAAAAATGAGAAGGAAATGGAAGAAGAAGACAGAGGAGGAAGACAACGAAGATAAAGTTTGAAAATATTCACACACACACACCAAAGAAAAAATTACAACGGGTACAATGGTAAGAAGAACACATGCGGCAAAGACTCCCTCCGGAGCTGTAGCGGCAAGGCAGCCGCCGTGCCCACGCGTCCCACATGTCTCGTGCGGCCTGCCAGTTTGTCCAAGGCTTGTCTGGCGGCTCTCGACTCGCGATTGTCAAAACGCAGCAGTCTCGAGTAGGCGTGGAACCATTGGACTGCCATTGTGGTGGGTAAAAATGGCCCTGCCACTCTCCTCGTGCACTCTCGTGTACTGTTTGGGTCTCCGTCTCGGTAGTAGCAAAACGGAAGTTGCAGCCCGTTGGCCTTTTCGGTCTGTTCGGCCTCGGACTTGTTCATCTGTCTTTTTCGGTGGCACGGCGATGAGCTCGAGGGCCACTGGGATGATATATTTTCAAGGTCCATTCGATTTTGCCTTCTTTTGAAAGAAACATTTCCTTGTCGTCATCCTCAACGTACTCCTCGTCTTCTCTACCCTTGTCTTCTCTAACCTTATTGTACTCCTCGTCTTCTCTACCCTTGTCTTCTCTACCGTCGTCTTCGCTAACCTCATCGTACTCCTCGTCTTCACTACCGTCGTCTTCTCTACCCTCATCGTCACTAACCTCATCGCACTCCTCGTTTTAACTACCCTCTCCCCCCTCTTCATCTTCATCTTCTTTGTCTGGCCTTTTGTGTCCACCCTCTTCTTCTACATTTACTTATTCTCCTCCTTGTTCAACTTCAACATCGTCGCAGCAGTAGTCCTTACCTCGGTCCTCTTCTGACGCACACCCACCACCGTCAGAGTCACGGTGGTGGTCATGTTCATTGCGGGCCTCTTGTACTTTCTGTTCTTCTCGTACTTGTACTTTATCAGGGACATTGCGAGCGAACCAGCCAACAATAACCCTATGCAGGTTCAATTCCAGAATCAAACGATGGGCCATGCTGACGTTGCACCAGGTTGCCAAACCAAGTGTAAAAGAAAAGTGCACAAGTCCAAAACAATACGACGTAAGATGACAACAACAAAAAGACGAGACAAATGTGTGCACAGTTTATACCGGAGATAGATAGATAGATAGATAGATAGATAGATAGATAGATAGATAGATAGATAGATAGATAGATAGATATTTATTGATCCCAAGAAAAAGGGAAATTACGGTGTTACAGCAGCACACGTACATTAGTCACACAACACAGAATATAAATATAAATGAGATACTAGGAAAAATATACATACATACAATATACATTAAATAATAATGATAGTTTTTAATGTTTTGTTTGTGTGAGTGTGATAAATATATTTAGTAGACAGAGTTCAAGCAGTGGAAAAATACAGTTGAATACAGGAAGGGTCCCAGAGACAGAACAGACGATGCCGCGGTAGAAGTGAAATACATCTGAATATAGAATAAACTGCATGGTCCCCGTGACCCGATGGACAACACAAAGGTTAAAGTTCTCTCAATCTAACAGGTCTCAAGTCCTGCAGCTTGCTGTTTCTGGTCTTAATCCAACACACTAGGTGGTGTAGAAATGTATAAAAGTTATTTTAAAACTACAGTATTTTTATTTTTGGTGAGGAACCCCATAAGTGTGCTCCTCATTTCAAAACACTACCATTTGCCTATTTTTGCATATTTATATAGCGTACTTTTGTCATATTTGTACTTCAATAGTATAGTAGAGTAGTTCTGCAGCATGAGTCTGACAGACAGGAAGTATCCACGGGCTCTGTTATAATGAGGAACGCTCTGCAATCTGTCTATTATTTCATGTTTTCAGGCAACACACACACACACACACATCACCATGATATAACAAATTGAGACACACTTAACACTCCCACACAGATGACATAACAGTGTTTCAGGCAACCACGCACGCAGACTTGTTTGTGATGAAATATTTAAACATCTGATGATAAGTTGATTGACAAGTTTCACTCGCTGTTTGATGAACTGTGTTCACGATGGAAAGACACGATGGGAAGATACGATGGGGTTTCAGACTGAGCCCTCCCGGTGTCACACACAGGTGCTGTTGAGTCTGCAACAGAACAGAAACTCACCTTCAGACTCGGAAGATACACGTTAATTAGCAGCCAATTTTGACCTTCTGGAAAAATATGTCCTGAAGACATCAACATCAGCAGACTGGGCCTGAAAACAGCCGACCACACGACCAATGTGGATTCATTTTGAAACTGTCAGTCCAGCTGCCACATTGGCAGGTAACCAATGAGAAGTGAGTCATTCATTAGTTTTTTTTTGCCGCTGTTGTTTCCATTTATTTTATAAGACGTCTGAATACCAAGTGAACAGTTGGAGACAACGTTGATGTACCTGAGAGATTTACAAAAAAGAGAAGTTAAGCTTTTATAATTTGAAGTTAAAACTGAAAACTAGAAGCAATTAAGGACAGTAAGTCATAAAAACGCATCTACACAAGATAAGAAACTGGCAAAGACCGCTCTCCATCCATCTTCGTCCTCTTATCCGGTATCGGGTTGCGGGGGCAGCAACTCCAGCAGGGGACCCCAAACTTCCCTTTCCTGAGCCCCATTAAATAGCTCTGACTGGGGGGTCCTGAGGAATTCTCAGGCCAGTTTGAAGATATAATCCCTCCACCTAGTTCTGGGTCTTCCTGAGGCCTCCTCCCAGCTGGACGTCCCTCCAGCATGAATGTTTCCTCTGCATTAGGAGGAACTGGCTCACGTTCCTCTCCAATCGTAGGCTCACCAATCCCATGCAGAGCTTTAGAGTTCTCCCCTCCAATAATGTTCAGAACCACATCTGTGTATTCACCTTACTTAAAGGGTTTGTTGCCTGTTTGGGCTTTTTTTGCTTCAGCAAGGTCTTTTGTTGCTCTGGCCTTCCGATTCTTCCATCTAAATTACACTTGCTCCAAGGTCCTCTTCTGGCCAGACCCCATTGCATAACACAATACTCACGTGTATCGTCCTGCTCAACATGGCTACCAGGCACAGTGTCCCGCTCTGAGATGATGTTGATGATGATGATGCACCTGAGCCTGCTGAAGAACCAGACCAACCTCTGGCCTTCTGTCAGAATGAGGGACTGGCTGGTACAGTAATTAAATTAGATTAGATTCAACTTTATTGTCATTACACAGGTACAAGGCAACGGAATGCAGTTTAGGTCTAACCAGAAGTGCAATAGCAGTAAGTGCAGGATATACAATGGTTCCATAGTGCAGGATGGATATGTACTGATATGTACTACCCCCGTTGGGATCAGGATAATCCTGTTTTTTTGGATTCAAGTTATCCAAATCCTACTGACAAGTTTTGAACACAAGCTGAAGGTTTGATTCAGATTAAAAGTAGGGTTGAATTCCGTGATCTAATCTGATCTCAGACTCCTTTCCCTTTTCAACAACCCACTTCCAAGATTTGATCCAATCCGATAACTAAAATCCGACCATTGAAACATTGCCCCAGGTTACCCTGCGCACAGGTGTCCACTGTGATCCACCGTTGAATCTTATTTTAGTTCAAATTAATGTTACCGGAAGGGCTTTTTGATGTAATATTCTAAAAAACAGAGGGAGATGCAGACAATCATGAAGGCAAGTCCTCGTCATTATGGTTATAGAGCATCATGACAGAAATGTGAGTGAGAGCCTAACATGTGTGTCTGTGTGTGTCTGTTTCAGTTAGATCCCTGCAGCCCATCACTGGTGCTTTGTCCCAGAGGAGGAAGTGACATCAGCACTACCTTATCACTGGAATACAGACACAGAGAGAGAAAATGTGAAGATCAACATGCTTCATCCATTTGGCAGCTTCAGCTGGAAACTAGCATACAAAACATAATGTCTTCCTGTCTGTCTGTCTTTCTGTCCGTCTTCCTGTCTGTCTGTGTCTTCCTGCCTGTCTGTCTCTGGCTTTATTATAACCTTACATTAAAATCCATCCTGTTTGTCAATGATTTTTTTTTTATTGAAATATGTATTTTTTTTAAAGGCAAATGTGGTTTACATGTTTAGAGAATAGATCTTAGAGAAGTGTTCCCCGGAGAATCATTCTGCTGCCAGGTGTGTCTCAGAGCTGGCTACCTTTGATCAGATCCCTCAGGACGACTATGGACCTCATTCACTTATCCACTATACCCACTATGTCAGAACAGACCACGGACCTCATTCACTTACCCTCTATGTCAGAACAGACCACGGACCTCATTTGCTTACCCTCTATACCCACTATGTCAGAACAGACAACAGACCTCATTCACTTACCCTCTATGTCAGAACAGACCACAGACCTCATTCGCTTACAGAAGACAAAGTACAACACACAGAGGACAAAGTGCAACGCAACCGAGTACAAAGTGCAGCGGAACCGCAGAGTTTTTAGCAGCTCTGCAGGCTTAATAAGCAATAGAAGACCATTCCAGCACCGTGACCTTTGGTTCTAAGAGAGATTTAAGGCCAGTCAGAAGGCCTTAGTCAGCAGATCTGAGTGATCTCAGCGAGGACACAATGATTCACAAATAGAAACATAAAGCCAGCCAGTGAGAATTTTAAAATGAACCATCTGACTTTCCGCCCTTTCTACAGCAGCTGACGGCCCCACCCCCTAACTTCTGTAATGATCTGACTCTGTAAATGAAGTTGTATTCATTAATGTGGTGATTTGACATTCATCTCTGTGCCCGGTGGGAATTTGAACACATACATGCAAAGGGGTTCATTAATTAGAATAACTAGCAGTCACAAAGCAGCCAATCACTTCTAAGCTCAAATTACATTAGACATTAATCAGCAGGAGACAGACGGACAGAGAGAGAAAGAAAGAGAGCGAGACAGATGGACGGAGAGAAAAAGAAAGACAGACGGACAGAGACAGAAAAAGAGACAAACAGCCATCCTGGCTAATAGGGGGGGTGTCTCTAGCTTTAAGATAACCTCCTCCCCTTTATTTTCTCCTCTTTTCTTCTCCTCCCTTCAGCTGTCCTTTCTCTGTATATCTTTAATATTCACACCAAGACTAAGACAAAAAGTAACATTTTCAGTGAAGTCAAGAAACTTCCTGTTTCCTTTCTACCTCCAGTCTGGATCACCTGGTCTGTCTTTAGATTGTTATATAACAGCATATATGAAGAAACATCCTGTTTCCTTTCTACCTCCCGTCTGGATCACCTGGATCATCTGGTCTGTCTTTAGATTGTTATATAACAGCATATATGCAGTTGAATTTTTTCATTTTCCTTCTTTAACATGTAAGTGAAAATCATGCTGAACACTGTTGTGGGGATTAAACTCGGAGGATTCAAATATCAGGACTTTACAAGTTAAATACAAACAGAAATGCATAATTTGAATAAGAAGCGATGCTCTAGCAGACGGAGAAATCCTCAGCGTTACATTAAAACTACACACTTAAAATATGAATACACACGTCTTAAGGTTTAGGTAATGGGACAGTTATCGTTGACTCCCCAGCTTCGTTTCGACGACTGGGCGGTTAGGTAGGGAATCAATGATGAGGGCACGGCCAGCGTACCTCAGGCGACGTTCTCCATTCCTGCATTTTCCACACTCACTTCTTTTTATTTCCCACTGCAACTGCACAACCATGCTTGTCAGCTTATTAACCCCGTGAAGCCTGACACATCAAAAATAGTCAGAAAATGTACTATATTTATTACATTTTTTAGACAAAATACCAACTTTCATTTTGTATATGATGTATTCTTTTTTATTGCATTTGACACATGGGGCGTTTTGGGCAACTTTATGCTCACAATGTTGATTTTAGGTACAAAATCTAATTGTGCCCAGAACATACTGAAAATATAGAACATTTCTGTCTATGTTTTACATAAAACTTACTGCCTTATTATTTCACTTTGTGGTGGGCACAAGGGTTACGGGGTGGCAGGTTCAATTCCCACAGCAATACATCAGCCAATTTGTCCCTGAACAAGACACTTAGGCTGAATCCCATTTCTCCATCTTACCCCTACCACTTACCCCTTACCCCTAGGCCCTAGAAACCAAGGGGAAAGAGGTAGGGTCACTTGGTGACATCACCATACAGTATTGATCACAAACTTCCAAGATGGCGTCTCTGTTGATTGTGTGGGTTTTGACAACAGTGTCATATGCATTTATATATTTAATATTTATTTTACGTTCAATTTGGTGGTGCAGAGGCAGATGTTATCTGTGAAATACCTAGGTCTTAGCCGGGAGGTAGGCTATTTTTGAAAGCATTCCTGTACTCCATACAATGCACAGTCCCAGGAAATGCTACAAGTAAAGCTAATTTTAAGAGCCAATTATTAGAATTTTGAAGAACATTTTTTTAAGAAAATTTAACTACACCAACCTGTATTAAAGATGGAACTTCTGACCTGAATGCATCGCACGGTAAGCGTACCTGACTCATTTCCGTTTCCTGTGCTTGTGTGTTGGTAGCGTGTTGCTGCTCTCTAAACTACTAGTTCAATTTGTTAGTTTTGCTATTACAGCGGCAAACTGTCCGCTAAACACTTATTCTTATAGTAGTTCTGCTTAAGCACTCACAGTTCTTTACATGTTCAGTGACTTTCAATAACAGTTTTCGAAAGCTTGGTAGCTAACGCCAAGCGACTTCAGCTTAGCTGTTAGCCATATCTGGTTAAGTGACTGGAACTTGAGAAAAGGGTTGTTCATTAAACTACATTTGCTTCGCTTAGAGCTCGCATCAACGGGGCATAGGCATAAGCATTTGTTTTACGTCTTCGTTAAATAACAGTTGTTTTGAACGCTTGGTAGCTAGCGCTAACGCTACCGTACTTTAGCTTAGCTGCTAGCGACTTTAGCTTAGCAGTTAGCCATGTCGTCTCCCTCTCCTACTTTCTCTTGCTCGATGTGTGAGATGTTTAGTTACTCCTCTGCATCCTTTAACGGCAATGGTATGTGTAACAAGTGTAGTTTATTTAAAGACATGGATGCGAGGCTTAGTGAGTTAGAAGTCCGTTTCCGCACCATGATAGATCAGTCGTTAGTTACTGTAGCTAACCCCCCCCCGGTAGTCGGCGCGGGCCGGCCTGAGCCTGAGTTAGCCTCTGGTAGCCGTCCCCCGGCAACTCCTGAGCAGCCAGGACATAGTAACTGGGTGACCGTTCGAGGACGAGGAAGAGTTAGTCGTAAGCTTTCAAAGGGTTAGGGTTAGGGTTAGATGGGGTTAGGGTTACATGATGCATGTCCAAACAGCTCTACCATAAGGTGGGTCCGCACGCAGGGGCCCCGAATGAGGCCCAACATCCCAGTTTGAACCCAACTTCTCCTTGTGGGTCCCCACAGGGTAGCTTTCTGCTGCTTATAAAAGCAGCATCAGGGGCCCCCAGGGGCCGTACGGAGAAGTTGGGTCCTTCATATGATGCATGACCAAACATCTCCGAACAGCTCTACCATAAGGTGAGTCCGCACACAGGGGCCCCGAATGAGGCCCAACATCCCAGTTTGAACCCAACTTGGGGCCCAGCTTGGCCCATGGATCCCATTGGGACCCAACTTGGCCAAATGGGAGTCAAGTTTCTTGGCACAGTGGGTCTCAACGTGGTCCAATTTGGCCCAGCTGTGCCCATGGGACCCAATGGGACCCAATGGGACCCAACTTGGCCAATAGAAGTTGGGCCTATGAGCCCCAATTTCTTTTTCCACATGGGAAACAATGGGACCCAGCTTTGCCCATGGAACCCAATGGGACCCAACTTGGCCAAATTGGGCCTCATTATATAAATATATTACAATTTTTTTTTCGGGTCCTAACTTGTTAGGGTCTTACACGGAGATGTTGGACGAAGAAGCGGCAGACGAACGAAAACAGCGCCCCCTTTAATTTTTTTGGTATTGCAACAGATTTAACTTTTTACAGGAAGGTCGTAGAGACATAATTTTTTTTTAACGGAATCAGAAAAATGCCACGAGCTCGGAGCTGTGGTTTAAATTAATGTAGGACAACGGGAAGTTTTTGTTAGGGAGGCCTTTTTGGAGACGCAAGGAGAGGCTAGTTCGGGCTATTTTAGCCCTGTCAGGTTCCTAATTAGGGTTAGGGTTAGGGTTAGGGTTAGGGTTAGGGTTAGGGGTTAGGGTTAGGGTTAGGGTTAGGGTTAGGGTTAGGGTTAGGGTTAGGGGGTTAGGGTTAGGGTTAGGGTTAGGGTTAGGGTTAGGTTAGGGGTTAGGGTTAGGGGTTAGGGGTTAGGGTTAGGGTTAGGGGGTTAGGGTTAGGGTTAGGGTTAGGTTCAGGAAGAAAAAACCTCGCCGCCGAAGGCGGGGAGGTTTTGGAGCGTTAACTACTGTGAGGGGGCAAATTCCCTCCAACCCAACCAGGGATTGGGGTTAAAGTTAGGGGAGGGAATAGAGAGGGGAGTAGGGTCTAAGAGGAGAATGGGGGTTAGGGTTAGGTTAGGGTTAGGGTTAGGGTTAGGGTTAGGGTTAGGGGTTAGGAGTTAGAGTTAGGGTTAGGGTTAGGGTTAGGGTTAGGGTTAGGGTTAGGGTTAGGGTTAGGGTTAGGGGGTTAGGGTTAGGGTTAGGGTTAGGGTTGGAGCAGGGGGTTAGGGTTAGGCCTTAGGCCTTAGGGTTAGGGTTAGGGGTTAGGGTTAGGCCAGGGTTAGGGTTAGGGTTAGGGTTAGGGTTAGGGTTAGGGTTAGGGTAGGGTTAGGGTTAGGGTTAGGGTTAGGGTTAGGGTTAGGGTTAGGGTTAGGGTTAGGGTTAGGCCAGGGTTAGGGTTAGGGTTAGGGTTAGGGTTAGGGTTAGGGTTAGGGGTTAGAAGGTTAGGGTTAGGGTTAGGGTTAGGGTTAGGGGTTAGGGGGTTAGGGTTAGAAGGGTTAGGGTTAGGGTTAGGGTTAGGGTTAGGGTTAGGGTTAGGGTTAGGGTTAGGGTTAGGGTTAGGGTTAGGGGTTAGGGTTAGGGTTAGGGTTAGGTTAGGGTTAGGGTTAGGGTTAGGTTAGGGTTAGGGTTAGGGTTAGGGTTGGGTTAGGTGATGGTCGGATCCCATTAGCCTCCCACGCGTCCGGCGACTACGCAGTTGAATGGAGACTAAAGGTATGCGCGGGCGTCGCATGTCACTCACTTTCCACTCCACTAAAGCATCAACCCTCAAGGAATCCCTTAAAGGGATAACCTTCAGAGTGGTTAAAACCATACCTCTGCTACAAGTAGGTGGTGAAAGAGACCTTTCGACCATCCTCAATATAAGAAAAATAAGGAGGAGGGAGAGAAAGAGAAAGATCCATCCCTCTGTCTAGAGGAGGTGGACGAGAGAGTGTGAGAGAGAGAGAGAGAGAGAGAGTGTGAGAGAGAGAGAGAGAAATATATCCATCCCTCTGTCTAGAGGAGGTGGACGAGAGAGAGAGAGAGAGAGAGAGAGAGAGAGAGAGAAAGAGATATCCATCCCTCTGTCTAGAGGAGGTGGATAAGAGAGAGAGAGAGAGAGAGAGAGAGAGAGAGAGAGAGAGAGAGAGAGTGTGAGAGAGAGAGATCCATCCCTCTGTCTAGAGGAGGTGGACGAGAGAGAGAGAGAGAGAGAGAGAGATATCCATCCCTCTGTCTAGAGGAGGTGGATGAGAGAGAGAGAGAGAGAGAGAGAGAGAGTGAGAGAGATCCATCCCTCTGTCTAGAGGAGGTGGACGAGACAGAGAGAGAGAGAGAGAGAGGGAGAGAGATCCATCCCTCTGTCTAGAGGAGGTGGACGAGAGAGAGAGAGAGAGAGATATATCCACACCTCTGTCTAGAGGAGGTGGACGAGAGAGAGAGAGAGAGAGAGAGAGATATATCCACACCTCTGTCTAGAGGAGGTGGACGAGAGAGAGAGAGAGAGAGAGAGAGAGAGAGAGTGGAGAGATCCATCCCTCTGTCTAGAGGAGGTGGACGAGAGAGAGAGAGAGAGATATCCACACCTCTGTCTAGAGGAGGTGGACGAGAGAGAGATAGAGAGAGAGAGAGAGAGAGAGAGAGAGATATCCATCCCTCTGTCTAGAGGAGGTGGATGAGAGAGAGAGAGAGAGAGAAAAAAGAGAGAGGGTGATGGGGAAGGAGGGGTGGTCTGACCGATTTCAAGAGACTGGTTCTAAAGTTGAGGTCCATCTTCAGGTAAGTCTGGTCATCTTCCATCCATCCATCTTCATCCGTCTCTCCCGTCACAGGATCGCAGTAAGTACTTTGTCAATGACTGTATTAATCCAACTGGTTAGGTTTAGGTATGTTAAACAATAGGTTGGGTTTAGGCACAGTTTTACTCTGGGTTAAGTTTAGGGTCAGGGTTAGGGCCAGGCATGTTAAGCCATGGGTTGGGTTTAGGCATAGTTAACTGTGGGTTAAGTTTAGGGTCAGGATTAGGGTTAGGCCTACTAGACTATGGGTTAAGATTAGGGTCAAGGTTACGGTCAGGCATGTGAGACCATACATTAGGGCCAAAACAGGACCCGGAGATGAACTCTTCGCTGCAGTTGAGTTGAAAACGTCCCAGATATTCAGTTTTTATTATTGTAGTACTTTCAGTATTAAAAGCAAGTGCATGCTATTAGAGATTCTTCATCTGTCTGGATTTGTAATTAAATTTGATCTATGGTGTTTTATTAGTTTCTCTGAGGTTGAGATTTTAAGACACATCATCAGTAAAGAACCTTGGAATCATCAGGTGTTTCGGCCATTACCTCTAGACACCCTCCTCCAAGGCGGCCCACCGGGTTGATCATTTCCGCGTGTGTCCCATATCCAATTAAAGTTTTATAAGAGTTATTACAGTCTCTTTTGAAGTGCAGCAGGATATATTTTGAAGCTTGTTTGCTCTAAAGTTGATTTTGAAAATTTGTAAAGAGAACATTTTTGACACCAAACTGCTACCATATGTCAGGGTAATTACCATTTGAAAATTGCATTACAATATTCCATGTAGAATGATCATTGCTTTTATTTAAAATAACAGTAAGTTTGACATCTATAAATTAGACAATTAACTTCGCTTACCATCCGTTCCAATAGATGTCTGTTAACAGCATTAGAAGCATCTTATCCGTCTGGCCAGAGGATCTGGAGGCCCAGAGTCCCGGCCAGCTTTTGATTTGACTCCTGTGTTCCATACACCGCACAACTACAGGAGGCGCTGTTTTTATCTTCATTGATGTTAAGAGGCTGTTCCCCTGAGGTCATTATTCGCGCCAGTACGTATTGCCACGGTTTCAGAGTTCAGAATTTGAAGAAAATGTTGAGGTGAGAGAAGAACACCAGGAAGGATGAGTGGAGTTCCTTGAGTACGATGATGTCAGTCTCATCTCGATCGACGACCGGAAGTAAGGGAATACTCGTTTTTAGAGCGAAAAATGCTGTTAATAGCGTTTGTGGGCGTGGCTTAAGCCTTTCATGCTGTAAATTCCCTTGTGAATGGTTGAGCTACTTGCAATAAAGTTTAATTTGAACCTTTAAGTCTTCTGCATCAATTAGCATAAGTCTAGTGACCATTACTCAATGAAATCCGCCGTATGCCGTAGTCTTCATCAGCTGTTTGCCTGGAGACCCGGAGTGGGCGAGATTCTCTTCTATGAAATCCAGAACATGCCAATATCTTCATCAGCTGTTTTCCTGATGACCTGGAGTGGACGACAATTCTCTTCTACGAAGTCCAGCACATGCAAATATCTTCATCAGCTGTCTTCCTGGTGGCCTGGAGTGGGCGGCGACTCTCTTCTTGTTTGAAGAAATTTGAAGCAGAGAGAAGAAGAGGGACCGTGTCTACGGTACACACACTTCCTTGCCGGTCTAGGCATACTCTGCCTCTCTTTGCACCCCCCCAAAAAAAAGGGAGGGGCAAGAGATATATCAATGTACAGGAGAACCAGTCTCTTAGGGAAATCAGCCATTTTATGGGGTGGGTAAATGCTTGTGAAAGTTATGGAGGGAAAAGGTTATCCGAGGCACTGGCTGGGTTAGGTGATGGTCGGATCCCATTAGCCTCCCCACGCGTCCGACGACTACGCAGTTGAATGGAGACTAAAGGTATGCGCGGGCCGTCGCATGTCACTCACTTTCCACTCCACTAAAGCATCAACCCTCAAGGAATCCCTTAAAGGGATAACCTTCAGAGTGGTTAAAAACCATACCTCTGCTACAAGTAGGTGGTGAAAGAGACCTTTCGACCATCCTCAATATAAGAAAAATAAGGAGGGAGGGAGAGAAAGAGAAAGATCCATCCCTCTGTCTAGAGGAGGTGGACGAGAGAGTGTGAGAGAGAGAGAGAGAGAGTGTGAGAGAGAGAGAGAGAGAAATATATCCATCCCTCTGTCTAGAGGAGGTGGACGAGAGAGAGAGAGAGAGAGAGAGAGAGAGAGAGAGAAAAGAGATATCCATCCCTCTGTCTAGAGGAGGTGGATAAGAGAGAGAGAGAGAGAGAGAGAGAGAGAGAGAGAGAGAGAGAGAGAGAGTGTGAGAGAGAGAGAGATCCATCCCTCTGTCTAGAGGAGGTGGACGAGAGAGAGAGAGAGAGAGAGAGAGAGATATCCATCCCTCTGTCTAGAGGAGGTGGATGAGAGAGAGAGAGAGAGAGAGAGAGTGAGAGAGAGATCCATCCCTCTGTCTAGAGGAGGTGGACGAGACAGAGAGAGAGAGAGAGAGAGAGAGATCCATCCCTCTGTCTAGAGGAGGTGGAGAGAGAGAGAGAGAGAGAGAGAGATCCATCCTCTGTCTAGAGGAGGTGGACGAGAGAGAGAGAGAGAGAGAGATATATCCACACCTCTGTCTAGAGGAGGTGGACGAGAGAGAGATAGAGAGAGAGAGAGAGAGGGAGAGAGATCCATCCCTCTGTCTAGAGGAGGTGGACGAGAGAGAGAGAGAGATATATCCACACCTCTGTCTAGAGGAGGTGGACGAGAGAGAGAGAGAGAGAGAGCGAGAGAGAGAGAGATATCCATCCCTCTGTCTAGAGGAGGTGGATGAGAGAGAGAGAGAGAGAAAAAAAGAGAGAGGGTGATGGGGAAGGAGGGGTGGTCTGACCGATTTCAAGAGACTGGTTCTAAAGTTGAGGTCCATCTTCAGGTAAGTCTGGTCATCTTCCATCCATCCATCTTCATCCGTCTCTCCGTCACAGGATCGCAGTAAGTACTTTGTCAATGACTGTATTAATCCAACTGGTTAGGTTTAGGTATGTTAAACAATAGGTTGGGTTTAGGCACAGTTTTACTCTGGGTTAAGTTTAGGGTCAGGGTTAGGGCCAGGCATGTTAAGCCATGGGTTGGGTTTAGGCATAGTTAACTGTGGGTTAAGTTTAGGGTCAGGATTAGGGTTAGGCCTACTAGACTATGGGTTAAGATTAGGGTCAAGGTTACGGTCAGGCATGTGAGACCATACATTAGGGCCAAAACAGGACCCGGAGATGAACTCTTCGCTGCAGTTGAGTTGAAAACGTCCCAGATATTCAGTTTTTATTATTGTAGTACTTTCAGTATTAAAAGCAAGTGCATGCTATTAGAGATTCTTCATCTGTCTGGATTTGTAATTAAATTTGATCTATGGTGTTTTATTAGTTTCTCTGAGGTTGAGATTTTAAGACACATCATCAGTAAAGAACCTTGGAATCATCAGGTGTTTCGGCCATTACCTCTAGACACCCTCCTCAAGGCGGCCCACGGGTTGATCATTTCCAGCGTGTGTCCCATATCCAATTAAAGTTTTATAAGAGTTATTACAGTCTCTTTTGAAGTGCAGCAGGATATATTTTGAAGCTTGTTTGCTCTAAAGTTGATTTTGAAAATTTGTAAAGAGAACATTTTTGACACCAAACTGCTACCATATGTCAGGGTAATTACCATTTGAAAATTGCATTACAATATTCCATGTAGAATGATCATTGCTTTTATTTAAAATAACAGTAAGTTTGACATCTATAAATTAGACAATTAACTTCGGCTTACCATCCGTTCCAATAGATGTCTGTTAACAGCATTAGAAGCATCTTATCCGTCTGGCCAGAGGATCTGGAGGCCCAGAGTCCCGGCCAGCTTTTGATTTGACTCCTGTGTTCCATACACCGCACAACTACAGGAGGCGCTGTTTTTATCTTCATTGATGTTAAGAGGCTGTTCCCCTGAGGTCATTATTCGCGCCAGTACGTATTGCCACGGTTTCAGAGTTCAGAATTTGAAGAAAATGTTGAGGTGAGAGAAGAACACCAGGAAGGATGAGTGGAGTTCCTTGAGTACGATGATGTCAGTCTCATCTCGATCGACGACCGGAAGTAAGGGAATACTCGTTTTAGAGCGAAAAATGCTGTTAATAGCGTTTGTGGGCGTGGCTTAAGCCTTTCATGCTGTAAATTCCCTTGTGAATGGTTGAGCTACTTGCAATAAAGTTTAATTTGAACCTTTAAGTCTTCTGCATCAATTAGCATAAGTCTAGTGACCATTACTCAATGAAATCCGCCGTATGCCGTAGTCTTCATCAGCTGTTTGCCTGGAGACCCGGAGTGGGCGAGATTCTCTTCTATGAAATCCAGAACATGCCAATATCTTCATCAGCTGTTTTCCTGATGACCTGGAGTGGACGACAATTCTCTTCTACGAAGTCCAGCACATGCAAATATCTTCATCAGCTGTCTTCCTGGTGGCCTGGAGTGGGCGGCGACTCTCTTCTTGTTTGAAGAAATTTGAAGCAGAGAGAAGAAGAGGGACCGTGTCTACAGTACACACACTTCCTTGCCGGTCTAGGCATACTCTGCCTCTCTTTGCACCCCCAAAAAAAAGGGAGGGCAAGAGATATATCAATGTACAGGAGAACCAGTCTCTTAGGGAAATCAGCCATTTTATGGGGTGGGTAAATGCTTGTGAAAGTTATGGAGGAAAAGGTTATCCGAGGCACTGGCTGGGTTAGGTGATGGTCGGATCCCATTAGCCTCCCACGCGTCCGACGACTACGCAGTTGAATGGAGACTAAAGGTATGCGCGGGCCGTCGCATGTCACTCACTTTCCACTCCACTAAAGCATCAACCCTCAAGGAATCCCTTAAAGGGATAACCTTCAGAGTGGTTAAAAACCATACCTCTGCTACAAGTAGGTGGTGAAAGAGACCTTTCGACCATCCTCAATATAAGAAAAATAAGGAGGGAGGGAGAGAAAGAGAAAGATCCATCCCTCTGTCTAGAGGAGGTGGACGAGAGAGTGTGAGAGAGAGAGAGAGAGAGTGTGAGAGAGAGAGAGAGATATATCCATCCCTCTGTCTAGAGGAGGTGGACGAGAGAGAGAGAGAGAGAGAGAGAGAGAGAGAGAAAAAGAGATATCCATCCCTCTGTCTAGAGGAGGTGGATAAGAGAGAGAGAGAGAGAGAGAGAGAGAGAGAGAGAGAGAGAGAGAGAGTGAGAGAGAGAGAGATCCATCCCTCTGTCTAGAGGAGGTGGACGAGAGAGAGAGAGAGAGAGAGAGAGATATCCATCCCTCTGTCTAGAGGAGGTGGATGAGAGAGAGAGAGAGAGAGAGAGAGAGTGAGAGAGAGATCCATCCCTCTGTCTAGAGGAGGTGGACGAGACAGAGAGAGAGAGAGAGAGAGAGAGATATCCATCCCTCTGTCTAGAGGAGGTGGAGAGAGAGAGAGAGAGAGAGAGAGATCCATCCCTCTGTCTAGAGGAGGTGGACGAGAGAGAGAGAGAGAGAGAGATATATCCACACCTCTGTCTAGAGGAGGTGGACGAGAGAGAGAGAGAGAGAGAGAGAGAGAGAGAGAGTGGGAGAGAGATCCATCCCTCTGTCTAGAGGAGGTGGACGAGAGAGAGAGAGAGAGATATATCCACACCTCTGTCTAGAGGAGGTGGACGAGAGAGAGAGAGAGAGAGAGCGAGAGAGAGAGAGAGAGATATCCATCCCTCTGTCTAGAGGAGGTGGATGAGAGAGAGAGAGAGAGAGAAAAAGAGAGAGAGGGTGATGGGGAAGGAGGGGTGGTCTGACCGATTTCAAGAGACTGGTTCTAAAGTTGAGGTCCATCTTCAGGTAAGTCTGGTCATCTTCCATCCATCCATCTTCATCCGTCTCTCCGTCACAGGATCGCAGTAAGTACTTTGTCAATGACTGTATTAATCCAACTGGTTAGGTTTAGGTATGTTAAACAATAGGTTGGGTTTAGGCACAGTTTTACTCTGGGTTAAGTTTAGGGTCAGGGTTAGGGCCAGGCATGTTAAGCCATGGGTTGGGTTTAGGCATAGTTAACTGTGGGTTAAGTTTAGGGTCAGGATTAGGGTTAGGCCTACTAGACTATGGGTTAAGATTAGGGTCAAGGTTACGGTCAGGCATGTGAGACCATACATTAGGGCCAAAACAGGACCCGGAGATGAACTCTTCGCTGCAGTTGAGTTGAAAACGTCCCAGATATTCAGTTTTTATTATTGTAGTACTTTCAGTATTAAAAGCAAGTGCATGCTATTAGAGATTCTTCATCTGTCTGGATTTGTAATTAAATTTGATCTATGGTGTTTTATTAGTTTCTCTGAGGTTGAGATTTTAAGACACATCATCAGTAAAGAACCTTGGAATCATCAGGTGTTTCGGCCATTACCTCTAGACACCCTCCTCCAAGGGCGGCCCACCGGGGTTGATCATTTCCCGGCGTGTGTCCCATATCCAATTAAAGTTTTATAAGAGTTATTACAGTCTCTTTTGAAGTGCAGCAGGATATATTTTGAAGCTTGTTTGCTCTAAAGTTGATTTTTGAAAATTTGTAAAGAGAACATTTTTGACACCAAACTGCTACCATATGTCAGGGTAATTACCATTTGAAAATTGCATTACAATATTCCATGTAGAATGATCATTGCTTTTATTTAAAATAACAGTAAGTTTGACATCTATAAATTAGACAATTAACTTGGCTTACCATCCGTTCCAATAGATGTCTGTTAACAGCATTAGAAGCATCTTATCCGTCTGGCCAGAGGATCTGGAGGCCCAGAGTCCCGGCCAGCTTTTTGATTTGACTCCTGTGTTCCATACACCGCACAACTACAGGAGGCGCTGTTTTTATCTTCATTGATGTTAAGAGGCTGTTCCCCTGAGGTCATTATTCGCGCCAGTACGTATTGCCACGGTTTCAGAGTTCAGAATTTGAAGAAAATGTTGAGGTGAGAGAAGAACACCAGGAAGGATGAGTGGAGTTCCTTGAGTACGATGATGTCAGTCTCATCTCGATCGACGACCGGAAGTAAGGGAATACTCGTTTTAGAGCGAAAAATGCTGTTAATAGCGTTTGTGGGCGTGGCTTAAGCCTTTCATGCTGTAAATTCCCTTGTGAATGGTTGAGCTACTTGCAATAAAGTTTAATTTGAACCTTTAAGTCTTCTGCATCAATTAGCATAAGTCTAGTGACCATTACTCAATGAAATCCGCCGTATGCCGTAGTCTTCATCAGCTGTTTGCCTGGAGACCCGGAGTGGGCGAGGATTCTCTTCTATGAAATCCAGAACATGCCAATATCTTCATCAGCTGTTTTCCTGATGACCTGGAGTGGACGACAATTCTCTTCTACGAAGTCCAGCACATGCAAATATCTTCATCAGCTGTCTTCCTGGTGGCCTGGAGTGGGCGGCGACTCTCTTCTTGTTTGAAGAAATTTGAAGCAGAGAGAAGAAGAGGGACCGTGTCTACGTACACACACTTCCTTGCCGGTCTAGGCATACTCTGCCTCTCTTTGCACCCCCAAAAAAGGGAGGGCAAGAGATATATCAATGTACAGGAGAACCAGTCTCTTAGGGAAATCAGCCATTTTATGGGGTGGGTAAATGCTTGTGAAAGTTATGGAGGGAAAAGGTTATCCGAGGCACTGGCTGGGTTAGGTGATGGTCGGATCCCATTAGCCTCCCCACGCGTCCGACGACTACGCAGTTGAATGGAGACTAAAGGTATGCGCGGGCCGTCGCATGTCACTCACTTTCCACTCCACTAAAGCATCAACCCTCAAGGAATCCCTTAAAGGGATAACCTTCAGAGTGGTTAAAAACCATACCTCTGCTACAAGTAGGTGGTGAAAGAGACCTTTCGACCATCCTCAATATAAGAAAAATAAGGAGGGAGGGAGAGAAAGAGAAAGATCCATCCCTCTGTCTAGAGGAGGTGGACGAGAGAGTGTGAGAGAGAGAGAGAGAGAGAGAGTGTGAGAGAGAGAGAGAGATATATCCATCCCTCTGTCTAGAGGAGGTGGACGAGAGAGAGAGAGAGAGAGAGAGAGAGAGAGAGAAAAAGAGATATCCATCCCTCTGTCTAGAGGAGGTGGATAAGAGAGAGAGAGAGAGAGAGAGAGAGAGAGAGAGAGAGAGAGAGAGAGAGTGTGAGAGAGATCCATCCCTCTGTCTAGAGGAGGTGGACGAGAGAGAGAGAGAGAGAGAGAGAGATATCCATCCCTCTGTCTAGAGGAGGTGGATGAGAGAGAGAGAGAGAGAGAGAGAGTGAGAGAGAGATCCATCCCTCTGTCTAGAGGAGGTGGACGAGACAGAGAGAGAGAGAGAGAGAGAGAGAGATCCATCCCTCTGTCTAGAGGAGGTGGATGAGAGAGAGAGAGAGAGAGATCCATCCCTCTGTCTAGAGGAGGTGGACGAGAGAGAGAGAGAGAGAGAGAGATATATCCACACCTCTGTCTAGAGGAGGTGGACGAGAGAGAGAGAGAGAGAGAGAGAGAGAGAGAGAGTGGGAGAGAGATCCATCCCTCTGTCTAGAGGAGGTGGACGAGAGAGAGAGAGAGAGATATATCCACACCTCTGTCTAGAGGAGGTGGACGAGAGAGAGATAGAGAGAGAGAGAGAGAGAGAGAGATATCCATCCCTCTGTCTAGAGGAGGTGGATGAGAGAGAGAGAGAGAGAAAAAAAAGAGAGAGGGTGATGGGGAAGGAGGGGTGGTCTGACCGATTTCAAGAGACTGGTTCTAAAGTTGAGGTCCATCTTCAGGTAAGTCTGGTCATCTTCCATCCATCCATCTTCATCCGTCTCTCCGTCACAGGATCGCAGTAAGTACTTTGTCAATGACTGTATTAATCCAACTGGTTAGGTTTAGGTATGTTAAACAATAGGTTGGGTTTAGGCACAGTTTTACTCTGGGTTAAGTTTAGGGTCAGGGTTAGGGCCAGGCATGTTAAGCCATGGGTTGGGTTTAGGCATAGTTAACTGTGGGTTAAGTTTAGGGTCAGGATTAGGGTTAGGCCTACTAGACTATGGGTTAAGATTAGGGTCAAGGTTACGGTCAGGCATGTGAGACCATACATTAGGGCCAAAACAGGACCCGGAGATGAACTCTTCGCTGCAGTTGAGTTGAAAACGTCCCAGATATTCAGTTTTTATTATTGTAGTACTTTCAGTATTAAAAGCAAGTGCATGCTATTAGAGATTCTTCATCTGTCTGGATTTGTAATTAAATTTGATCTATGGTGTTTTATTAGTTTCTCTGAGGTTGAGATTTTAAGACACATCATCAGTAAAGAACCTTGGAATCATCAGGTGTTTCGGCCATTACCTCTAGACACCCTCCTCCAAGGCGGCCCACGGGTTGATCATTTCAGCGTGTGTCCCATATCCAATTAAAGTTTTATAAGAGTTATTACAGTCTCTTTTGAAGTGCAGCAGGATATATTTTGAAGCTTGTTTGCTCTAAAGTTGATTTTGAAAATTTGTAAAGAGAACATTTTTGACACCAAACTGCTACCATATGTCAGGGTAATTACCATTTGAAAATTGCATTACAATATTCCATGTAGAATGATCATTGCTTTTATTTAAAATAACAGTAAGTTTGACATCTATAAATTAGACAATTAACTTGGCTTACCATCCGTTCCAATAGATGTCTGTTAACAGCATTAGAAGCATCTTATCCGTCTGGCCAGAGGATCTGGAGGCCCAGAGTCCCGGCCAGCTTTTTGATTTGACTCCTGTGTTCCATACACCGCACAACTACAGGAGGCGCTGTTTTTATCTTCATTGATGTTAAGAGGCTGTTCCCCTGAGGTCATTATTCGCGCCAGTACGTATTGCCACGGTTTCAGAGTTCAGAATTTGAAGAAAATGTTGAGGTGAGAGAAGAACACCAGGAAGGATGAGTGGAGTTCCTTGAGTACGATGATGTCAGTCTCATCTCGATACGACGACCGGAAGTAAGGAATACTCGTTTTAGAGCGAAAAATGCTGTTAATAGCGTTTGTGGGCGTGGCTTAAGCCTTTCATGCTGTAAATTCCCTTGTGAATGGTTGAGCTACTTGCAATAAAGTTTAATTTGAACCTTTAAGTCTTCTGCATCAATTAGCATAAGTCTAGTGACCATTACTCAATGAAATCCGCCGTATGCCGTAGTCTTCATCAGCTGTTTGCCTGGAGACCCGGAGTGGGCGAGGATTCTCTTCTATGAAATCCAGAACATGCCAATATCTTCATCAGCTGTTTTCCTGATGACCTGGAGTGGACGACAATTCTCTTCTACGAAGTCCAGCACATGCAAATATCTTCATCAGCTGTCTTCCTGGTGGCCTGGAGTGGCGGCGACTCTCTTCTTGTTTGAAGAAATTTGAAGCAGAGAGAAGAAGAGGGACCGTGTCTACGGTACACACACTTCCTTGCCGGTCTAGGCATACTCTGCCTCTCTTTGCACCCCCAAAAAAAAGGGAGGGGCAAGAGATATATCAATGTACAGGAGAACCAGTCTCTTAGGGAAATCAGCCATTTTATGGGGTGGGTAAATGCTTGTGAAAGTTATGGAGGAAAAGGTTATCCGAGGCACTGGCTGGGTTAGGTGATGGTCGGATCCCATTAGCCTCCCACGCGTCCGACGACTACGCAGTTGAATGGAGACTAAAGGTATGCGCGGGCCGTCGCATGTCACTCACTTTCCACTCCACTAAAGCATCAACCCTCAAGGAATCCCTTAAAGGGATAACCTTCAGAGTGGTTAAAACCATACCTCTGCTACAAGTAGGTGGTGAAAGAGACCTTTCGACCATCCTCAATATAAGAAAATAAGGAGGAGGGAGAGAAAGAGAAAGATCCATCCCTCTGTCTAGAGGAGGTGGACGAGAGAGTGTGAGAGAGAGAGAGAGAGAGAGTGTGAGAGAGAGAGAGAGAAATATATCCATCCCTCTGTCTAGAGGAGGTGGACGAGAGAGAGAGAGAGAGAGAGAGAGAGAGAGAGAGAGAGATATCCATCCCTCTGTCTAGAGGAGGTGGATAAGAGAGAGAGAGAGAGAGAGAGAGAGAGAGAGAGAGAGAGAGAGAGAGAGAGAGAGAGAGAGAGATCCATCCCTCTGTCTAGAGGAGGTGGACGAGAGAGAGAGAGAGAGAGAGAGAGAGAGATATCCATCCCTCTGTCTAGAGGAGGTGGATGAGAGAGAGAGAGAGAGAGAGAGAGAGAGTGAGAGAGAGATCCATCCCTCTGTCTAGAGGAGGTGGACGAGACAGAGAGAGAGAGAGAGAGAGAGAGATATCCATCCCTCTGTCTAGAGGAGGTGGATGAGAGAGAGAGAGAGAGAGAGAGATCCATCCCTCTGTCTAGAGGAGGTGGACGAGAGAGAGAGAGAGAGAGAGAGATATATCCACACCTCTGTCTAGAGGAGGTGGACGAGAGAGAGATAGAGAGAGAGAGAGAGAGAGAGAGAGTGGGAGAGATCCATCCCTCTGTCTAGAGGAGGTGGACGAGAGAGAGAGAGAGAGATATATCCACACCTCTGTCTAGAGGAGGTGGACGAGAGAGAGATAGAGAGAGAGAGCGAGAGAGAGAGAGAGATATCCATCCCTCTGTCTAGAGGAGGTGGATGAGAGAGAGAGAGAGAGAGAAAAAAGAGAGAGAGGTGATGGGGAAGGAGGGGTGGTCTGACCGATTTCAAGAGACTGGTTCTAAAGTTGAGGTCCATCTTCAGGTAAGTCTGGTCATCTTCCATCCATCCATCTTCATCCGTCTCTCCGTCACAGGATCGCAGTAAGTACTTTGTCAATGACTGTATTAATCCAACTGGTTAGGTTTAGGTATGTTAAACAATAGGTTGGGTTTAGGCACAGTTTTACTCTGGGTTAAGTTTAGGGTCAGGGTTAGGGCCAGGCATGTTAAGCCATGGGTTGGGTTTAGGCATAGTTAACTGTGGGTTAAGTTTAGGGTCAGGATTAGGGTTAGGCCTACTAGACTATGGGTTAAGATTAGGGTCAAGGTTACGGTCAGGCATGTGAGACCATACATTAGGGCCAAAACAGGACCCGGAGATGAACTCTTCGCTGCAGTTGAGTTGAAAACGTCCCAGATATTCAGTTTTTATTATTGTAGTACTTTCAGTATTAAAAGCAAGTGCATGCTATTAGAGATTCTTCATCTGTCTGGATTTGTAATTAAATTTGATCTATGGTGTTTTATTAGTTTCTCTGAGGTTGAGATTTTAAGACACATCATCAGTAAAGAACCTTGGAATCATCAGGTGTTTCGGCCATTACCTCTAGACACCCTCCTCCAAGGATGGCCCACCGGGTTGATCATTTCAGCGTGTGTCCCATATCCAATTAAAGTTTTATAAGAGTTATTACAGTCTCTTTTGAAGTGCAGCAGGATATATTTTGAAGCTTGTTTGCTCTAAAGTTGATTTTTGAAAATTTGTAAAGAGAACATTTTTGACACCAAACTGCTACCATATGTCAGGGTAATTACCATTTGAAAATTGCATTACAATATTCCATGTAGAATGATCATTGCTTTTATTTAAAATAACAGTAAGTTTGACATCTATAAATTAGACAATTAACTTCGGCTTACCATCCGTTCCAATAGATGTCTGTTAACAGCATTAGAAGCATCTTATCCGTCTGGCCAGAGGATCTGGAGGCCCAGAGTCCCGGCCAGCTTTTGATTTGACTCCTGTGTTCCATACACCGCACAACTACAGGAGGCGCTGTTTTTATCTTCATTGATGTTAAGAGGCTGTTCCCTGAGGTCATTATTCGCGCCAGTACGTATTGCCACGGTTTCAGAGTTCAGAATTTGAAGAAAATGTTGAGGTGAGAGAAGAACACCAGGAAGGATGAGTGGAGTTCCTTGAGTACGATGATGTCAGTCTCATCTCGATACGACGACCGGAAGTAAGGGAATACTCGTTTTAGAGCGAAAAATGCTGTTAATAGCGTTTGTGGGCGTGGCTTAAGCCTTTCATGCTGTAAATTCCCTTGTGAATGGTTGAGCTACTTGCAATAAAGTTTAATTTGAACCTTTAAGTCTTCTGCATCAATTAGCATAAGTCTAGTGACCATTACTCAATGAAATCCGCCGTATGCCGTAGTCTTCATCAGCTGTTTGCCTGGAGACCCGGAGTGGGCGAGATTCTCTTCTATGAAATCCAGAACATGCCAATATCTTCATCAGCTGTTTTCCTGATGACCTGGAGTGGACGACAATTCTCTTCTACGAAGTCCAGCACATGCAAATATCTTCATCAGCTGTCTTCCTGGTGGCCTGGAGTGGGCGGCGACTCTCTTCTTGTTTGAAGAAATTTGAAGCAGAGAGAAGAAGAGGGACCGTGTCTACGGTACACACACTTCCTTGCCGGTCTAGGCATACTCTGCCTCTCTTTGCACCCCCCCAAAAAAAAGGGAGGGGGCAAGAGATATATCAATGTACAGGAGAACCAGTCTCTTAGGGAAATCAGCCATTTTATGGGGTGGGTAAATGCTTGTGAAAGTTATGGAGGGAAAAGGTTATCCGAGGCACTGGCTGGGTTAGGTGATGGTCGGATCCCATTAGCCTCCCCACGCGTCCGACGACTACGCAGTTGAATGGAGACTAAAGGTATGCGCGGGCCGTCGCATGTCACTCACTTTCCACTCCACTAAAGCATCAACCCTCAAGGAATCCCTTAAAGGGATAACCTTCAGAGTGGTTAAAAACCATACCTCTGCTACAAGTAGGTGGTGAAAGAGACCTTTCGACCATCCTCAATATAAGAAAAATAAGGAGGGAGGGAGAGAAAGAGAAAGATCCATCCCTCTGTCTAGAGGAGGTGGACGAGAGAGTGTGAGAGAGAGAGAGAGAGAGAGAGAGAGAGAGAGAGAGAGAGAGAAATATATCCATCCCTCTGTCTAGAGGAGGTGGACGAGAGAGAGAGAGAGAGAGAGAGAGAGAGAGAGAGAAAAGAGATATCCATCCCTCTGTCTAGAGGAGGTGGATAAGAGAGAGAGAGAGAGAGAGAGAGAGAGAGAGAGAGAGAGAGAGAGAGAGAGAGAGAGAGAGAGAGAGAGAGAGAGATCCATCCTCTGTCTAGAGGAGGTGGACGAGAGAGAGAGAGAGAGAGAGAGAGAGATATCCATCCCTCTGTCTAGAGGAGGTGGATGAGAGAGAGAGAGAGAGAGAGAGAGAGAGAGTGAGAGAGAGATCCATCCCTCTGTCTAGAGGAGGTGGACGAGACAGAGAGAGAGAGAGAGAGAGAGAGAGAGAGATCCATCCCTCTGTCTAGAGGAGGTGAGAGAGAGAGAGAGAGAGAGAGAGAGAGAGATCCATCCCTCTGTCTAGAGGAGGTGGACGAGAGAGAGAGAGAGAGAGAGAGAGATATATCCACACCTCTGTCTAGAGGAGGTGGACGAGAGAGAGATAGAGAGAGAGAGAGAGAGAGAGAGAGAGAGTGGGAGAGAGATCCATCCCTCTGTCTAGAGGAGGTGGACGAGAGAGAGAGAGAGAGATATATCCACACCTCTGTCTAGAGGAGGTGGACGAGAGAGATAGAGAGAGAGAGCGAGAGAGAGAGAGAGAGAGAGATATCCATCCCTCTGTCTAGAGGAGGTGGATGAGAGAGAGAGAGAGAGAGAAAAAAAGAGAGAGAGGGTGATGGGGAAGGAGGGGTGGTCTGACCGATTTCAAGAGACTGGTTCTAAAGTTGAGGTCCATCTTCAGGTAAGTCTGGTCATCTTCCATCCATCCATCTTCATCCGTCTCTCCCGTCACAGGATCGCAGTAAGTACTTTGTCAATGACTGTATTAATCCAACTGGTTAGGTTTAGGTATGTTAAACAATAGGTTGGGTTTAGGCACAGTTTTACTCTGGGTTAAGTTTAGGGTCAGGGTTAGGGCCAGGCATGTTAAGCCATGGGTTGGGTTTAGGCATAGTTAACTGTGGGTTAAGTTTAGGGTCAGGATTAGGGTTAGGCCTACTAGACTATGGGTTAAGATTAGGGTCAAGGTTACGGTCAGGCATGTGAGACCATACATTAGGGCCAAAACAGGACCCGAGATGAACTCTTCGCTGCAGTTGAGTTGAAAACGTCCCAGATATTCAGTTTTTATTATTGTAGTACTTTCAGTATTAAAAGCAAGTGCATGCTATTAGAGATTCTTCATCTGTCTGGATTTGTAATTAAATTTGATCTATGGTGTTTTATTAGTTTCTCTGAGGTTGAGATTTTAAGACACATCATCAGTAAAGAACCTTGGAATCATCAGGTGTTTCGCCATTACCTCTAGACACCCTCCTCCAAGGATGGCCCACCCGGTTGATCATTTCGGCGTGTGTCCCATATCCAATTAAAGTTTTATAAGAGTTATTACAGTCTCTTTTGAAGTGCAGCAGGATATATTTTGAAGCTTGTTTGCTCTAAAGTTGATTTTTGAAAATTTGTAAAGAGAACATTTTGACACCAAACTGCTACCATATGTCAGGGTAATTACCATTTGAAAATTGCATTACAATATTCCATGTAGAATGATCATTGCTTTTATTTAAAATAACAGTAAGTTTGACATCTATAAATTAGACAATTAACTTCGGCTTACCATCCGTTCCAATAGATGTCTGTTAACAGCATTAGAAGCATCTTATCCGTCTGGCCAGAGGATCTGGAGGCCCAGAGTCCCCGGCCAGCTTTTTGATTTGACTCCTGTGTTCCATACACCGCACAACTACAGGAGGCGCTGTTTTTATCTTCATTGATGTTAAGAGGCTGTTCCCTGAGGTCATTATTCGCGCCAGTACGTATTGCCACGGTTTCAGAGTTCAGAATTTGAAGAAAATGTTGAGGTGAGAGAAGAACACCAGGAAGGATGAGTGGAGTTCCTTGAGTACGATGATGTCAGTCTCATCTCGATACGACGACCGAAGTAAGGGAATACTCGCTTTTAGAGCGAAAATGCTGTTAATAGCGTTTGTGGGCGTGGCTTAAGCCTTTCATGCTGTAAATTCCCTTGTGAATGGTTGAGCTACTTGCAATAAAGTTTAATTTGAACCTTTAAGTCTTCTGCATCAATTAGCATAAGTCTAGTGACCATTACTCAATGAAATCCGTATGCCGTAGTCTTCATCAGCTGTTTGCCTGGAGACCCGAGTGGGCGAGGATTCTCTTCTATGAAATCCAGAACATGCCAATATCTTCATCAGCTGTTTTCCTGATGACCTGGAGTGGACGACAATTCTCTTCTACGAAGTCCAGCACATGCAAATATCTTCATCAGCTGTCTTCCTGGTGGCCTGGAGTGGGCGGCGACTCTCTTCTTGTTTGAAGAAATTTGAAGCAGAGAGAAGAAGAGGGACCGTGTCTACGGTACACACACTTCCTGCCGGTCTAGGCATACTCTGCCTCTCTTTGCACCCCAAAAAAAAAGGGAGGGGGCAAGAGATATATCAATGTACAGGAGAACCAGTCTCTTAGGGAAATCAGCCATTTTATGGGGTGGGTAAATGCTTGTGAAAGTTATGGAGGGAAAAGGTTATCCGAGGCACTGGCTGGGTTAGGTGATGGTCGGATCCCATTAGCCTCCCCACGCGTCCGACGACTACGCAGTTGAATGGAGACTAAAGGTATGCGCGGGCCGTCGCATGTCACTCACTTTCCACTCCACTAAAGCATCAACCTCAAGGAATCCCTTAAAGGGATAACCTTCAGAGTGGTTAAAACCATACCTCTGCTACAAGTAGGTGGTGAAAGAGACCTTCGACCATCCTCAATATAAGAAAAATAAGGAGGGAGGGAGAGAAAGAGAAAGATCCATCCCTCTGTCTAGAGGAGGTGGACGAGAGAGTGAGAGAGAGAGAGAGAGAGAGAGTGAGAGAGAGAGAGAGAGAAATATATCCATCCCTCTGTCTAGAGGAGGTGGACGAGAGAGAGAGAGAGAGAGAGAGAGAGAGAGAGAGAGAAAGAGATATCCATCCCTCTGTCTAGAGGAGGTGAGAGGAGAGAGAGAGAGAGAGAGAGAGAGAGAGAGAGAGAGAGAGAGAGAGAGAGAGAGAGAGAGAGAGTGAGAGAGAGAGATCCATCCCTCTGTCTAGAGGAGGTGGACAGAGAGAGAGAGAGAGAGAGAGAGAGAGAGATATCCATCCCTCTGTCTAGAGGAGGTGGATGAGAGAGAGAGAGAGAGAGAGAGAGAGTGAGAGAGAGATCCATCCCTCTGTCTAGAGGAGGTGGACGAGACAGAGAGAGAGAGAGAGAGAGAGTGGGAGAGAGATCCATCCCTCTGTCTAGAGGAGGTGGAGAGAGAGAGAGAGAGAGAGAGAGATATATCCACACCTCTGTCTAGAGGAGGTGGACGAGAGAGAGAGAGAGAGAGAGAGATATATCCACACCTCTGTCTAGAGGAGGTGGACGAGAGAGAGAGAGAGAGAGAGAGAGAGAGAGAGAGAGTGGAGAGAGATCCATCCCTCTGTCTAGAGGAGGTGGACGAGAGAGAGAGAGAGAGATATATCCACACCTCTGTCTAGAGGAGGTGGACGAGAGAGAGATAGAGAGAGAGAGAGCGAGAGAGAGAGAGAGAGATATCCATCCCTCTGTCTAGAGGAGGTGGATGAGAGAGAGAGAGAGAGAAAAAGAGAGAGAGGGTGATGGGGAAGGAGGGGTGGTCTGACCGATTTCAAGAGACTGGTTCTAAAGTTGAGGTCCATCTTCAGGTAAGTCTGGTCATCTTCCATCCATCCATCTTCATCCGTCTCTCCCGTCACAGGATCGCAGGTACTTTGTCAATGACTGTATTAATCCAACTGGTTAGGTTTAGGTATGTTAAACAATAGGTTGGGTTTAGGCACAGTTTTACTCTGGGTTAAGTTTAGGTCAGGGTTAGGGCCAGGCATGTTAAGCCATGGGTTGGGTTTAGGCATAGTTAACTGTGGGTTAAGTTTAGGTCAGGATTAGGTTAGGCCTACTAGACTATGGGTTAAGATTAGGTCAAGGTTACGTCAGGCATGTGAGACCATACATTAGGGCCAAAACAGGACCCGGAGATGAACTCTTCGCTGCAGTTGAGTTGAAAACGTCCCAGATATTCAGTTTTTATTATTGTAGTACTTTCAGTATTAAAAGCAAGTGCATGCTATTAGAGATTCTTCATCTGTCTGGATTTGTAATTAAATTTGATCTATGGTGTTTTATTAGTTTCTCTGAGGTTGAGATTTTAAGACACATCATCAGTAAAGAACCTTGGAATCATCAGGTGTTTCGCCATTACCTCTAGACACCCTCCTCCAGGATGGCCCACCGGGGCTGATCATTTCCGCGTGTGTCCCATATCCAATTAAAGTTTTATAAGAGTTATTACAGTCTCTTTTGAAGTGCAGCAGGATATATTTTGAAGCTTGTTTGCTCTAAAGTTGATTTTTGAAAATTTGTAAAGAGAACATTTTGACACCAAACTGCTACCATATGTCAGGGTAATTACCATTTGAAAATTGCATTACAATATTCCATGTAGAATGATCATTGCTTTTATTTAAAATAACAGTAAGTTTGACATCTATAAATTAGACAATTAACTTCGGCTTACCATCCGTTCCAATAGATGTCTGTTAACAGCATTAGAAGCATCTTATCCGTCTGGCCAGAGGATCTGGAGGCCCAGAGTCCCCGGCCAGCTTTTTGATTTGACTCCTGTGTTCCATACACCGCACAACTACAGGAGGCGCTGTTTTTATCTTCATTGATGTTAAGAGGCTGTTCCCTGAGGTCATTATTCGCGCCAGTACGTATTGCCACGGTTTCAGAGTTCAGAATTTGAAGAAAATGTTGAGGTGAGAGAAGAACACCAGGAAGGATGAGTGGAGTTCCTTGAGTACGATGATGTCAGTCTCATCTCGATACGACGACCGGAAGTAAGGGAATACTCGTTTTAGAGCGAAAATGCTGTTAATAGCGTTTGTGGGCGTGGCTTAAGCCTTCATGCTGTAAATTCCTTGTGAATGGTTGAGCTACTTGCAATAAAGTTTAATTTGAACCTTTAAGTCTTCTGCATCAATTAGCATAAGTCTAGTGACCATTACTCAATGAAATCCGCCGATGCCGTAGTCTTCATCAGCTGTTTGCCTGGAGACCCGGAGTGGGCGAGGATTCTCTCTATGAAATCCAGAACATGCCAATATCTTCATCAGCTGTTTTCCTGATGACCTGGAGTGGACGACAATTCTCTTCTACGAAGTCCAGCACATGCAAATATCTTCATCAGCTGTCTTCCTGGTGGCCTGGAGTGGGCGGCGACTTCTTCTTGTTTGAAGAAATTTGAAGCAGAGAGAAGAAGAGGGACCGTGTCTACGGTACACACACTTCTTGCCGGTCTAGGCATACTCTGCCTCTCTCTGCACCCCCAAAAAAAGGGGGGCAAGAGATATATCAATGTACAGGAGAACCAGTCTCTTAGGGAAATCAGCCATTTTATGGGGTGGGTAAATGCTTGTGAAAGTTATGGAGGGAAAAGGTTATCCGAGGCACTGGCTGGGTTAGGTGATGGTCGGATCCCATTAGCCTCCCCACGTCCGACGACTACGCAGTTGAATGGAGACTAAAGGTATGCGCGGCCGCCGCATGTCACTCACTTTCCACCCACTAAAGCATCAACCCTCAAGGAACTTAAAGGATAACCTTCAGGTTAGGCCAGGCCAGGCCAGGGGCCAGGCCAGGCCAGGCCAGGCCAGGCCAGGCCAGGCCAGGCCAGGCCAGGCCAGGCCAGGCCAGGGGCCAGGCCAGGCCAGGCCAGGCCAGGCCAGGCCAGGCCAGGCCAGGCCAGGCCAGGCCAGGCCAGGCCAGGCCAGGCCAGAGGGCCAGGGCCAGGCCAGGCCAGGCCAGGCCAGGCCAGGCCAGGCCAGGCCAGGCCAGGCCAGGCCAGGCCAGGCCAGGCCAGGCCAGGCCAGGCCAGGCCAGGCCAGGCCAGGCCAGGCCAGGCCAGGCCAGGCCAGGCCAGGCCAGGCCAGGCCAGGCCAGGCCAGGCCAGGCCAGGCCAGGCCAGGCCAGGCCAGGCCAGGCCAGGCCAGGCCAGGCCAGGGCCAGGGCCAGGCCAGGCCAGGCCAGGCCAGGCCAGGCCAGGCCAGAGCCAGGCCAGGCCAGGGGAGGAGGGCCAGGCCAGGTTCCAGAAGAAGGCCAGGCCAGGGCCAGGTTGGTGATGGTCGGATCCCATTAGCCTCCCAGGCGTCCACCCACTACGAGTTGAATGGAGACTAAAGGTAGGCCAGGCCGCATGTCACTCACTTTCCACTCCACCAAAGCATCAACCCTCAAAGGAATCCCTTAAAGGGATAACCTTCAGAGTGGTTAAAAACCATACCTCTGCTACAAGTAGGTGGTGAAAGAGACCTGACCATCCTCAATAAGAAAAATAAGGAGGAGGAGAGGAAGAGAAAGATCCATCCTCTGTCTAGAGGAGGGGACGAGAGAGGCAGAGAGAGAGAGAGAGAGAGAGGAGAGAGAGAGAGAGAGAGAGAGAGAGAATATATCCATCCTCTGTCAGAGGAGGTGGACCAGGAGAGAGAGAGAGAGAGAGAGAGAGAGCCAGAGAGAGATATCCATCCCTCTGTCCAGGAGGTGGATAAGAGAGAGAGAGAGAGAGAGAGAGAGAGAGAGAGAGTGCAGAGAGAGAGAGAGAGAGATCCATCCCTCTGTCCAGGAGGAGGTGGACGAGAGAGAGAGAGAGAGAGAGTGGTGTGAGAGAGAGAGATATATATCCATCCCCTGTCAGAGAGGAGGGCCAGGAGAGAGAGAGAGAGAGGGAGAGAGATATCATCCTCTGCCTAGAGGAGGTGGATGAGAGAGAGAGAGAGAGAGAGAGAGAAGGAGAGAGAGATCCATTCCTGTCCAGAGAGGCCAGGGATGAGAGAGAGAGAGGCCAGGCCAGGCAAGGCCAGGCCAGGCCAGGGCCAGGCCAGGCCAGGCCAGGCCAGGCCGCCAGGCCAGGCCAGGCCAGGCCAGGCCAGGCCAGGCCAGGCCAGGCCAGGCCAGGCCAGGCCAGGCCAGGCCAGGCCAGGCCAGGCCAGGCCAGGCCAGGCCAGGCCAGGCCAGGCCAGGCCAGGCCAGGCCAGGCCAGGCCAGGCCAGGCCAGGCCAGGCCAGGCCAGGCCAGGCCAGGCCAGGGCCAGGCCAGGCCAGGCCAGGCCAGGCCAGGGGCCAGGCCAGGCCAGGCCAGGCCAGGCCAGGCCAGGCCAGGCCAGGCCAGGCCAGGCCAGGCCAGGCCAGGCCAGGCCAGGCCAGGCCAGGCCAGGGGCCAGGCCAGGCCAGGCCAGGCCAGGCCAGGCCAGGCCAGGCCAGGCCAGGCCAGGCCAGGCCAGGCCAGGCCAGGCCAGGCCAGGCCAGGCCAGGCCAGGCCAGGCCAGGCCAGGCCAGGCCAGGCCAGGCCAGGCCAGGCCAGGCCAGGCCAGGCCAGGCCAGGCCAGGCCAGGCCAGGCCAGGCCAGGCCAGGCCAGGCCAGGCCAGGCCAGGCCAGGCCAGGCCAGGCCAGGCCAGGCCAGGCCAGGCCAGGCCAGGCCAGGCCAGGCCAGGCCAGGCCAGGCCAGGCCAGGCCAGGCCAGGCCAGGCCAGGCCAGGCCAGGCCAGGCCAGGCCAGGCCAGGCCAGGCCAGGCCAGGCCAGGCCAGGCCAGGCCAGGCCAGGCCAGGCCAGGCCAGGCCAGGCCAGGCCAGGCCAGGCCAGGCCAGGCCAGGCCAGGCCAGGCCAGGCCAGGCCAGCCACAGGCCAGGCCAGGCCAGGCCAGGCCAGGCCAGGCCAGGCCAGGCCAGGCCAGGCCAGGCCAGGCCAGGCCAGGCCAGGCCAGGCCAGGCCAGGCCAGGCCAGGCCAGGCCAGGCCAGGCCAGGCCAGGCCAGGCCAGGCCAGGCCAGGCCAGGCCAGGCCAGGGCCAGGCCAGGCCAGGCCAGGCCAGGCCAGGCCAGGCCAGGCCAGGCCAGGCCAGGCCAGGCCAGGCCAGGCCAGGCCAGGCCAGGCCAGGCCAGGCCAGGCCAGGCCAGGCCAGGCCAGGCCAGGCCAGGCCAGGCCAGGGCCAGGCCAGGCCAGGCCAGGCCAGGCCAGGCCAGGCCAGGCCAGGCCAGGCCAGGCCAGGCCAGGCCAGGCCAGGCCAGGCCAGGCCAGGCCAGGCCAGGCCAGGCCAGGCCAGGCCAGGCCAGGCCAGGCCAGGCCAGGCCAGGCCAGGCCAGGCCAGGCCAGGCCAGGCCAAGCCAGGCCAGGCCAGGCCAGGCCAGGCCAGGCCAGGCCAGGGCCAGGCCAGGCCAGGCCAGGGGCCAGGCCAGGCCAGGCCAGGCCAGGCCAGGCCAGGCCAGGCCAGGCCAGGCCAGGCCAGGCCAGGCCAGGCCAGGCCAGGCCAGGCCAGGCCAGGCCAGGCCAGGCCAGGCCAGGCCAGGCCAGGCCAGGCCAGGCCAGGCCAGGCCAGGCCAGGCCAGGCCAGGCCAGGCCAGGCCAGGCCAGGCCAGGCCAGGCCAGGCCAGGCCAGGCCAGGCCAGGCCAGGCCAGGCCAGGCCAGGCCAGGCCAGGCCAGGCCAGGCCAGGCCAGGCCAGGCCAGGCCAGGCCAGGCCAGGCCAGGCCAGGCCAGGCCAGGCCAGGCCAGGCCAGGCCAGGCCAGGCCAGGCCAGGCCAGGCCAGGCCAGGCCAGGCCAGGCCAGGCCAGGCCAGGCCAGGCCAGGCCAGGCCAGGCCAGGCCAGGCCAGGCCAGGGCCAGGCCAGGCCAGGCCAAGAAGCCAGGCCAGGCCAGGCCAGGCCAGGCCAGGCCAGGCCAGGCCAGAGCCAGGCCAGGCCAGGCCAGGCCAGGCCAGGCCAGGCCAGGCCAGGCCAGGCCAGGCCAGGCCAGGCCAGGCCAGGCCAGGCCAGGCCAGGCCAGGCCAGGCCAGGCCAGGCCAGGCCAGGCCAGGCCAGGCCAGGCCAGGCCAGGCCAGGCCAGGCCAGGCCAGGGCCAGGCCAGGCCAGGCCAGGCCAGGGCCAGGCCAGGCCAGGCCAGGCCAGGCCAGGCCAGGCCAGGCCAGGCCAGGCCAGGCCAGGCCAGGCCAGGCCAGGCCAGGCCAGGCCAGGCCAGGCCAGGCCAGGCCAGGCCAGGCCAGGCCAGGCCAGGCCAGGCCAGGCCAGGCCAGGCCAGGCCAGGCCAGGCCAGGCCAGGCCAGGCCAGGCCAGGCCAGGCCAGGCCAGGCCAGGCCAGGCCAGCCAAGAGCCAGGGCCAGGCCAGGCCAGCCAGGCCAGGCCAGGGCCAGGCCAGGCCAGGGCCAGGCCAGGCCAGGCCAGGCCAGGCCAGGCCAGGCCAGGCCAGGCCAGGCCAGGCCAGGCCAGGCCAGGCCAGGCCAGGCCAGGCCAGGCCAGGCCAGGCCAGGCCAGGCCAGGCCAGGCTGAAGAAGAGGCCAGGCCAGGCCAGGAGGCCAGGCCAGGCCAGGCCAGGCCAGGCCAGGCCAGGCCAGGCCAGGCCAGGCCAGCCAGCCAGGCCAGGCCAGGCCAGGCCAGGGCCAGGCCAGGCCAGGCCAGGCCAGGCCAGGCCAGCCAGGCCAGGCCAGGCCAGGCCAGGGCCAGGCCAGGCCAGGCCAGGCCAGGCCAGGCCAGGCCAGGCCAGGCCAGGCCAGGCCAGGCCAGGCCAGGCCAGGCCAGGCCAGGCCAGGCCAGGCCAGGCCAGGCCAGGCCAGGCCAGGCCAGGCCAGGCCAGGCCAGGCCAGGCCAGGCCAGGCCAGGCCAGGCCAGGCCAGGCCAGGCCAGGCCAGGCCAGGCCAGGCCAGGCCAGGCCAGGCCAGGGCCAGGCCAGGCCAGGCCAGGCCAGGCCAGGCCAGGCCAGGCCAGGCCAGGCCAGGCCAGGCCAGGCCAGGCCAGGCCAGGCCAGGCCAGGCCAGGCCAGGCCAGGCCAGGCCAGGCCAGGCCAGGCCAGGCCAGGCCAGGCCAGGCCAGGCCAGGCCAGGCCAGGCCAGGCCAGGCCAGGCCAGGCCAGGCCAGGCCAGGCCAGGCCAGGCCAGGCCAGGCCAGGCCAGGCCAGGCCAGGCCAGGCCAGGCCAGGCCAGGCCAGGCCCAGGCCAGGGCCAGGCCAGGCCAGGCCAGGCCAGGCCAGGCCAGGCCAGGCCAGGCCAGGCCAGGCCAGGCCAGGCCAGGCCAGGCCAGGCCAGGCCAGGCCAGGCCAGGCCAGGCCAGGCCAGGCCAGGCCAGGCCAGGCCAGGCCAGGCCAGGCCAGGCCAGGCCAGGCCAGGCCAGGCCAGGCCAGGCCAGGCCAGGCCAGGCCAGGGCCAGGCCAGGCCAGGCCAGGCCAGGCCAGGCCAGGCCAGGCCAGGCCAGGCCAGGCCAGGCCAGGCCAGGCCAGGCCAGGCCAGGCCAGGCCAGGCCAGGCCAGGCCAGGCCAGGCCAGGCCAGGCCAGGCCAGGCCAGGCCAGGCCAGGCCAGGCCAGGCCAGGCCAGGCCAGGCCAGGCCAGGCCAGGCCAGGCCAGGCCAGGCCAGGCCAGGCCAGGCCAGGCCAGGCCAGGCCAGGCCAGGCCAGGCCAGGCCAGGCCAGGCCAGGCCAGGCCAGGGCCAGGCCAGGCCAGGCCAGGCCAGGCCAGGCCAGGCCAGGCCAGGCCAGGCCAGGCCAGGCCAGGCCAGGCCAGGCCAGGCCAGGCCAGGCCAGGCCAGGCCAGGCCAGGCCAGGCCAGGCCAGGCCAGGCCAGGCCAGGCCAGGCCAGGCCAGGCCAGGCCAGGCCAGGCCAGGCCAGGCCAGGCCAGGCCAGGCCAGGCCAGGCCAGGCCAGGGCCAGGCCAGGCCAGGCCAGGCCAGGCCAGGCCAGGCCAGGCCAGGCCAGGCCAGGCCAGGCCAGGCCAGGCCAGGCCAGGCCAGGCCAGGCCAGGGCCAGGCCAGGCCAGGCCAGGCCAGGCCAGGCCAGGCCAGGC
>JABXJD010000472.1:0-2500 GCA_013375575.1 Percina caprodes
ATATATATATATATATATATATATATATATATATATATATATATATATATATATATATATATATATATATATATATATACTCACACACTCACACACACAATAAAATACATTTTATTTGTAATGCACTTTACATTTAAACAAATCTCAAAGAGCTACAGGTAAGATCAGAAAAACAAGGTAAAAACATCAGAGTAAAATATCTATAAATATGCGACAGCATTCCATAGATGCACTGGTGGGGTTGAGACCATCACGGGTGTGATGTGGTCTCATCAGGATCCTTGCAGCACTGTTCTGAACAGACTGTAGTTTCTGCAGACTCTTGTTAAAGATCCCGATGAGAAGTGGGTTACAGTAATCCAGTCTAGAGGAGACAAAGGCGTGGACTAGTTTTTCAGCATCAGCTAAGGTGAGTGTAGAACGGAGCTTTGCAATATTTCTGAGATGATAGGAGGAGATCTTGCAGAGGTTTTGATGTGGGCTTCAAAGGTGAGTTGTGGATCAAATCTTACACCAAGATTGGTGACTGTTGTGGAGAGGGGGGGGCGTCCTGACCAGAGATAGTTAGACCGGTTATGGAGGATGACTGGACTTGATGTGAGGTGCCAACAAGGATTGCCTCGGTTGTGGAGCTGTTTATCCACATCTTGATCTCCTCCAGACAGGCGGTGAGTGTTGTTGCTGCTGCAGTGGGTTGTGAGTCATATTTCATGTACAGTTGTGTGTCATCAGCATAACAGTGAGATGAGACTCCATGGCGACTGATGACATGGCCGAGGGGGAAGATGTAAATGATGAAGAGGATGGGGCCAAGGACTGACCCCTGGGGGACTCCGCAGGTGGACCTTGCGCTTCCAAGTGAAATGTACTCTGTTCTGTCAGTGAGGTGTGATTTAAACCAGTTCAGAGCATGTCAGGGAGTCCAGTGGCTTGGTGGAGCCGGTTGAGGAGTAAACCATGATCCACAGGGTCCAAAGCAGCAGACAGATCGAGGAGCACGAGGAGGGAAGGTGAGCCAGCATCAGCTGCCATTCGTAGGTGGTTTGGGACTCTGACCAGGGCTGTTTCAGTGCTGTGAGCAGAGCAGAAACCAGACTGGAATTTTTCAAAAGGTTGTTATGCTTGAGGTGGTCCTGGAGGTGGCGGCAACAACTTCTTCCAGTACTTTGGAGAGGAATGAGAGATTGGAAATGGGCCTGTAATGTGTAAGTGTATCTGGATCAAGGGTGGGTTTTTTCAGAAGTGGTCTGATTATGGCAGTTTTCAGGGCAGATGGAACGTTGCCAGACTGGAGGGAGTGGTTTATTCCAGTGTAATCAGAGGGCTTAGGGCTGTAGGACTAGAGCTGTAGGAAAGGGGTCGAGGGCACAGGTGGTGGGTTTCATCCTTTTGATGATCTTCTCAACCTCTTGCTGGGAGATTTCTGGAAAGCAGTGTAGGGTCTGGGAGACTGAAGCTGTGAGTGGACAGCTGGGGAGGGCTGGGGGGTAGTGTTGAGGATCCAGGAAGAGTGGATTGAGTCTATTTTTGTTTTGAAATGATTCCAGTGGTCTTGTGTAGTTTCTTTGAGTGAGGGGGTTTGTGGTTTGAGAAGATGATTTTTGGTGGAGAACAACTGCTCTGAGTTTCCGGGACGGTTTCTGATGATGTTTGAGGAGAACGGTGACCGGGCCTCTGTAGGGATTTTGAGTCCTTTGGTGTTCCCAGCGAGCTTGTGCACAGAGACCTGTGGCTTTGTATCTTCGCTCTATGGCACGCCCTGTCTTCATTTCCCGTAGCTCGCTGGTGTACCAGGGGGCTGATCAGGAGAAAGAGACTGTTCTGGTTGTGACCGGGGCGTGGAGGTCCAGGACACTCTTTAGGGTCCAGGACATTCTTTAGGGTCCAGGACACTCTTTAGGGTCCAGGACACTCTTTAGGGTCCAGGACACTCTTTAGGGTCCAGGACACTCTTTAGGGTGTTGTTGTTCCACAGAGTCCATGGCTGGTAAACAGTTTCTCAGTTTCTCTGGCATCAGACCTCCAACAGGAGATGTTGGAGGTCTGATGCCAGAGTCTCTGGGTTGGTGTTTTTCAGACACACACACACACACACACACACACACACACATATATATATATATGCACTCACACACACACACACACACACACACACACAGTGTCTCTGTTGTAAATAAAGATTTCCCCCAGGTCTGGCGATGGCTGTCCCCGGATCCCTGGTGCCCCCCCCCCGCATGGCGCCCCCCCCCGTTGGCCACTCTGTGCTGCTGGTGTCCAACCTGAACCCAGAGGTCAGAGGTTGCACAGCACTTGGCCAATCACAGCGCTGCTCTACTCTCATATAACTTTATTAACACTGTTTGTCTCTGCAGAGCGTGACGCCTCTCTGCCTCTTCATCCTGTTCGGTGAGTCATCATCTTCATCATCATTCTCTTCATCATCACCATCTGTCTCTTTAAGCCCAGTCTGCTCTGATTGGTCAGCAGTGCGTGTCAAGCT
>JABXJD010000472.1:10000-15000 GCA_013375575.1 Percina caprodes
CCCGCCCCCCTCCATCATGGGTGAAAGAACCCACCCCCTTTCTGTTTGTTATCAGATGAAATGCTGATGTGACTTCCTGCTTGATGATGTCACTTCCTTCCCCACAGGAAGGACAGGAAGATGGCTCTGATGCAGCTGGCGTCGGTGGAGGAGGCCGTAGAGGCGCTGATCGCCCTGCACGACCGGGCCCTGGACCCCAGCACCCACCTCCGGGTCTCCTTCTCCAAGTCCACCATCTGACCCCAAGTCCACCATCTGACCCCGGGTCCACATCTGACCCCCAGGTCCACCATTTAACACTGAGTCCACCATCTGACCTGAGTCCACTATCTGACCAGAGTTCACCATCTGACCCGAGTCCACCATCTAACCCTGGGTCCACCATCTGACCCCGGGTCCACCATCTGACCCAGAGTCCACCATCTGAGCCCGGGTCCACCATCTGACCCCGGGTCCACCATCTGACCCAGAGTCCACCATCTGAACCCAGGTCCACCATCTGACCCCGGGTCCACCATCTGACCCCGAGTCTCCTTCTCCAAGTCCACCACCTGACCCCGGGTCCACCATCTGACCCCGAGTCTCCGTTTCCAAAAGCGCCAAAAACGTTGAAAATAGCGACATAAAAAGAGCCCCCCCCCCCTTGCCTCCGAGGCTTCTGATTGGCTGACGACTGTATCAAACGGACCAATGGGAGAGCCCCGCCACGCTTCCTGTGCCTCCAGACACTGACATCATCACAGCGACTATGATGTCACAACGAGGGGCGTCACCGTGGTTACAGAGCACATTCCGGAGCTCCAAGCAGCAATGCATTGTGGGTAGTTTGGGGGGGGGGGCTATGTGAGTTTTTTTTGTCTAAATGTCAAATGTGATGAAAAAAATCTTTTTAGTTCAGAAATAGTTTTCAAAATAAAAGCTTTTTTCTTTTTCTAAATCACCAAATAATTTTTTCCTTGTTTTATTTTTGATATTTTTGGCGATGCTCAGCGTGATGAAGATGAAATCACATCGTTATTTATTTAAATCATTACATCATCTTTTCACGAACTCTCCAGCGACGTGCCTTTCCCCTCGGCACCTCTGATTGGCTGAAATTATTATATGATTATTTTATTATTATTTTGCTCTTTAGACTTTTAGCCGGCTGCGATCCGACCAACCCTCCCTCTGTGCCTTATTGTTATTATTATTATTATTATTGTTATTATTATTATATATTAATATTATTGTTATTGTTGTTGTTATTCAGCTGTTTTTTGTGTGTTAGTTTATATTTTTGGGACGGTTTTTTAATCATAAATGTTTCTACTGAACAACATGAGACTGTGTGTATTTATACGTGTGTGTGTGTGTGTGTGTGTGTGTGTGTGTGCAGATGACTCCTTCAGATAAATAAGTCCACGCGGGATTTGTTTTTGTGACTAGCATCTAATGTCTAGCATCCAGTGACTAGCATCCAGTGACTAGCATCCAGTGACTAGCATCTAATGTCTAGCATCTAGTGACTAGCATCCAGTGACTAGCATCTAATGTCTAGCATCTAGTGACTAGCATCCAGTGACTAGCATCCAGTGACTAGCATCTAATGTCTAGCATCTAGTGACTAGCATCCAGTGACTAGCATCCAGTGTCTAGCATCTAGTGACTAGCATCTAGTGTCTAGCATCTAATGTCTAGCATCCAGTGACTAGCATCTAATGTCTAGTATCTAGTGACTAGCATCCAGTGACTAGCATCCAGTGACTAGCATCTAATGTCTAGCATCTAGTGACTAGCATCCAGTGACTAGCATCCAGTGACTAGCATCTAATGTCTAGCATCCAGTGACTAGCATCTAATGTCTAGTATCTAGTGACTAGCATCCAGTGACTAGCATCCAGTGACTAGCATCTAATGTCTAGTATCTAGTGACTAGCATCCAGTGACTAGCATCCAGTGACTAGCATCTAATGTCTAGCATCTAGTGACTAGCATCCAGTGACTAGCATCCAGTGACTAGCATCTAATGTCTAGCATCCAGTGTCTAGCATCTAATGTCTAGCATCTAGACTAGCATCCAGTGTCTAGCATCTAATGTCTAGCATCTAGTGACTAGCATCCAGTTACTAGCATCTAATGTCTAGCATCCAGTGTCTAGCATCTAATGTCTAGCATCTAGACTAGCATCCAGTGTCTAGCATCTAATGTCTAGCATCTAGTGACTAGCATCCAGTTACTAGCATCCAGTGTCTAGCATCTAGTGACTAGCATCTAGTGTCTAGCATCTAATGTCTAGCATCTAGTGACTAGCATCCAGTGTCTAGCATCTAATGTCTAGCATCTAATGTCTAGCATCCAGTGACTAGCATCCAGTGACTAGCATCTAATGTCTAGCATCCAGTGTCTAGCATCCAGTGACTAGCATTCAGTGACTAGCATCTAATGTCTAGCATCTAGTGACTAGCATCCAGTGACTAGCATCTAATGTCTAGCATCTAGTGTCTAGCATCTAATGTCTAGCATCTAGTGACTAGCATCCAGTTACTAGCATCCAGTGTCTAGCATCTAATGTCTAACATCCAGTGACTAGCATTCAGTGAATAGCATCTAGTAACTAGCATCCAGTGACTAGCATCTAGTAACTAGCATCCAATGTCTAGCATCCAGTGTCTAGCATCTAGTGTCTAGCATCCAGTGACTAGCATCCAGTGTCTAGCATCTAGTGACTAGCATCTAGTGTCTAGCATCTAATGTCTAGCATCTAATGTCTAGCATCCAGTGTCTAGCATCTACTGTCTAGCATCTAGTGTCTAGCATCCAGTGTCTAGCATCTAATGTCTAGCATCCAGTGACTAGCATCTAGTGGCTAGCATCTAATGTCTAGCATCCAGTGACTAGCATCTAGTGTCTAGCATCCAGTGTCTAGCATCTAGTGACTAGCATCTAGTGTCTAGCATCCAGTGTCTAGCATCTAATGTCTAGCATCCAGTGACTAGCATCTAGTGGCTAGCATCTAATGTCTAGCATCCAGTGTCTAGCATCTAATGTCTAGCATCCAGTGACTAGCATCCAGTGTCTAGCATCTAATGTCTAGCATCCAGTGACTAGCATCTAATGTCTAGCATCTAATGTCTAGCATCCAGTGACTAGCATCTAATGTCTAGCATCTAATGTCTAGCATCCAGTGACTAGCATCTAATGTCTAGCATCTAATGTCTAGCATCTAATGTCTAGCATCCAGTGTCTAGCATCTAATGTCTAGCATCCAGTGACTAGCATCTAATGTCTAGCATCTAATGTCTAGCATCCAGTGACTAGCATCTAATGTCTAGCATCTAATGTCTAGCATCTAGTGTCTAGCATCCAGTGTCTAGCATCTAGTGACTAGCAACCAGTGACTAGCAACCAGTGACTAGCAACCAGTGTCTAGCATCCAGTGACTAGCATCCAGTGACTCGCATTCAGTGACTAGCATCCAGTGACTGCAGGGGGACCCCCCCCCATGACTCCGCCCATTTTCTCCATCACAAAGAAAACACATCAGAGTTGATTTGTTCAAAGGATAAAACTTTATTGTTCCTGTGTGACCTCATCATCAGCTCTGATTGGTCGCCTCGCACTCCAACTGATCATTGTAATCTTAAAAAAACAATAAACAAAACAATCCCAGCGATCCTATTGGACGACGGCCGAGGTTCGTCCGACTCAACGTCATCACTCAAACCCCTCCCCCCCCCTCCGTGGCTACGCTAACAGCTAACAGTGAAGCAACTTGGCACACACACACACACACACACACACACACACACACACACACACACACACACACACACACACACACACACACACACACACACACACACACACACACACACACACACACACAGTGTGTGTGTTGACTAAAACGTGGATTTTTTTTCTCATATTTTTGGGTTTTTATATTTCAGGTGAAATGTTTTGACCTTACAGCGCGACTCGACATTTCACTTTGTTTATCTTTAGGTTGCCGTGGCAACAGACAGTTCTCGCGATATAGATATGATATATAATATATATCATATTATAATATATATTATAATATATGATATATATTATCATATATATATGATAATATATATATCATATATTATCATATATATTATCATATATATGATATAATATATTATATAATATATATGATAATATATATAATATATGATATATATGATAATATATATATCATATATGATAATATATATATCATATATTATCATATATATTATCATATATATGATATAATATATTATATAATATATATGATAATATATATAATACATGATATATATTATTATATATATTATACATATAATGTATATGATAATAATATGACAATAAATATATACATCTCATACGTCTCCAGTTTTAACCCCCATAGATCAGCTGACTCAGTGCGTTGACTCCTCCCCTTCCCTACCACCCTGCGCTCTGATTGGCTTGTTCTGGCATCATGGACTTTTATAGCACCAACAGAAGGAAACATAAATAGTTAAAACACACATAAAAAAAACAAAAACAGTCTCTCTCTTCCTGTCCTCCTCCCGGTTGCCGTGGCGACTAGACGTCGAGGATCTCGTCGGCCGTGCCGCCGCAGCGTAGCCGGTAGCGCCCCGTCCTCCAGCTGATGGTGGGGTCCCACAGCGCCGACAGGAAGATCTGCACCGCCAGGGACTCCCGGATGAACCAGGCCACCGCGAAGTCCAGCTTAGAGAAGCTCAGAGCCCCGCCCTAAAGGGTGATGTCACAGCACACAGCCAATCACAGACAGGCACAGGGTAGGACAAAGAGCACACAGCCAATCACAGACAGCCTTTCGATTCATTTGTTATTTAATAACAAGCAGGTTGATGTTTATGTCAAAAATGTAATTCATGAAAAAAAAAAAAAAACTTTCAAAATAAAAGCGTATAATGTGGGTACCTGAACTCCTGTCAGCTGGATGTAGTCGGAGATGAACCAGGCGAGGCAGTGACACATGAAGA
>JABXJD010000472.1:17500-25000 GCA_013375575.1 Percina caprodes
ATGAGAGTACTGTATAGGAGTACTAGTGTCCAGTATGAGTACTAGAGTACTATATAGGAGTACTAGTGTCCAGTATGAGAGTACTGTATCGGCACATCTACAGACATGCTAATTAACTGACTATAATAAATGGATTAAATGACTCATGCTAAGATGCTAAGATGCTAACATGTTAAGATGCTAACATGCTAAGATCCTAAGATGCCAAGATCCTAAGATGCCAACATGCTAAGATGCTAACATGCTAAGATCTTAAGATGCCAACATGCTAAGATGCTAAGATGCTAACATGTTAAGATGCTAACATGCTAAGATGCTAAGATGCTAACATGTTAAGATGCTAACATGCTAAGATCCTAAGATACCAACATGCTAAGATGCTAACCTGTCTGCGATGGCTTTAGCCATGAAGTAGTCCTCGGCGATGTACTGGGCGAAGGCGACCAATCCGCCGGCCTGGTCCAACACGTCCTTCCTCATCAGACACGACATGCCCGTCACACACTTTATCCCCGTCACGTTGGCTGAGATATAGGAGCGGGGGTGGGACGTCCCGAAGTACACCTGGACAGACACACACAGACACACACACACACACACACACACACACACACACATACACACACACACACACAGACACACAGACACACAGACACACAGACACACACACACACAGACACACACACAGACACACAGACACACAGACACACACACACACAGACACAGAGACACACACACACACACACACACAGACACACACACCTGTTAGCACCAGGGGCTGCTTCACCTGGATCAAGTTTTAAGTTTAATGTCATATGCACCTTGGTACAGAGAACCACAGCAATGAAATACAATCTGCCTTATTGCCCTCTCAGCACCAGTCAACAGTAACAGTTATAATAACAATAATAATAATAATAATAATAATAATAATAATAATAATAATAATAATAACATAAATAGCATTTACAACTTTAACACACCCCAGTAGACAGTGAGTAAGTCCAGGCCCCGGCCCTCCTTCCTGCTGTGCCATCATTCAGTAACCTTATTACCTGGGGGGTAAAAACTATCCTATAACGTGATGTGTGTGTTGGGGTGCTCTGCAAGCGTCTCCCTGGTTGGGGGGTTGTGTACAGGATGACTAGAATCCCCCATGATACCTCGTGCCTTCTTAGTACTGCGTTTCCAGTAAATACGTTGATGATTTCAGATGCAGCTTTGACCTTTGTCAGAAGATGAAGGTCATGTGAAGCAGCCCCCCCCCACAGTGTTACCTGTCAGTATGCTCTCAACTGTACAACGGTAGAGGTTCTGTAGAATATTACGGGATTACACCTGTGTGTGTCTGTGTATTTGTGTGTATGTCTGTGTGTGTGTGTGTGTCTTTGTATGTGTGTCTGTGTCTGTCTGTGTGTGTGTGTCTCTGTCTGTCTGTCTGTGTGTGTTTGTGTCTGTGTATTTGTGTGTATGTCTGTGTGTGTGTGTGTGTCTTTGTGTGTCTGTCTTTGTATGTGTGTCTGTGTGTGTCTGTGTGTGTGTGTGTCTGTGTGTGTCTGTGTGTGTCTGTGTGTCTGTGTGTCTGTGTGTGTGTCTGTGTGTGTGTGTGTGTGTCTGTGTGTGTCTGTGTGTGTCTGTGTGTGTGTGTGTGTATAATAAGCAGAAAAAACTGTTTTTAGTAAACTGGGTCTAAATATAAACTAAAAGGTTCAACATGAAAGACTGGACATGAGACAGACTGACCGCGGGATAGCATGCTAGCGTGATAGCATGCTAGCGTGATAGCATGCTAGCGTTACCTGCTCCAGTGTGGCGGCGAAACCTTGGCGGTCAGCAACGTACGGCAACCCGTGGACCAATCCCACCTTCTCTGTCATCTGATTGGTCAGATCTGTCAGGGTGTCAGGTTTCACTACACACACACACACACACACACACACACACACACAGCATTATGGTGATTATTATTATTAAAGATTTTTAACGTTAAAGCAGAACCAAATCAGCAAACTGTGAGAAGACATAGCGGCGCTAGCAGCTAATACGCACAAAAAGGGACAAAAACGTGAGAAAAAGTGTTGATTTTCAATTCTGACGGTAAGACAACACAAAGGTTAAAAATTAGCCGTAATTCTCCTTTAAGCTGAGAAGCTGGACCGTTAGTGAGGAAGTGAAATAATAATAATAATAATAATAATAATAATAATAATAATAATAATAATAATAATAATAATAATAATAATAATAATCACCTCTGATGCCGCTGTCACATATCCAGACCAGGCCGTATTTGGCTCCTTCGTAGCCCGGCATCAGGTTGTTGATCTTGGGGTTGATTCCCACCTTCTTCCCCCCTGGGAAGCAGAGGACACATGCTAACGTTAGCGAAGCAGAGGACACATGCTAACGTTAGCAAAGCAGAGGACACATGCTAACGTTAGCGAAGCAGAGGACACATGCTAACATTAGCGAAGCAGAGGACACATGCTAACATTAGCGGCTACTAGGGACAAAAGAAATTCAGTTACATGTGCTTAGTTATTACAGGAGAAGAGAGAGAGAGAGAGAGAGAGAGAGAGAGAGAGAGAGAGAGAGACCTACCGATGAAGAGCCGAGCATCTACGTTGGGATATTTCCCGAGCAGCTTCTTACAGACATCCACAGCTGGATCGTCCAGGTCCTGGATACACAGCAGGACCTCGTACTGCAGCACAGACACCACATTATCTACATGGAGTCTGGTGGAGATATGCTGCTCTATACACGCTAAAAGTAGTGGTTATTTACAAGGAGTCTGGTGGAGATATGCTGCTCTATACACACTAAAAGTAGTGGTTATTTACATGGAGTCTGGTGGAGATATGCTGCTCTATACACGCTAAAAGTAGTGATTATTTACATGGAGTCTGGTGGAGATATGCTGCTCTATACACGCTAAAAGTAGTGATTATTTACATGGAGTCTGGTGGAGATATGCTGCTCTATACACGCTAAAAGTAGTGATTATTTACATGGAGTCTGGTGGAGATATGCTGCTCTATACACACTAAAAGTAGTGATTATTTACATGGAGTCTGGTGGAGATATGCTGCTCTATACACACTAAAAGTAGTGATTATTAACATGGAGTCTGGTGGAGATATGCTGCTCTATACACACTAAAAGTAGTGGTTATTTACATGGAGTCTGGTAGTGTTGGAGAGCTGGAAGCAGTAGGATGTTATTTTGGGGCGGTACGATGGCAATGGAGGGTAACTAGGTTTGGGGGTAGTTAGCGTCACCTTGGGGTAATCCAGAGTAAAAAAGGTCTCCAGGTTGGAGATGAGGTTGGGGTCGACGCCTTTCAACGGCTTCAGCAGAGAAACTCCGTCCAGCTGCGCAAAGGGCTGCTTCACCTCCGACCTCTTCTTGTGGAGGTGGAGACGCCTGAAAGAGACAGAGACACAAAGACGTCAGAGACACACACACACAGAGACAGACAGAGACACAGAGAGACAGACAGACGTCAGAGACACACACAGAGACATGTGTGGACCTGTTTCTAAAGTCACACCTGTGATACTGGAAAAACCATCATGTTGCCACATAACCAGGCCGATCCCAACCAAGCATTAACACACACACACACACACACACACACACACGCACACGCGCGCACACACGCACACAGAAGATAAAATGAAAAGATCTTTTCTAATGGGAACCATTTTGTGTTCAACCTAATAAATACCAGAGGAAGTCAGCGCTGTGACTAACGTTGCTCTTCTTCTGTGGTTTTGGAGAGGGACATCAGGTAGAAATACGCTGGCTGACTAGCATGACACCATCGTATTCATATAATAATCAGTCCAGTGACGTGGTGACAGGGACGGCATGCTGCTTCCTCTAAAGGTCAGGTTGGGGTCGACTAACGGGGACCGCTCGTTAGCTCGTTAGCCAACGTTAGCTCACGTTAGCGTTAGTTTCATAAACTGATCAGACGTGCACGTCACGTGCACTAGCAACAAACTTTGTGTGTCCCAGAACAATTACATCAGTGGAGATGACGTTGGATCAGACACAGACTGCTGTAGTAGGTTAGTGTTACGTTTCCAGCGTCGCGGCTCCGAACCGTAACGTTAGTTGGGACGGACGGACCCCTTGTTTCTTTACGCTAACTATATTAGCTTTAGCCTAGCTGGTAGCAGCTTTCTGCTAGTTTCTTTAGGCTAACTATATTAGCTTTAGCCTGGCTGGTAGCAGCTTTCTGCTTGTTTCTTTAGGCTAACTATATTAGCTTTAGCCTGGCTGGTAGCAGAATTCTGCTTGTTTCTTTAGGCTAACTATGTTAGCTTTAGCCTGGCTGGTAGCAGCTTTCTGCTTGTTTCTTTAGGCTAACTATATTAGCTTTAGCCTGGCTGGTAGCAGCTTTCTGCTTGTTTCTTTAGGCTAACTATATTAGCTTTAGCCTGGCTGGTAGCAGCTTTCTGCTTGTTTCTTTAGGCTAACTATATTAGCTTTAGCCTGGCTGGTAGCAGCTTTCTGTGGGGGAATTGGCCGGGAGACGTGATTATGTTGCATTAATCAGGTGATTTAGTTCATATTTGCAGCGAACATAAACACTGCTGTAGCTTCACTGACGCCCCATCAACACCATGACATCACTGTGTCAGCGGCAGCCGACGGGACACACGGAGACCTCACTTCCCATAATACACCCCGTCGGACTAACGTCACACACGCTGTTCCCATGGCCACCTGTCTTAAAGGGGCTGTTCCCATGGCCACCTGTCTTAAAGGGGCTGTTCCCATGGCCACCTGTCTTAAAGGGGCTGTTCCCATGGCCACCTGTCTTAAAGGGGCTGTTCCCATGGCCACCTGTCTTAAAGGGGCTGTTCCCATGGCCACCTGTCTTAAAGGGGCTGTTCCCATGGCCACCTGTCTTAAAGGGGCTGTTCCCATGGCTACCTGTCTTAAAGGGGAAGGGTCGGACGGGGGAAGTTTATTTTTCTATCAAGCAGTAAAAAAGTTTCAGCGTCAACATCGTAACGTCCTGCGATGTGACGATCGCGCATGCACACATCGCGATGTCGATGTTAAAACACAATATTGTTCAGACCTAACACACACACACACACACACACACACACACACACACACACACACACACAGAGATAAAGAGTAACTGGAAAAACGCCGGTGTCGCCACACCTGTATCCCGACCAAGCATCTCTGCACCAAACACCTGCACAGAGTGCGTCGCTTCAACGCTGCCTGATTATTTCCATAAATAAAGTTACTCACTACAGAAGAAATAACAGCACCGATGACGTTGGTTGTAGAATATAGCTGATAATCTACAATTCGTATACATTTATTCCAATAACAGTGTTAATTACGCTCAGTTAGCACCGTTGAAGCTGCGGAGGCAGTCAGAAATCAAATAATTGGTTGTATTAGTCACATGTAATAATTTTAATTATATGGGACCGAGGGTTACTACGTGAATGTGATGAATGCCGAATGAATGAGCGAGTCCTACCCCCCCCGGGCCGACATGTTGCTGATGCTGGCCCCCCCGTAACACAGCCAGCCGACCACAACATTATTAAATCAACACATTGTTAAATGGGATTCGGCGGAAACCGTAAATTAAAGCTAGCGAACCGTGACGGAACCGAGCCGTGATCTTACTCTGCACTTACAAATAACTACATTTTAACTTGGTCATGAATAATTCATTATTTTTGTAAATCTTCCAGCTGTAAATAATTAATTATTTAGTTTCCCAAGAGCTAAGGGGGATCCCCGAGTGAGCGGAATTAACTGCCGGAGCTAGCTAGCCGGCTAGCGGTTAACCAGGAAAACGCCCAACAGATAACCCATCAGACACGGAGGTTTTACCGGCTGTCACACATCCACCCACCCGCAGGGAAGGTTACACTTGTGCTCTTTTAAGTTTAATCTCTAAATAAAAACAAAATATTCAAATAATGCCGAAACACAGGCAGGAAACAGGAGCGTCGCTCGGCTAACGGTCTGCTAGCTGAGGTTAGCATTATAGCGGTTGTGGTTAAAAGGGATACAGCTGCGGCCGGAAGTTACGCAAATATACGCTATAGCTCACAAAATCTAGCCAGATTTAACAACATTCTGCCACCCAGGAAACGCAGGTAGTGTTTTAAACCATATATCAATATGAATCATACAATTAACGAGTTGTTTTAGTGTCTAAAAATAACTGTCATCGCCGTAGCTGTATCCCCTCTAGCTAGCATGTTAGCTTACACATAGATGATGGACATGAAGTGCATCAGCCACAGCACGAAGAAGAGGATGAAGCCGAACACGGCCAGTCCCTGCATGGCGAGATCCAGGACATCCATGGCGGTCAGCGGGGGCTGCCGGAGCCGGGGGCCGGCTGGGGGGGGGGGTCACACAGCCGAGGGTCCGAGTCCGGGTGCTCCGAGCGCGGGTTGTCTAAGCCAAAGATCCGGGCTCCAGGGTACAGCGGGGGATGTCAGAAATCAGTCCGGGTTCTGAGGCTCCTTCAGCGGGGACAGAGAGACCAGCCTCGGCCTGATGGAGCAGGTGTCCGGGAATCGGTGCTCCTTCACGGGTTTGACAGTCACCAGACCGACCGTCGGTCAGCTGACCAACTGTGGAGCGGCACTGATCAACGGGCATGCCACTTCCGCTATCCTTCAAAATAAAAGCTTTAAAAAACAACCTCAGCAGCTTCAGTTAACTCGAATAATCAGATTTTAATGGCGAAATATTTCAGACACAAAAGTTGATTTTTTAAAACATCCCCGATCTTTAATGCCTTTCTAAATGATATCATTCTGTTTAAACTCCTTTTTCATGGATCCTTATGCAGACTCATCCTTTAGAGTCCCTCGGCCTCTCTTCTCTTTTTTTATTTTGTTTTGTTTTGTTTTTTGGAAAATGCATCAATATTGTACTCCAAGTTCAATTCACGTTGTAGAATTCTGAATATGTTTGCAATGTGCCTTGTTGTATGTTTGATATGAATCTTTAATAAATAAAAACTCCTAGACTGTAAATACAAACACACGTCTGTGGTTAAACTGGATGTTTGGGGTTGGTATAGTTTAATAAAAACAGCTGCATGCTAAATGGATTACATTAGATTAATGAATTAGATTAATTAATACTTTGTTCACCCCACAGTGGGGACATCACCTGGTTACAGCAGCAGTTTTCTACAGTAAAACAACAACAAACAGGCAACAATGTGCAAAAAGTACTGAATGAATGTAAAGTGGCGTTATATTATTAAATAAAAGATATTAAGTAAAGTTAGGTGGCCATAGTACGAAAAATATTGCAATGTAAGTGAATAAGTGACGTGAAAATTAAATAGAATAATAAGTAATTATATAATATAGCAGAAGTAGGTAATGTCGTAAATAAGGACTCGGAATGGAAAAATATAAATACAGAAAATATAAATATAAAAAAATATGGAACAAAACAAGAATACATCAAAATACAGAG
>JABXJD010000472.1:27500-95000 GCA_013375575.1 Percina caprodes
TGTGTGTGTCTGTGTCTCTATGTGTGTCTGTGTATGTGTGTGTGTGTGTCTGTGTCTCTATGTGTGTCTGTGTCTCTATGTGTGTGTGTGTCTCTATGTGTGTGTGTGTCTGTGTCTCTATGTGTGTCTGTGTCTCTATGTGTGTCTGTGTCTCTATGTGTGTGTGTGTGTGTGTCTGTGTCTGTCTGTGTCTCTATGTGTGTGTGTGTCTGTGTGTGTGTGTATATGTGTGTGTGTCTGTGTATGTGTGTGTGTATATGTGTGTGTGTCTGTGTATGTGTGTATGTGTGTGTGTGTGTCTGTGTCTCTATGTGTGTCTGTGTCTCTATGTGTGTCTGTGTCTCTATGTGTGTGTGTGTCTGTGTCTCTATGTGTGTCTGTGTCTCTTTGTGTGTGTGTGTCTGTCTGTGTCTCTATGTGTGTCTGTGTGTGTGTGTATATGTGTGTGTGTCTGTGTCTATGTGTGTGTGTGTGTGTCTGTGTCTCTATGTGTTTGTGTGTGTCTGTGTCTCTATGTGTGTGTCTCTATGTGTGTGTGTGTGTCTGTATGTGTCTCTATGTGTAGAAATGAGGAACTATTTGTGCGATGGGGAACTGTTGATGTAATCAGCTGGGACACACCCACCACGGTAACCATAGCAACACGCCGCCTCACCCGAGCCGGTGGTGAACACAGATATGCGTCACGGTTGGCCAGCGCTCTCTGATGTCATCACACAGCTTCCTGAACTCTGATTGGGCCATGGGCTCGTACGCCTCGTACTCCAGACCAATCACCTTCCTGCTGCCAACCTCGTCCTCCCGGGTCGTTCCTACACACACACACACACACACACACACACACACACACACACACACACACACACACACACACACACACACACACACACACACACACACACAATTTATATACAGGTAAAAGCCAGTAAATTAGAATATTTTGAAAAACTTGATTTATTTCAGTAATTGCATTCAAAAGGTGTAACTTGTACATTATATTTATTCATTGCACACAGACTGATGCATTCAAATGTTTATTTCATTTAATTTTGATGATTTGAAGTGGCAACAAATGAAAATCCAAAATTCCGTGTGTCACAAAATTAGAATATTACTTAAGGCTAATACAAAAAGGGAGTTTTTAGAAATGTTGGCCAACTGAAAAGTAAGAAAATGAAAAATATGAGCATGTACAATACTCAATACTTGGTTGGAGCTCCTTTTGCCTCAATTACTGCATTAATGCGGCGTGGCATGGAGTCGATGAGTTTCTGGCACTGCTCAGGTGTTATGAGAGCCCAGGTTGCTCTGATAGTGGCCTTCAACTCTTCTGCGTTTTTGGGTCTGGCATTCTGCATCTTCCTTTTCACAATACCCCACAGATTTTCTATGGGGCTAAGGTCAGGAGTTGGCTGGCCAATTTAGAACAGAAATACCATGGTCCGTAAACCAGGCACGGGTAGATTTTGCGCTGTGTGCAGGCGCCAAGTCCTGTTGGAACCTGAAATCTCCATCTCCATAGAGCAGGTCAGCAGCAGGAAGCATGAAGTGCTCTAAAACTTGCTGGTAGACGGCTGCGTTGACCCTGGATCTCAGGAAACAGAGTGGACCGACACCAGCAGATGACATGGCACCCCAAACCATCACTGATGGTGGAAACTTTACACTAGACTTCAGGCAACGTGGATCCTGTGCCTCTCCTGTCTTCCTCCAGACTCTGGGACCTCGATTTCCAAAGGAAATGCAAAATTTGCTTTCGTCAGAAAACATGACTTTGGACCACTCAGCAGCAGTCCAGCTCTTTTTCCTTAGCCCAGGTGAGACGCTTTTCGCGCTGTTTCTTGGTCAACAGTGGCTTGACACGAGGTATGCGGCAGTTGAAACCCATGTCTTTCAAGCGTCTCTTGGTGGTGGATCTTGAAGCACTGACTCCAGCAGCTGTCCACACCCTTTTTTCACAATCTTGACTAGGGCGCGGTGATCCCTATCGCTTGTACACTTTTTCTGACCACAGTTTTCCTTCCCTTTGCCTCTCTATTAATGTGTTTGGACACAGAGCTCTGAGAACAGCCAGCCTCTTCAGCAATAACCTTTTGTGTCTTTCCCTCCTTGTGCAATGTGTCGATGGTCGCCTTTTGGACAGCTGTCAAATCTGAAGTCTTCCCCATGTTTGTGTAGGCTTCAGAACTGGACTGAGAGACCATTTAAAGCCCTTTGCAGGTGTTTTGAGTTAATCAGCTGATTACTTTGTGGCACCAGGTGTCTTCAAAATGTAACCCTTACACAATATTCTAATTTTGTGACACACGGAATTTTGGATTTTCATTTGTTGCCACTTCAAATCATCAAAATTAAATGAAATAAACATTTGAATGCATCAGTCTGTGTGCAATGAATAAATATAATGTACAAGTTACACCTTTTGAATGCAATTACTGAAATAAATCAAGTTTTTCAAAATATTCTAATTTACTGGCTTTTACCTGTATTATAGTATGCAAGTATTAAATATATTAAGATGTTAAATTCTTCTGATATATTCAAACTGTCTGAGCTGAGAAATATTAATAAATTAAATTAAAAATGAACCTATGAAAACGGAAATGGCTCCGCAGGAAGCGCTGCTGACGGTGTCCACCACTTCCTGTACAGACAGCCAATCACGGCTCAGCTTGAACACGTCTCGCCGCTCCTCCGACTCGGCCATCTGAGGAAGAAATCATCATCATCATCATCATCATCTCCAGAGTGAGACGTCTCTCTAGTTTTATCTCCAGAGTGAGACATCTCTCTAGTTTTATCTCCAGAGTGAGACATCTCTCTAGTTTTATCTCCAGAGTGAGACGTCTCCCTAGTTTCATCTCCAGAGTGAGACATCTCTCTAGTTTCATCTCCAGAGTGAGACATCTCTCTAGTTTCATCTCCAGAGTGAGACATCTCTCTAGTTTTATCTCCAGAGTGAGACATCTCACTAGTTTTATCTCCAAAGTGAGACATCTCTCTAGTTTTATCTCCAGAGTGAGACATCTCTCTAGTTTTATCTCCAGAGTGAGACATCTCACTAGTTTTATCTCCAAAGTGAGACATCTCTCTAGTTTTATCTCCAGAGTGAGACATCTCTCTAGTTTTATCTCCAGAGTGAGACATCTCTCTAGTTTTATCTCCAGAGTGAGACATCTCTCTAGTTTTATCTCCAGAGTGAGACGTCTCTCTAGTTTCATCTCCAGAGTGAGACATCTCTCTAGTTTCATCTCCAGAGTGAGACATCTCTCTAGTTTCATCTCCAGAGTGAGACATCTCTCTAGTTTCATCTCCAGAGTGAGACATCTCTCTAGTTTTATCTCCAGAGTGAGACATCTCTCTAGTTTTATCTCCAGAGTGAGACATCTCTCTAGTTTTATCTCCAGAGTGAGACATCTCACTAGTTTTATTTCCAGAGTGAGACATCTCACATCTCTCTAGTTTTATCTCCAGAGTGAGACATCTCTCTAGTTTTATCTCCAGAGTGAGACATCTCTCTAGTTTTATCTCCAGAGTGAGACATCTCTCTAGTTTTATCTCCAGAGTGAGACATCTCTCTAGTTTTATCTCCAGAGTGAGACATCTCACTAGTTTTATCTCCAGAGTGAGACATTTCTCTAGTTTTATCTCCAGAGTGAGACATCTCTCTAGTTTTATCTCCAGAGTGAGACATCTCACATCTCTCTAGTTTTATCTCCAGAGTGAGACATCTCACATCTCTCTAGTTTTATCTCCAGAGTGAGACATCTCTCTAGTTTTATCTCCAGAGTGAGACATCTCTCTAGTTTTATCTCCAAAGTGAGACATCTCTCTAGTTTTATCTCCAGAGTGAGACATCTCTCTAGTTTTATCTCCAGAGTGAGACATCTCTCTAGTTTTATCTCCAGAGTGAGACATCTCTCTAGTTTTATCTCCAGAGTGAGACATCTCACTAGTTTTATTTCCAGAGTGAGACATCTCTCTAGTTTTATCTCCAGAGTGAGACATCTCACATCTCTCTAGTTTTATCTCCAGAGTGAGACATCTCTCTAGTTTTATCTCCAGAGTGAGACATCTCTCTAGTTTTATCTCCAGAGTGAGACATCTCACTAGTTTTATTTCCAGAGTGAGACATCTCACATCTCTCTAGTTTTATCTCCAGAGTGAGACATCTCTCTAGTTTTATCTCCAGAGTGAGACATCTCTCTAGTTTTATCTCCAGAGTGAGACATCTCTCTAGTTTTATCTCCAGAGTGAGACATCTCTCTAGTTTTATCTCCAGAGTGAGACATCTCTCTAGTTTTATCTCCAGAGTGAGACATTTCTCTAGTTTTATCTCCAGAGTGAGACATCTCTCTAGTTTTATCTCCAGAGTGAGACATCTCACATCTCTCTAGTTTTATCTCCAGAGTGAGACATCTCACATCTCTCTAGTTTTATCTCCAGAGTGAGACATCTCTCTAGTTTTATCTCCAAAGTGAGACATCTCTCTAGTTTTATCTCCAGAGTGAGACATCTCTCTAGTTTTATCTCCAGAGTGAGACATCTCTCTAGTTTTATCTCCAGAGTGAGACATCTCACTAGTTTTATTTCCAGAGTGAGACATCTCTCTAGTTTTATCTCCAGAGTGAGACATCTCACATCTCTCTAGTTTTATCTCCAAAGTGAGACATCTCTCTAGTTTTATCTCCAGAGTGAGACATCTCTCTAGTTTTATCTCCAGAGTGAGACATCTCTCTAGTTTTATCTCCAGAGTGAGACATCTCTCTAGTTTTATCTCCAGAGTGAGACATCTCTTCTTCTTCTATCTTTGTTTACCATGTGACTTTAGCCTCCGCTGAGTGGCGGTACCACGGCAACCTCGTCCCCGTCTCCCAGAGTCACCACCTGGTCGTCGATGGCAACGTACTGATGACGCACCGCCAACACCACCTGATCCTGCAGGACGGAGAGTCTACACACACACACACACTTTTTATTTATCTGTTTCTTCTTCTGCAGTTTAAAACCTCGTAGAGTGTTGCGGTACCTCGGGTGTCGCCGTAGCAACAGTGTCCAAAGGTCCCGGCTGCTGATTGGTGTTGGCACGGCAACAGCCTCTTCCTGCTTCAGTCCAGTCAGCTCGGCGCTTTTAGCGAAGAACAACAGCAACACCTGAAGAAGAAGAAGAACGCCTGAAGAAGAAGACCTGAAGGGGGGTTTCAGCAATCCAGATTCCATAAGAACGCTGTTCTGATGTCGATGTATTTAACGCGATGCCGTTGGGAGGACTGAAAGACAGGCTGGTTGTCTTGTTGCGTAATTACGTCACTTCATAACGTTCCCATGGCAACAGGGAAATGGCTGCTCTCCAGTGACGTAGACGTAACATTCATCATCTTTCTGATTATGACGTCATGCAGCCGCGTGAAATCAGCAATTTATGCGGCGAAAGTGCAGCGTATTTTAATAAATGCACCCCCCCCCATAAATATGCAGACTTTGGCTGATTATGCATCGAGTTATAATATTATTATTTTCACATGATCCCGTTTTTAAGGAGGGAGTGACTCCTCCTTAAAAACGGTATTTAACAAGTCACGTGTCAGTTATGAACTCGGGCTGCGAACACAACAGACTGTTAATATTAATAATACAGGCCTACAGTCTATTATTAATATAATAATATGATAGTCTATGGTCAAACAGACTGTCCCGGTCCTAGTGGAGGGGACACGGTTCTCCTGCACAACACGGTCTGGGTCAAAGGTCCAGGACCGCCTCCTCGTGTCTATCACGAGGGACTCAGACATGCTACACCCGCTGCAGCGACTCTCCGTACCAAAGTCTTCCATTTTAAACATTTCTTCCTTGTTACCACTTTAATATTTCTCTGAACAAAGGTGCACTTGCTCATATCATTAAATCATAATCATGGCTTCAATTCGGCGCCCATATTTCTGCCACCTGACCCTCGCGCACCACCTTTTCCGGTCGTTTGTTTCCTCCAGCTGGAGACGCAGGTCGCGCTCGTGGACGCGCACCGCGCTGTTAAAGTAAGCGGGAACGTCAACGGACTCTGGCGCCAAACAACGTGTTGGTGTTTCATCCTGAACTCACCTTCGCAGTCATGAAGCCGTGTGCAGGTTGCTGAACATGTGGAGAAAGTTTCCTGTCTGTTTACCAGCTGACTGGACGCCCTCCTCCTCCTCCTCCTCTTCTTCACCTTCTTTATGGGCGGGCTACACACCGGAGCTTAAAGGCGCCCGCCGCCATCTTGTGACGGGAGCGTGTAACAACCACCAATAATCTTTATAAAAACTTTATTAAATGAACACAAGAAGTTCAACAATGTGTAACATGATGTTAATATATATGAAATATATATTTTAGGATTTTAAATGCTGAGTTGTCTCAGGCACATATAGGAAATTATAGAGCGGTCTAGACCTGCTCTACCTGTAAATTATAGAGCGGTCTAGACCTGCTCTATCTGTAAATTATAGAGCGGTCTAGACCTGCTCTATCTGTAGATTATAGAGCGGTCTAGACCTGCTCTATCTGTAGATTATAGAGCGGTCTAGACCTGCTCTATCTGTAAATTATAGAGCAGTCTAGACCTGCCCTATCTGTAGATTATAGAATGGTCTAGACCTGCTCTACCTGTAGATTATAGAGCGGTCTAGACCTGCTCTATCTGTAGATTATAGAACGGTCTAGACCTGCTCTACCTGTAAATTATAGAGCGGTCTAGACCTGCTCTATCTGTAGATTATAGAGCGGTCTAGACCTGCTCTATCTGTAAATTATAGAGCAGTCTAGACCTGCTCTATCTGTAGATTATAGAACGGTCTGGACCTGCTCTACCTGTAGATTATAGAGCGGTCTAGACCTGCTCTATCTGTAGATTATAGAGCGGTCTAGACCTGCTCTATCTGTAGATTATAGAACGGTCTAGACCTGCTCTACCTGTAAATTATAGAGCGGTCTAGACCTGCTCTATCTGTAGATTATAGAGCGGTCTAGACCTGCTCTATCTGTAAATTATAGAGCGGTCTAGACCTGCTCTATCTGTAGATTATAGAACGGTCTAGACCTGCTCTACCTGTAAATTATAGAGCGGTCTAGACCTGCTCTATCTGTAGATTATAGAGCGGTCTAGACCTGCTCTACCTGTAGATTATAGAGCGGTCTAGACCTGCTCTATCTGTCAATTATAGAGCGGTCTAGACCTGCTCTATCTGTAAATTATAGAATGGTCTAGACCTGCTCTATCTGTAGATTATAGAGCGGTCTAGACCTGCTCTATCTGTAAATTATAGAGCGGTCTAGACCTGCTCTATCTGTAGATTATAGAGCGGTCTAGACCTGCTCTACCTGTAGATTATAGAGCGGTCTAGACCTGCTCTATCTGTAGATTATAGAGCTGTCTAGACCTGCTCTATCTGTAGATTATAGAGCGGTCTAGACCTGCTCTATCTGTAGATTATAGAGCGGTGTAGACCTGCTCTATCTGTAAATTATAGAGCGGTCTAGACCTGCTCTATCTGTAAATTATAGAGCGGTCTAGACCTGCTCTATCTGTAAACTATAGAGCTGTCTAGACCTGCTCTATCTGTAGATTATAGAGTGGTCTAGACCTGCTCTATCTGTAAATTATAGAGCGGTGTAGACCTGCTCTATCTGTAAATTATAGAGCGGTCTAGACCTGCTCTATCTGTAAATTATAGAGCGGTCTAGACCTGCTCTATCTGTAAATTATAGAGCTGTCTAGACCTGCTCTATCTGTAGATTATAGAGCGGTCTAGACCTGCTCTATCAGTAGATTATAGAGTGGTCTAGACCTGCTCTATCTGTAGATTATAGAGCGGTCTAGACCTGCTCTATCTGTAAATTATAGAGCGGTCTAGACCTGCTCTATCTGTAAATTATAGAGCGGTCTAGACCTGCTCTATCTGTAAATTATAGAGCTGTCTAGACCTGCTCTATCTGTAGATTATAGAGCGGTCTAGACCTGCTCTATCAGTAGATTATAGAGTGGTCTAGACCTGCTCTATCTGTAGATTATAGAGCTGTCTAGACCTGCTCTACCTGTAGATTATAGACCTGCTCTAGACCTGCTCTATCTGTAGATTATAGAGCGGTCTAGACCTGCTCTATCTGTAAAATGTGTTGACATAACTGTTGTTATGAATTGATACTATAAATAAAGTTAATTTTAATACGATGGTCTGTTAGGGTTGCGTTTGAGTTTTGAGAATACAGAGGCTCGGTCCAGTGAAGATTAATGTCGTGCTTCACATTAATCGGTCCCAAAACATTTCTCAACAAAACAATTGGTTAACATTGTATTAACTTCGCGAAAATAAATGTTGAAGGGTCACAACACAATCTTCAAAGAAAACAATAAAGGGGCCGCGGCGGCGTTTTACACACAACCCTACCACAGCAACACAAGACGTTGCCGTGCAGGAAACTTGGAAACTTGAGGGTAGCAGTTCAAATGAGGAGGCAAGGAGGCTTCTGATTACCCACAATGCTATTTGCCTTTCTCAGTATTCTGTTTTTATATATATTTCCATACTTGGGAATGGAATACCTGATAGTTTGCTGGAAGTTATTATTGTTTTTCTAATGTACTTTTTTTTTGGCATGTCCGTATACCAACAGATGATGGCAAAGGAAAGCACAGCAGAACATCTGAAGTATGTTGCTGCTGACATTAAAAGACAACAGTTTCCTTAAGAAGAACATTCTTTGCGGTTTCATCCACATACTTGATAAAGTTCCTGTTAGGAAACGTACTGGTGCAGGAGTTTGTGTCCAGGATGAACAACAGGGAAGTTACATGACATCACTGTGGAGATCCTGTGCAGGTGGCCAGAAAGTGGCGTATACCGACGCTGACTCGCTCAGAAAATCAACAATCCACGAGTCCACGTTATCTTCAAGTAAAAATTCCTCTGTTCAAAAGTATTAAAAGCAGAAGAAAAAACAGCAAAAATGATTTTGGCATGAGCTTCTCCAGATGAATGTGCAGAAGATGCAGCAGACATGCAACAGCATGTTCAACTCCTCTACTACTCCTACTCAAATGCCATAGGGTCTAGAAGGTGCCGCATTTTGGAGATGATGCAATAAATCAAATAAAAATAAAATTCCTGTAACTACAAGTCTTACCTAATCCGCACAATATTCAAGAAAATGTCCTCCAATATGGTCCGGACCAGGGCTTTGTTCTAATATTACAGCCTTTAACTGCTTGGACTCTGCTACTAAATGTTCTGTATTTATAAAGCGCCTTTCTAGTCTTAACAACTACTCAAAGCGCTGTTACATCAAACAGGAACCACACTGTGGCCGAGGCTGCCGTACAAGGTGCTTATCAGATACACACTCACACACATTCACACTCCGATACACACACAACTCGGGGTTCAGTGTCTTGCCCAAGGACACTTTGACATGGGACTGCAGGGCCAGGGATTGAACCACCAACCTTCCAGGCAGGCAACCGCTCTCCCGCTGAGCCACAGCCGCCCTACTACTGCACTCCTCTGTGTTGAAGGAAGTGCTTCATGGTGAAAGCCTCAGCACGAATGCTGCTCTAAAAACGGCCGTTTCCTTTCCATCATGAGCACCGTTCAGTGCCGTTTGCAGCTGAGCTCATCAGCTGTATTTGCCTTTTTATTTCTCTCTGCATGTCCCTCCTTGCAGACTCATCCTGATTTTGATAAGCTCTTTTCTGTTTAATGAGTTTTTTTAAGTTGCCAGATACCCAGGGCTTATCATTTGAATATACTTTGTATGTCTTTATGGATATTATCTGTCTTCTTGGTCTTGACCCTGTAACCCCCATGGTATCTGTAGAATCTCTGGGATGTTATTTATCTCCCAGGTCTTTCATAAAGAGCAGGTCTAGACCGGACTCCGGGATGTTATTTATCTCCCAGGTCTTTCCATAAAGAGCAGGTCTAGTCCGGACTCTGGGATGTTATTTATCTCCCAGGTCTTTCATAAAGAGCAGGTCTAGACCTGACTCTGGGATGTTATTTATTTCCCAGGTCTTTCATAAAGAGCAGGTCTAGACCAGGACTCTGGGATGTTATTTATCTCCCAGGTCTTTCCATAAAGAGCAGGTCTAGACCGGACTCTGGGATGTTATTTATCTCCCAGGTCTTTCATAAAGAGCAGGGGCCTATTGCACGAAACCAGGATAAGGGATTAAGCCGGGATATTCATGTTATCCTGGATGAATTTAGCTTTGACTCGGTTGCACGAAACCAGATTGAATTAAACCCAGCCAAGTAACCATGGAGATTTATTCTTTGCAGCTAGCCTGGTCCAGAGCAGGCTAACAGCCGGGCTAAGATTAATCCTGGAGTCTCATGTGTTAAATCAGCTGCCGCTCTGAACCAAAATAAACGTGTTTAACAGTCTTCTGCATGTGTTCTGCTTTATTTTTATTAACATGCATTATTTGTCACTATTGTTGTCATGAGTTTGATTTAAACCCTACTTTTGTTTAGATGGTTAGAAATGGTTGCACTGGAACCCAGATGCAGAGTGGAAATCGGGAGAGTCGGGACTTTCCCGGCGGGACGGTAGTGTGTCGAGGCTGCCTGGCGTGCGGCTGCTGCCCGGTGGCCGCTGCCCGTTGGCCGCTGCCGGGTGGCCGCTGCCCGGTGGCCGCTGCCGGGTGGCCGGTGGCCGGGGACCGTTGCTCGGTGACCGCTGCCCGGTGACCGCTGCCCGGTGGCCGCTACGGTGGCCGCTACGGTGGCCGCTACGGTGGCCCCTGCCCGGTGGCCGCTGCCCGGTGGCCACTGCCCGGTGGCCGCTGCCCGGTGGCCGCTGCCTGCCGGCAGACCTGTGCATCACATCAGTGTCCACCCTCTCTGTAAAAGTAGAGATGAGCAGCGCGGCGTCCGTGGTCTGTGCAGCTTCAGGTTTATACAGGATGCTCCGGAGATTAAGTGGGACAATGGGGCGATATTCCCAGATATGATATTAATGGGGCGATATTCCCAGATATGATATTAATGGTAGACCGGTCAGAGACCAATACATTCATGATTTTATTTTCTTGTTGCTTGTCCTTCTCTAATAAAGGACAGTTTGTATTAGGCTACTCCTTAATATGTAGGCTGATGTTTTTTTATTATAACTTACTTTGGTTTCATAACCTTCTCATAAGTCTTACATCCCTGGACCAATAACATGGTCTATATACAGCACGTATATAGTGTAGTTTACATTCAGCACACAGGGAACAACACAATGCTTCTTATTATATTTATTTTGATGCTGTTAATTGTCAGAATAAAAAAAAACACAAATATTGTTTTACACATATGCTCACAGCGTGTATTGAAGTCACTTTTTCTAGTTTTTGTACCTTTCTGATTGTTCTGTATGAACATTAATTGTACAAAGATATTTAGAATCAGATATCGCTTATAGAGATTTATGGTTGTAAAACATGTTCTCGCGTTGTGAATAAGGGTTTGAAAATTAACCCTATAGTCCTTAGGGTACGTCTCCCGAGGAACATTAATTCCCTCTGCTCACTTTTAAGGCAAAAGGCTAAATAATGATACATTTTATTTATATAGTGCTTTACATGGTAGGCTACTCAAAGACACTTTACGGTAAAACCAGCACATTTATCACCTAAAAACGAAACATGAAACTAGCATATTTAGAGCAATTAAAACACTGTAGCCACAACTTTGTAAAATAAAAAAGTAGAGTGACTAGTCGGCTAAGTAGATATTTTTACATCCTTACGCATTCAGTCAGTCCGCTATAGTCTGTTGGGCTTTTCCTCACCCTTTGATAAAAGCCATATTTCCCTTTCTGCATATTATATCTTCAACCTCCTCATTACTTTCCATTAGAAGCTGCCGCATGCGTCGTCTCCATTTCTGCATCAGTAAATCTGATGATACCGTGGTCTATTTAAGAAAGCCGTGAACGTGCACTTATCCCAGCTATCTCCACCTGGCTGGACATAGCTCCACCTGTTCATCCTGGTTATCTACACCTGGCTGGACATAGCTCCACCTGTTCATCCTGGCTATCTCCACCTGGCTGGACATAGCTCCACCTGTTCATCCTGGCTATCTCCACCTGGCTGGACATAGCTCCACCTGTTCATCCTGGTTAGCTCCACCTGGCTGGACATAGCTCCACCTGTTCATCCTGGCTATCTCCACCTGGCTGGACATAGCTCCACCTGTTCATCCTGGCTATCTCCACCTGGCTGGACATAGCTCCACCTGTTCATCCTGGTTAGCTCCACCTGGCTGGACATAGCTCCACCTGTTCATCCTGGCTATCTCCACCTGGCTGGACATAGCTCCACCTGTTCATCCTGGTTAGCTCCACCTGGCTGGACATAGCTCCACCTGTTCATCCTGGCTCGGCATACGTGCAACCGATTAAGCCGCGATAAGCAGATCACACTAAGTCAAGCTGCGCTTTTTTACTTATCCTGGATATCTTTATTCTACTTTCGTGCAATAGGCCCCAGGTCTAGACCGGACTCTGGGATGTTATTTATCTCCCAGGTCTTTCCATAAAGAGCAGGTCTAGACCGGACTCTGGGATGTTATTTATCTCCCAGGTCTTTCATAAAGAGCAGGTCTAGACCGGACTCTGGGATGTTATTTATCTCCCAGGTCTTTCATAAAGAGCAGGTCTAGACCCGGACTCTGGGATGTTATTTATCTCCCAGGTCTTTCATAAAGAGCAGGTCTAGACCGGACTCTGGGATGTTATTTATCTCCCAGGTCTTTTCATAAAGAGCAGGTCTAGACCAGACTCTGGGATGTTATTTATCTCCCAGGTCTTTCATAAAGAGCAGGTCTAGACCGGACTCTGGGATGTTATTTATCTCCCAGGTCTTTCATAAAGAGCAGGTCTAGACCGGACTCTGGGATGTTATTTATCTCCCAGGTCTTTCATAAAGAGCAGGTCTAGACCCGGACTCTGGGATGTTATTTATCTCCCAGGTCTTTCCATAAAGAGCAGGTCTAGACCGGACTCTGGGATGTTATTTATCTCCCAGGTCTTTCATAAAGAGCAGGTCTAGACCGGACTCTGGGATGTTATTTATCTCCCAGGTCTTTTCATAAAGAGCAGGTCTAGACCAGACTCTGGGATGTTATTTATCTCCCAGGTCTTTCATAAAGAGCAGGTCTAGACCAGGACTCTGGGATGTTATTTATCTCCCAGGTCTTTCCATAAAGAGCAGGTCTAGACCGGACTCTGGGATGTTATTTATCTCCCAGGTCTTTCATAAAGAGCAGGTCTAGACCGGACTCTGGGACTCTCGGGAGTATAAAAGATGTTAATATTTTAGGGACTGATGTAGCGATGAAGCTACACCGGCTGTGTAAGAAGAAAGTAAAGCAGAGAGAGAAGTTAGAGACGGGGGATGAATGGAAAATATTAATATCAGCATCAAAACTACTGAAAGACCTCCGTCAGACCTCATGGTTGTAGTTCTGTCCCTGATGGTGTGTGTGTGTGTTTATTCTGATGATGTGTGTGTGTGTGTGTGTCCCCAGTGGACTTCTTCAGCTTTAATCTTTTATTATTATTTATTTATTTATTATCTGTTTTTCCAAAGCTTCACACACAGATATGGAGATAATAACGCTCCAAAATGATGTGAAACTGCATTTGTTTTTATTGAAAGACGTAACGTTGTCTTGAGAGACGACCCCTGAACACCAGCTGATCTTCCCTTACACATGAACGCAGTAATACTTTGAGGATTGATATGTGATAAACAGGATCAGAGTTTTATATCAGAAACTGCAGATTTAGTGAGAAATGATACAACACCATAATGAATGAGGCCTTTTACTTTAAACTGCAGCTCGTCTCTTTACTTCTCTGTGACGTCTCTGAGTTTCTCCTTCATCTCTTCACAGTCCCCGACTACCGTGCTGCACAGACCAGACAACATGATGGTCCCTCTTCTCTCTGCAGGAACTCGTCCCAGAGTCCTCTGAAGGTCCTCCATGTCTCTCAGAGTCTGTCCAGCCTGAAGATCAGCTGATCTTTGCTCCAACGTCTCACTCGTCCTCTTGATTCCTTCCAGGTCCTTCTTCAGCGGTTCAACCATCTCCAGGAACTCTGTTCCCAGCTCTTCTACTTTCTTTATACTTCTGTTCTCAGTTAGTGCAGCAGCTACTAATGCTAATGCTACTGCTACTGCTAATGCTGCTACTATGAGCATCGTTGGGACTATTCCTAGTGATCCTACTACTGCTAGACCTGCTTGTCTTCTTGCTGCTGCCAGAATCATGGGTGCTTCTGTCCATTTGGTCGTTGATGTTGCTGTAATAGACCTGGTTGCTATCCTTGCTTCTCCATCTGCTGCTTTTACTGCTACTGCTGTTACTGCTACTAACCCCGCCAGAATAAGGGCTCCTATTCCTGCTGCTAACATCTTCTTCTTCTGCATCTTTCTGACTTTAGCAGTGATCTCTTCAATCTCTCCTGCAATCTGTCTCATCCTGTGTTCTCTGCTGTCAAACTCTCTGATGAAGGAAGCTGAATGATCTTTAAGATTGTCCATTAACTCAGAGAGGGGGAGGGAGGGAGGGAGTTCTTTACTCCTTCTTCTTCGTGGTCTTTGATCCATCTTCAGGTCTCCTGGTCCTCCTGACGTGTTGAGATCTCCTCTTCAGGGAGATGAAGAAGATGACTTTATATCAGACTGTGGAGACAGGAAGAGACACACATCATTCACACACACACATTCACTCATTCACACACTCATTCACACACACACATTCACTCATTCACACACTCATTCACACACACACACTCATTCACACACACACACTCATTCACACATTCACACATTCACACATTCACACACACACACACACACCTTCTCATTCAATTAAATTTCCGGAGCAGCCAGACCCGTGCGACGCGTTCGTCCAATCAGGTGCCGGTTTTAATATTTTGGGAGACAATACAGATTAGCGCCGCCTGCTGTATTATGCTGTAGATGTATTACGTCTCGCACACACACAGAACGTACACTCAAGTTGCCGAAGCAATGATGTTCTGCGTGTTCGGCATTGCAGATTAGACGGTTCTAATGGAGAAAGGAGGACGGGGCACCACGGCCGAAACAAGCATGGACCACCTAATGGAAAAAGGCCATTTGGCAAGCTTACATTTAGAGAGTGAGGAGTCACAGCGTTCAGCCAGACCAGCGGGGGTGTATAGCTGGAGACACGGCACCCCTTCTCTTCTCTGCAGCTCTTAGCTACGTTGTTATAGTTTTAGACTGCTGGACATCCTTTGACACACTGAGCTCCTCTCTCCTGTCATCTGTAGACAAATGCTCGTCATAACCTAGCTCTGGGGAGCGGGTTCCCTGGAGTCCTTATGTTTTCTCACCCCGCAGTTTTCCCTGGATTGGCGAGAACAGTTCTTGCTGTGGCCCTTTTGGATGCCCTGATATGCCCTGCTACACCCTGCAGTGCCCTGCTACGGCCCGCTATGCCCTGCAGTGCTCTCTACGCCCTGCAGCACCCTCTATGCCCTGCGGTGCCCTGCTACGCCCTGCAGTACCCTGCTACACCCTGCAGTGCCCTTTATGCTCTGCTATACCCTCTACTCCCTGCAGTGCCTTGCTATGCACTGCTACGCCCTGCAGTACTCTCTATGCCCTGCAGTACCCTCTAGACCCTGCAGTACCCGCTATGCCCTGCAGTGCCCTCTACGCCCTGCTTTTTATATAGCTTTGTAAATTATAGCGTGTGGTCCAGACCTACTCTATCTGTAAGTGTCCTGAGATAACTTATGTTATGATTTGATACCATCATTTAAATTAAATTTAACACCTGCTTGACAATCAATCCTTTCCTGATCCTGATTCTGGAGCCCAGCAGCAGGCCTCTGTGCAAAACCAGCAAGAACACGTCGGCTCAACACGGCAACTACAAACTGTACTGTGTGCTCATGAACTTCAGAGGTAAGGAACACCAGAATCACCAGCAACACCAGGATCACCAGCAACACCAGGATCACCAGCAACACCAGGATCACCAGTAACACCAGGAACACCAGGATCACCAGGAACACCAGGATCACCAGGAATACCAGGATCACCATCAACACCAGGATCACCAGGAACAACGTGCCCCCAAGAACACAAGTCTGGTCTTGTCATTATTGGGAAATGCCCAAAAAGGAAAGTGTATGAAAATAGAGACAGCAGCTTATTCATACTTCCTATTAACCAGCGGTGATTCTCACGCTGCAGAGCTGCACATAAATCATAATGTGACAAACATAAGTTGTCAGTTGCTGTCCTCTGGTTCCCGTTTCAGTCGATCACCAGCCAAAACAAATAGATTTAAATTCTCCTTTGTCCCCTCTGCTATCTCTCTGCTTAACTCTGAAGAACAGGTAACGTCTGCACATTAGGCACACCTGGACGTAAACTTTTAATGTGGTATTTATTTACCTATTTGGTCTGATCCTGTATTTTTAATCAATGTTGTCGTCTTGTTGTCATGTACTGTATGTCAACTTCTTTGCTACTGCAGCAAAATGAATCGCCCCTAGGGGACAAAAAAAGTGTTAGCTGATGAACAGACAGAAAACCCAACAGGAAGAAACGCCCGTGACCTGCCTCTGGATGAGGAATGAGCGGCTGCCAGCTGACCTCTCTGGGTCTCAGTCTCTGTCTCAGCTGCAGTCCAACATTTAACTCTGTCTCCTCTCGGTGTAGAATCAGCTCTCTCTTACCTTTCTGTCTGCAGGAAGGACGCTCAGTCTGTCTCTCAGCTTCCTGTTTCTCAGAGTAGCTTCTCAGTTATCACATGATCAGAGGAGCCAATCACAGCAAAGCTGGGGTCTGTAACTCAACTAGAGTGTAAGAAGAGCTCAATGTCTCCAGATGTGAGGGTAATAAGGTGAATATCTCAGATGTGAAGGTAATCAGGTGAATATCTCCAGATGTGAGAAACCATGTGCAGCTATATAATAATAATATTGAGGAGGTGACGCGTTGTGATTTCCAACTGTTGACAGGATAATCGTAATCGAATCGTGAGACCTGTGAAGATTGACTCCTCTAGCAGATAGCCTTCCACTATCTGACTAAAACGTTCAAGCTCCATCTGGTAGCTAGACAGTGATTCGTACCATAGTGGTCCTGGATCAGGGATTGGTTTCCTTCTCTTGCTCCATCATGTTCACTGTGTTGTTTCCCCCCCCCCTTCAGATGATGGAGCGTGTGAAGACTGCCACACATTCTGTGAGTCCTGCTCTGGAGAAGAGAAGAATCAGTGTACAACATGTGCAAAAGGTCGGTCAGTCACTTGCACAGATTAATTGTTTGAATACTTTCAGATCTGGTTACACCACAGCATAACCCGCTATTTTGCAGCGCAGTGATGAGGTTCACTCTTTCTTCCTCCTACAGGGCGATTTCTGACCTCAAAGTGCCTTGGAGGCTTCTTGCACACAGCCATGCTGCCCTCTCTTATGCTGTGGGGCACTGATCAGCCTCAGCTGCTGGGCTGTCATCAGCAGCACACACCTGCAGAGAATCACACACACCTGCAGAGAATCACACACACACCTGCAGAGAATCACACACACCTGCAGAGAATCACACACACACCTGCAGAGAATCACACACACACCTGCAGAGAATCACACACACACCTGCAGAGAATCACACACACCTGCAGAGAATCACACACACCTGCAGAGAATATACAAAGCACAACACGGCACGTGACACCCCCTCCCATAAGAGGGAACCCCTCCTCTTTGCACACCCATGGAGCAACATCACAAAGTACAAGTTGCCATCAGTAAATCAGTGTCCCCCAAAACTAGTCTCCCTCAGGGACATGAACCTTGATTAATTTCAAAGCTGTGGACATAAAAAACACTTTAAAAAGTTATACTATATGTTGTGTTGTTGCTGTATACCAATCGTTTACAGCAATTATACATAACTAACACCTCAAAACTATAACACCGAGAACCAGCATGTGTCCAATATGGAGAAATTAAAAAGGAGACAAAATCTTCAAGTTCCAATAAGGTGAAAAGTGAAACTAAATTGATAAATAGACAGTGAACAGAGAGAAATAAAACATAACATACATATAAATTGAAAGGATGAAACATGAGTTAGGCATAGAAACTACAAGCTGTTGATTCATTATTGTATGTAAAGCATCCCACTTTCACTAACCTTTATTCTTCTTTATGTTGTTTCACTTTAAATGTGGTCATTTTAAGCTGTAGCACTAAATGGATGGTTTTATATTGAAATATGCACTTCTTCAACCACTCATAAAATAATATATATATAAATAAACTTGACTTTGAAGAGCGAGACTTTAATGTTAAAGCTCTTATTTTGCAGTGATAGTTGGGTTTTCTAACCCTGCAGCCTGTAAAACAGGTCCAACAATAGTAAGTTAATTTTATGGTAATATTTGAGGGGATAGTTTCACTTATTCATACAGCCAAATTAATACAATTACAGAGCAGTTTCACTGTGTGTGTGTGTGTGTGAATTAGAACTAAATAAAAATAGCACGCTTATTATATGTTTATGTAGCTTATTTACAGGTGTGAAGACCCATTGTTGAAGTGTTGATGGTGTTCAGTGATGTCTTCTGACTGTAGGTGAACACACACGTCGCCGTGGTTACTTCCGTCTGACTGTGGGTGAACACACACGTCGCCGTGGTTACTTACGTCTGACTGTAGGTGAACACACACGTCGCTAAAGGAGACTTTGCTGACGCTAAAAGAGACTTTACTGACACTAAAGGAAACTTTGCTGAAGCTAAAGGAGACTTTACTGACGCTAAAGGAGACTTTACTGAAGCTAAAGGAGACTTTACTGACGCTAAAGGAAACTTTGCTGAAGCTAAAGGAGACTTTACTGACGCTAAAGGAGCTAAAGGAGACTTTACTGACACTAAAGGAGACTTTGCTGAAGCTAAAGGAGACTTTACTGACGCTAAAGGAGCTAAAGGAGACTTTACTGATGCTAAAGGAGACTTTACTGACACTAAAGGAGCTAAAGGAGACTTTACTGATGCTAAAGGAGACTTTACTGACACTAAAGGAGCTAAAGGAGACTTTACTGATGCTAAAGGAGACTTTACTGACGCTAAAGGAGCTAAAGGAGACTTTACTGATGCTAAAGGAGACTTTACTGACGCTGAAGGAGCTAAAGGAGACTTTACTGATGCTAAAGGAGACTTTACTGACGCTAAAGGAGCTAAAGGAGACTTTACTGATGCTAAAGGAGACTTTGCTGAAGCTAAAGGAGACTTTACTGACGCTAAAGGAGCTAAAGGAGACTTTACTGATGCTAAAGGAGACTTTACTGACACTAAAGGAGACTTTGCTGAAGCTAAAGGAGACTTTACTGACGCTAAAGGAGCTAAAGGAGACTTTACTGATGCTAAAGGAGACTTTACTGACGCTAAAGGAGACTTTGCTGAAGCTAAAGGAGACTTTACTGACGCTAAAGGAGCTAAAGGAGACTTTACTGATGCTAAAGGAGACTTTACTGACGCTAAAGGAGACTTTACTGATGCTAAAGGAGACTTTACTGACACTAAAGGAGACTTTACTGACGCTAAAGGAGCTAAAGGAGACTTTGCTGACGCTAAAGGAGACTTTACTGACGCTAAAGGAGACTTTACTGACACTAAAGGAGACTTTACTGACACTAAAGGAGACTTTACTGACGCTAAAGGAGCTAAAGGAGACTTTACTGACGCTAAAGGAGACTTTACTGACGCTAAAGGAGCTAAAAGAGACTTTACTGACACTAAAGGAGACTTTACTGACGCTAAAGGAGACTTTACTGACACTAAAGGAGACTTTGCTGACACTAAAGGAGACTTTGCTGACACTAAAGGAGACTTTACTGACGCTAAAGGAGACTTTACTGACACTAAAGGAGACTTTAATGACACTAAAGGAGACTTTACTGACGCTAAAGGAGACTTTGCTGACACTAAAGGAGACTTTACTGACACTAAAGGAGACTTTACTGACACTAAAGGAGACTTTACTGACACTAAAGGAGACTTTACTGACGCTAAAAGAGACTTTACTGACACTAAAGGAGACTTTACTGACGCTAAAGGAGACTTTACTGACACTAAAGGAGCTAAAAGAGACTTTACTGACGCTGAAGGAGACTTTACTGACGCTGAAGGAGACTTTAGCGTCAGTAACACCTGACCAAACGTCCGTATCTTACGAGATGGGGGGGGGAACGTGTTAAAGGACGTTTTATTATCAGAACACATCCTGTGTTCATCACACACACCTTGTCTATAGTGTGACAAATTGTGTTAATGTTGTTAAAGTTATTTCATTTTTTTATTTCTCTTTGGATAATGTTTTAGTCCTTTGTGTATTTTTAAAGAATTTTGAAAGATGAGTTAAATAAAAAAACAAATGTCATCACAGATTTGTTTAAGATGTTTTACCAAAATAAAGTACAGCATCAAGTAAAAGAAAAGTTACATTTGTATTTCTGTAAGTAATGACAAAAATATGCTTCCTTATTTACTGTAGTTAAACCTTTTAATTACAGGACAAAGTCCAGCTAACGAGCTGCCAGTACATTGGCTGTTATTTTACAGATTTATGCAAGATTCACAGAAAATGTTCTGTTTTTACTGTATAACACCATTAAATAAAGAAAATGTTCTGTTTTTTAATTATGGTAGAAAGTCCGGGTGATGAGCTGCAAGTACTTTTTCTGTTATTTTACAGATTATCTTCTTTGAATGTACAACTACCCAGATATACAAATGTTATCAAACCATTCCTAGTTATTACCTTGGTAATTACATGTTATTACCTATATATTACCTCTTTATTATCCCTTTGTTACTCCACTATTACATCTTATTACTGTGGTGAATGTAAAGTGCTACCCTGTTATCCTTCGTTGTTTTTATTGCTTTACAGCTCATCTTCCTCTGGCTAATGCTAACATTCCTGCTACAGCTCCTGCTGCTACTACTGACGCTCCTACTGCTGTTAAATCCCCTCCCACCCCCGTGTATGGAGCTGCAAGGACCAGGAGTGCCTTGAGTGCTATTCCTACTATAGCTCCTACTCCTCCTGCTACTGCTCCTGCTACTGCTTGATCTGCTGCTACTGCTCCTGCTACTACAGCTCTCCCTGCCCATCCTCCTGCTACGACTGCTAACGCTCCTGTTGCTATACCCCCCCCAGTGAAGAAAGACGTAAGGGACAGGACTAGTATTACTACTGCTGCTCCTACTCCTCCTGCTACTGCTCCTACCACTCCAGCATTATATCGTGCTCTGGCGTCATCTCTTCTCTCCTGCACGCTTCTGAACTCAGTGATGTTCATCAGGTCATACAGGTCTCCGGTCCGGCTTCCTCTCAGAACCACGTCCATCTTCAGGTCTCCTGGTCCTCCTGACATGTTGAGATCTCCTCTTCAGAGAGATGAAGAAGCTGATTTTATATCAGACTGTGGAGACAGGAAGAGACACACACCATCAGAATACACACACACACACACACACACACACAGACACACACAGATACAGTTTGGACCCCCCTTCTCCTCCAATGTGTTTCCTTTATCTTCATGACTATTTCCATTGTAGATTATCATGAAGCATCAGAACTATGAATGAACTCATGTGGAATTATGGACTTAACAACAAAGTAGAAATAACTGAAAACATGTCTTATAGTCTAGTTTCTTCAGAAACTAGACTTCTTCTTCCCCCTTTGCTTTTTTTTTATAGCTGGTGACAATGTTGGGGATTTATTCCAAACTGAAGGCCTCCTGAACCAGCATGGCTACCACAGCATCCTGAACCAGCATGGCTACCACAGCATCCTGAACCAGCATGGCTCCCACAGCATCCTGAACCAGCATGGCTACCACAGCATCCTGAACCAGCATGGCTACCACAGCATCCTGAACCAGCATGGCTACCACAGCATCCTGAACCAGCATGGCTACCACAGCATCCTGAACCAGCATGGCTACCACAGCATCCTGAACCAGCATGGCTACCACAGCATCCTGAACCAGCATGGCTACCACAGCATCCTGAACCAGCAGGGCTACCACAGCATCCTGAACCAGCAGGGCTACCACAGCATCCTGAACCAGCAGGGCTACCACAGCATCCTGAACCAGCATGGCTACCACAGCATCCTGAACCAGCATGGCTACCACAGCATCCTGCAGCGGCATGCCATCCCATCCGGTTTGTGTTTAGTTGGACCATCATTTATTTTCCAACAGGACAATGACCCCAAACACCCCCCAGGCTGTGTAAGGGCTGTTAGACCCAGAAGGAGAGTGATGGGGTGCTGCACCTCCACAGTCCCCGGACCTGAACCCAATGCAGATGGTTTGGGGAGACCTGGACTGCAGAGTGAAGGCAAAGGGCCAACAAGTGCTGAGCATTCTGGGAACTCCTTCAAGACTGCTGGGAAACCATTTCAGGGGACGACCTCTTGAAGCTCATCAAGAGAAGGCCAAGAGTGTGTAAGGGGGACAAAGGGGGTGCTCTGAAGAAACTAGACTGTAAGACATGTTTTCAGTTATTTCTACTTTGTTGTTAAGTCCATAATTCCACATGAGTTCACATGCACAACAACATACAGTTTCACATTTGTGTGTGTGTGTGTGTGTGTGTGTGTGTGTGTGTGTGTGTGTGTGCGGGTTTCCGACCACACCACAGCACTGAGACGGCTCTCGTTAAGGTCTTTAATGACATCCACCTTAACACAGATAATGGCAAAATTTCAGTCTTAGTATTACTTGATCTCAGTGCTGCATTTGACACGGTTGACCACGACATATTACTAGACCGATTGGAAAACTGGGTTGGCCTTTCTGGCTCAGTACTAAACCGGTTTGAATCTTACTTACAGAATAGGAATTACTTTGTGTCAATAGGTAATTATACATCTGAACGTACAAATATGACGTGCGGAGTTCCCCAAGGCTCCATTCTGGGGCCTCTTCTGTTTAACATCTACATGCTTCCACTGGCTCAGATTATGGAAAACAACAAAATAAATTACCATAGTTATGCGGACGACACACAAATTTACATAACCTTATCGCCAGGGGACTATAGTCCAATACAAAAACTGACTAAGTGTATTGAACAAATTAACAGCTGGATGTGCCAGAACTTTCTGAAATTAAATGAAGGAAAAACTGAGGTGGTTGTTTTTGGAGCAAAAGAGGAAAGATTAAAAGTCTGCGCTCAGCTTCAAACAACAATGTTAAAAACAACTGACAAAGCCAGAAATCTAGGTGTAGTCATGGACTCTGACCTGAACTTTAACAGCCACATTAAGACAATTCAAAGTCACAAAGTCAGCCTATTATCACCTTAAGAATATATCAAGGGTTAAAGGACTTATGTGTCAACAGGATTTGGAAAAACTGGTCCATGCATTCATCTTCAGTAGACTTGACTACTGTAACGGGGTCTTTACAGGTCTCCCTAAAAAATCAATTAGACAGCTGCAGCTGATTCAGAACGCTGCTGCTCGGGTCCTCACTAAGACCAAGAGACTGGATCACATCACTCCAGTTCTGAAGTCCTTACACTGGCTTCCTGTGCCCCAAAGAATTGATTTCAAAGTTCTTTTGCTAGTTTATAAATCACTAAACGGTTTAGGGCCAAAATACATTTCTGATCTGCTAGTACACTATGACCCCCCCAGACCTCTAAGGTCATCTGGGGCAGGTCTACTACTACACTATGACCCCCCCAGACCTCTAAGGTCATCTGGGACAGGTCTACTGTCTGTTCCTAGAGTCAGAACTAAACAGGGGGAAGCAGCTTTCAGTTTCTATGCTCCTCATATCTGGAACAAACTCCCAGAAACCTGCAGGTCTGCTGCTACTCTCAGTTCTTTTAAATCAATGCTGAAGACCTTTCTTTTTGGTTGTTGCCTTCCTTTAAATGATGTTCATTTCTTTACTGTTTATTCTTTTATATACTGCACTGTAACTTTTATTCCTGTGTTTTATCTGTTTTTATTTTTGAAATGCTTCTTCTGTTTTTTTTATGGGTTTTATTTTCTTTTAACTGTTCTTTATTGTTTTTAACTGATTTTGTGTAAAGCACTTTGAATTGCCCTGTTGCTTAAATGTGCTCTATAAATAAAGCTGCCTTGCCTTGCCTTGCCTTGCCTTGTGTGTGTGTGTGTGTGTGTGTGTGTGAGAGTATGTATGTGAGTATGTGTGTGTGTGTGAGAGAGTATGTATGTGTGTGTGTGTGTGTGTGTGTGTGTGAGAGAGAGTATGTGTGTGTGTGTGTGTGTGTGTGTGTGTGTTCTTACCTGTGTGTGTGTGTCAGCTGTGTGGGGCGGTGCAGGTGAAGCAGCAACTGAGCGTGCTCAGTCTGTCTCTTATCTTTAAGTCCTCTGAGTCGTTTCTCTGAAATCACAACAAGCCATATCTGATTGGCTGTCAGGTATGAGACGTTAGGGTGGGACGTCCCACAGTGATGTCTCTGAGACGTCACTGTGGGACGTCTCACATTAATGTCTCTGGTCTCTGTGTCTCTGACTGGCTCTGTCCCATCAAACCGGTCCCAGGGCCTCTAGCTGGGAGAAACCATTCAGATCAGCGTGTGACAGCAGCTCAGTCTGAACTGGTTCAGTTTGTTAAAGGTGTGCCAGCAGCCAGAAGTATGCCTGGGGGTGTGTGTGTGTGTGTGTGGGGGTCACTAACGTCTGATTCTGCTAAACTATGAGTCCAGTTCCTGCTTTACGCTCAGATCTCAGTTCTAAAACTCACTTTCAAACCACTACACCAACATCTCTGCATCAGGCAGAATCATCATGAAGTAAATCTGTTGTTTCTACGAGGAACTCACGGTGATTCAGACGGGGAAGTGTGTGTGTGTGTCTCTGTATGTGTGTGTTCTTACGTGTGTGTGTTTGTGTGTGTTGTTACCTTGTGTGTGTGTGTCTCTGTGTATGTGTGTGTGTTCTTACCTGTGTGTGTGTGTGTGTGTGTGTGTGTGTGTCTGTGTGTGTTCTTACCTGTGTGTGTGTGTGTGTATGCGTGTCTGTGTGTGTTCTTACCTGTGTGTGTGTGTGTGTGTGTGTGTGTGTGTGTGTGTGTGTGCGTGTCTGTGTGTGTCTTACCTGTGTCTGTGTGTGTGTGTGTGTGTGTGTGTGTGTGTGTGTGTGTGCGTGTCTGTGTGTGTCTTACCTGTGTCTGTGTGTGTGTGTGTGTGTGTGTTCTTACCTGTGTGTGTGTCAGCTGTGTGAGGCGGTGCAGGTGAAGCAGCTACTGAGCGCGCTCAGTCTGTCTCTCAGCTTTCAGTCTGAGTCGTTTCTCTGAAATCACATGACCAGAGTCTCCATGTCATGGGTGAAGGGCTGATGTATAACTCCTATCACGTGTGTGTGTGTGTGTGTGTGTGTGTGTAACATGATGCTTGCTGTGGTTATACAACAAGTTTGTGTTTGAGTTTGAAACACAAGATCTAATTTCTCCATATTATGGTACTTAGCAACCAAACTGCACGTAATAATCTGTCTGTGTGTGTGTGTGGGTGTGTGTCTCTGTATGTGTGTGTGTGTGTGTGTATGTGTGTATTTGTGTGGGTGGGTGGGTGGGTGTGTCTCTGTATGTGTGTGTGTGTGTGTGTGTGTGTGTGTGTGTGTGTGTGTGTGTGTGTGAGAGAGTTATACGTACGTTTTAAGAGAATACAGAATGAGAAAATGTCCCCCCCCCTCCCCCCCATAGCTCCATACCTCCATTATCTTCATGGGGACTATTATTGCCCCCGGTCATGACACCGCCCACCCAGAAAGGAGGTGTTCCTGCCCACTGTTCACTAATAATAATAATTATTAGGACTGTTGGGTACTGTGTTCAGGGGGTTTACAGGATTTAAATGTAGAGAATGTCCTCGTGGCATTATTTCTGATTTGTTAGGATGTAAAGAAGGACATTTTCTAATAGAAAGGACACGTCTGTGAAAAGGTGGGAAAGGTGGACTGAGTACGTCACACCTGTACGACCAGCATTTGTCTGAATTATTAATTCATTATATTTTAATATGTTGTGTAAGTAATTGTCACGATTCAGGGAATTAAGGACCCGAACGGAGAGACAACCGGCAGGAGAGAGTTGATGTGGAAGGATTATCCAACAAAAACAGAAACCCAACAAATAAAGGGATCCAAAAAAACACAAGGAGTCCCGGGGATGCAGGCAACAAGGAAAGAACAGGAAAAAACTCACAGGGGACAGAAGACTGCAGGGAAGAGAAGACACGCTGAAGACAGGGACACACAGACCACAACAAGGACCTGGAAGACAGGGACACACAGACCAACAACAAGGACCTGGAAGACAGGTCTATACTCTGAACCAGTTCTATTTGTTATAGTGGACCGAGCGCCTGGTCCATACTCTGAACCAGTTCTATTTGTTATAGTGTACCGAGCACCTGGTCCAGACTCTGAACCAGTTCTATTTGTTATAGTGTACTGAGCACCTGGTCCATACTCTGAACCAGTTCTATTTGTTATAGTGGACCGAGCACCTGGTCCAGACTCTGAAACAGTTATATTTGTTATAGTGTACTGAGCACCTGGTCCATACTCTGAACCAGTTCTATTTGTTATAGTGGACCGAGCACCTGGTCCAGACTCTGAAACAGTTATATTTGTTATAGTGTACCAAGCACCTGGTCCAGACTCTGAACCAGTTCTTATTGTAGGGGATTTTAATATTCATGTGGACGATGAGAATGATAGCCTTAGTACTGCGTTTATCTCTCTTTTAGATTCTATTGGTTTCTGTCAAAGTGTTCATAAACCGACTCACCGTTTTAACCACACAAAAGAAGATAATAAAACAAAGACGGTTAGCTCCATGTTATAACACTGAAACTCGCAAATTAAAGCAAATATCACGGAAACTTGAGAAGATTTGGCGTTCCACCAAACTGGAAAGTTCTCGTTTAATCTGGCAAGATAGTCTTAAAACTTATAGGAAGGGCCTCCGTAATGCCAGAGCAGCGTACTACTCGTCATTAATAGAGGAAAATAGGAACAACCCCAGGTTTCTTTTCAGCACTGTAGCCAGGCTCTACAGCTCTACTGAGCCAAGTATTCCCAGAGCTCTTAGTAGGAACCACTTTATGAGGTTCTTCAATGATAAAATTATAACTATTAGAAAAAAAATTAACGAAGACCTGCCTTTAACTGGCACTGACTTATCTCTAAACTCAGGAACCTCAGAAACAGCTGTAAAACCAGATATATGCTGCTTAGCTTCACTTGATCTTTATCAATTTAATTCAATTATTTCTTCATCTAAACCATCAACCTGCCTCTTAGACCCCATCCCGACTAGGCTTCATCTAAACCATCAACCTGCCTCTTAGACCCCATCCCAACTAGGCTTCATCTAAACCATCAACCTGCCTCTTAGACCCCATCCCGACTAGGCTACTTAAAGAAGTTTTACCATTAGTCAACACTTCTCTACTAGATATAACCAATCTGTCTTTATTAACAGGCTATGTACCACAGCACTTTAAAGTAGCTGTAATTAAACCTCTTCTGAAAAAGCCCAACCTTGATCCAGATGTTTTAGCCAACTATAGACCTATATCCAACCCTGATCCAGATGTTTTAGTCAACTCTAGACCTATATCCAACCTTCCATTTCTCTCTAAGATTCTTGAGAAAGCAGTCGCCAAACAGTTATGTGACTTCCTGCATAGCAACAGCTTATATGAGGATTTTCAGTCAGGATTTAGAGTTAATCATAGCACAGAGACAGCACTTGTGAAGATGACTAATGACCTCCTAATTGCATCAGACAAAGGACTTATCTCTGTACTGGTGTTATTAGATCTTAGTGCTGCATTTGATACCATTGACCATCATATCTTATTACAGAGATTGGAACATTTAATTGGCATTAAAGGGAAAGCTCTAAGCTGGTTTAAGTCTTATTTATCAGATCGATCTCAGTTTGTTCACGTTAACGATGAATCCTCCGTGCACGCCAAAGTTAGTCATGGAGTCCCACAAGGATCTGTGCTCGGTCCAATCCTGTTCACTTTATATATGCTTCCTTTAGGCAATATTATCAGGAAACACTCCATAAACTTTCATTGTTATGCAGATGATACTCAATTATATCTATCGATCAAGCCGTATGAAACTAATCAGTTAGCTAAACTTCAAATGTGCCTTCAGGATATTAAAACCTGGATGAGCTGTAATTTTCTAATGTTGAACTCAGATAAAACTGAAGTTATTGCTCTGGGGCCCAAGCACCTCCGTGACACATTATCCAAAGAGATAGTTACTCTGGATGGCATCACCCTGGCCTCCAGCACCTCCCTGGCCTCCAGCATCACCCTGGCCTCCAGCACCACCCTGGCCTCCAGCACCACCCTGGCCTCCAGCACCACCCTGGCCTCCAGCTCCACTGTGAGGAATCTTGGAGTTATCTTTGATCAGGACATGTCCTTTAATTCCCACATAAAGCAAATTTCAAGGATCGCCTTTTTTCACGTACGTAATATTGCTAAAATCAGGAATATCCTCTAAAAATGATGCAGAAAAACTAGTCCATGCATTTGTTACTTCTAGGCTGGATTACTGCAATTCTTTATTATCAGGCTGCTCGAAGACATCCATAAAGACTCTTCAGCTGGTCCAGAATGCTGCAGCACTTGGTCTGACAGGAACCAGGAAAAGAGATCACATCTCTCCTGTTTTAGCTTCTCTGCATTGGCTTCCTGTAAAATCCAGAATAGAATTTAAAATCCTTCTTCTCACCTACAAAGCTCTTCATGGTCAGGCACCATCTTATCTTAAAGAGCTCATAGTACCTTACAACCCTGCAAGAGCACTACGCTCCCAGAATGCAGGGTTACTGGTGGTTCCTAGAGTCTCTAAAAGTAGAACGGGAGCCAGAGCGTTCAGCTATCAGGCTCCTCTCCTGTGGAACCAGGTTCCAGTCTGGGTTCAGGGACCAGAGTGTTCAGCTATCAGGCTCCTCTCCTGTGGAACCTGGTTCCAGTCTGGGTCCAGGGACCAGAGCGTTCAGCTAGCAGGCTCCTCTCCTGTGGAACCAGGTTCCAGTCTGGGTTCAGGGACCAGAGCGTTCAGCTATCAGGCTCCTCTCCTGTGGAACCAGGTTCCAGTCTGGGTTCAGGAGGCAGACACTGTCTCCACATTCAAGAGTAGACTTAAGACTTTCCTCTTTGATAAAGCTTATAGTTAGGGCATAGAATTGAATATTGTTAGGGAGTGAGGAGTCGCAGCGTCCGCCTAACCCGGCCCACCTGCTTCTCGTCATAGTCGTCAGATCTCTCTATCATATAATCAATAATATAATAAAACTAGAGGGAGGCAGGGCATACAGCCCGATCCGGTTGGGGAGAGTTCTAGCCCGACCAGGCTCCTCTCGTTACCCTGTCTCTCTTAGTTATGCTGTAATAGTTTTAGACAGCTGGGGGACTTCCTTTGACACACCAAGTTCCTCTCTCCTCTATCTTTCTATCTTTCCATTTGTGTGCATCCTGTCCCAGAAATGCTTGTTACTAACCTAGTTACTAACCTAGTTACTAACCTAGTTACTAACCTAGCTCTGGGGAGTCATTCCCCGGAGTCCTTATGTTCTTTTCCCCCCAGCATGTTTCCTCGGATCAGGGAATCTCCAAAATCATGGTAGCAGCTGTCGCCATGGTCCCGCTACACGTCCTGCGATGCCGTGTTCATCCTGCTACGTCCTGCTACGTCCTGCTGAATCCTGCTACGTCCTGCTACACTCTGCTGTGCCCTGCTACGTCCTGCTACGTCCTGCTACGTCCTGCTGAATCCTGCTACGTCCTGCTACGTCCTGCTATGTCCTGCTGTGCCTTGTAATGCTCCACAGTGTCCTGCTATGCCATTAACTACTACAAAGAAATACTACAAACTGTTATTTTTTCTGTGGCTGTTATTGCCACTCTTCATTCTAACCCCAACCGGTCGTCAGACACCGCCTACCAAGAGCCTGGGTCTGGGTCTGGGTCTGTCCGAGGTTTCTGCCTAAAAGAGCTTGCTCTGGAAGGAACTACTAGAACTGTTTGGTCCTTGTAAATTATGGAGTGTGGTCTAGACCTGCTCTATCTGTAAAGTGTCTCGAGATAACTCTTGTTATGAATTGATACTATAAATAAAATTGAATTGAATTGAATTGAGTAGCTTCAGACAGGGCTGCAGAAGCAGCAGTAGGAGTGTTAGCAGGCGTAGCAGGAGTAGCTTCAGACAGGGCTGCAGTAGCAGCAGTAGGAGTAGTCCTGCTCCCTGTAGCTCTGTTCGCTGCTAATTTAGCAGTAGTAGGAGTAGCTGCAGTAGTCGCAGGAGGAGTTGCAGGAAGAGTTATAGTAGCAGGAGTATCTGCAGAAGAAGAAGAAGTAGTAGGAGGAGCAGTAGCAGGGGGAGTAGGAGCTGTAGCAGGACTTGGACTCATGGTCCTTGTACCTCCGGCCACTGGGGGTAACTTTAGCAGCAGCAGCAGCAGTAGCAAGAGGAGCTGTAATAGGAAAGTTAGCAGCCATGTAGTAATGTAGCCGCGCCACAAGATGGCAGCAGCTGCACCTGATGCACTGTGGGGCAGCCATGCCCATGTTTCACAATAAAAGCCTGGCTAGAACCCTAGACATCTTTCATAATAAAAGCCTGGATTGAACCCTGCACATGTTTCACAATAAAAGCTTGGATAGAAAGTAAAGGATTCTGTCCAGAGGCTGCCTTTAACCGTCGTGTTCTTCCCGTTGACCTTCAACATTTTGTTTTTTTTCAACGTTTTGGTCTTTTTCAACACTTTAGTCACTTTTATCAAAGTTCTTTGTCACTTTTTCCAACATTTTGGTCCTTTTTTTCTTTCTGACTGTGTTTTTTCCCCACGTTTTTGAAGCTTTTTCCAAATATTTTGTCAATCTTTTCAACGTTCTTTCATCAATGTTTTATTTTTATTTTTCCCATGTAAAAACCTTTGGAAAATGGGTCAAAGCTGAGGACAACAGCAATATTGCCCCCCCCCATGTGATTTGGATATTGTACTATAATCCATATTGTGATTTTGATATCATTGTGATTATTTGTGCAACAGTGTAATATTTCCTGTTGGGATGAAGTTCTTCCTCCATCTGGTTCTGGGTTTTATTTGGTTTCTTCCCCTTTGAATGGTTGTTTGTTACCATGATAAAGTCCTGGTTGTTTCCATGGAGTCTGGTAACAACAGGCTGTTTTCCTCGATTTGTTGTTGATATATTTCTTCTTTTATTGATTTTATTTCATGGTGATTTGGTTTCTGTCTTCTGATTGGTCACCAGCACCAGACATCATCCAATCAGAACCCTGATGTTGTTGTTTTACCTTTTGATTGTATGTTAAACAGCTTAAGTTGTTGGTTTTATAGTTTAATTCATGTTAATATTCAGCACATATTGTTATTGCTTATGTAAACCACCAAGGATCAGAGGTTAGGTACAGTTCCTAACCCACAAGGTTGGTGGTTCAATCCCACATGTCAACGTGTCCCTGAGCAACTTGCCAAGGGTGGCAAAATATAATTGCCCCCCTCCCAATCCATTGGGCTAGAGTACTGTCTCTGCTGCCGGTTGGTAAATGGAGTTTACATATATATATATATATATATATATATATATATATATATATATATATATATATATATATATATATATATATATATATATATACATATCGCTGTAGATCTCTTGTTAATGTGAGAAATGTGTATTTCTTTTTGTTCTGTTTCCTAATATCTGAAAACTGTACAGCATGATTGGTCACCACCAGCAGACATCATCCAATCAGAACCCTGATGTTGTTTTACACTGTATTAATAATTAATCCGTCTGGACGTCAATAGTTTAGATTATTTTGTTAAAGTGTTTTCATAATGTTGATCCTAAAGTTTTGGGAGCCTACTTTATACTTTGCTGCCTCTTTTATTCATCATTCATGAGAGTTTAGAAGTAGAAATATATTGAGCTCTTGTTGCTGTATGAAATCAAATGTTTATTTCTTTATTTCTGTTTCCTAATATCTGAAAACTGTACAGCATGATTTCTTTTATCCAGTTTATTTGAGTGTATTGTTGTTTTATTTTTATACAGTTCTGTGAAACAATCTTCCAGCCCTTTGTCACATGACCAGTCAATGTTTCCATGACGATGTCCTAATTGTTGCTTTAAAAACCCAAAATATATATTTGGATATACAATTTGTTACAAATAAAACAAGTGACATGAATAATAAATGTGATGTATTTCCTTCAGTAGAATAACAATGTCTTGGTCTTATATAATATTAACATTATATATATTATATCTCAGATATTTCTAAGCAGATTTTATAGGGTTTATTCTGATTAAATCCTCTGATTATTGGTCCCCCCCCCCCCAACTGATAATGAGAGAAGGTGTTCTAATCTACAGGTAACTGGAGACACGTAGAGAAGGTGTTCTAATCTACAGGTAACTGGAGACAGGTAGAGAAGGTGTTCTAATCTACAGGTAACTGGAGACACGTAGAGAAGGTGTTCTAATCTACAGGTAACTGGAGACACGTAGAGAAGGTGTTCTAATCTACAGGTAACTGGAGACAGGTAGAGAAGGTGTTCTAATCTACAGGTAACTGGAGACAGGTAGAGAAGGTGTTCTAATCTACAGGTAACTGGAGACAGGTAGAGAAGGTGTTCTAATCTACAGGTAACTGGAGACACGTAGAGAAGGTGTTCTAATCTACAGGTAACTGGAGACACGTAGAGAAGGTGTTCTAATCTACAGGTAACTGGAGACACGTAGAGAAGGTGTTCTAATCTACAGGTAACTGGAGACACGTAGAGAAGGTGTTCTAATCTACAGGTAACTGGAGACACGTAGAGAAGGTGTTCTAATCTACAGGTAACTGGAGACAGGTAGAGAAGGTGTTCTAATCTACAGGTAACTGGAGACAGGTAGAGAAGGTGTTCTAATCTACAGGTAACTGGAGACACGTAGAGAAGGTGTTCTAATCTACAGGTAACTGGAGACAGGTAGAGAAGGTGTTCTAATCTACAGGTAACTGGAGACAGGTAGAGAAGGTTTTCTAATCTACAGGTAACTGGAGACACGTAGAGAAGGTGTTCTAATCTACAGGTAACTGGAGACAGGTAGAGAAGGTGTTCTAATCTACAGGTAACTGGAGACAGGTAGAGAAGGTGTTCTAATCTACAGGTAATTTGAGACACGTAGAGAAGGTGTTCTAATCTACAGGTAACTGGAGACAGGTAGACAAGGTGTTCTAATCTACAGGTAACTGGAGACACGTAGAGAAAGTGATATAATCTACAGGTAACTGGAGACAGGTAGAGAAGGTGTTCTAATCTACAGGTAACTGGAGACAGGTAGAGAAGGTGTTCTAATCTACAGGTAATTTGAGACACGTAGAGAAGGTGATATAATCTACAGGTAACTGGAGACAGGTAGAGAAGGTGTTCTAATCTACAGGTAACTGGAGACAGGTAGAGAAGGTGTTCTAATCTACAGGTAACTGGAGACAGGTAGAGAAGGTGTTCTAATCTACAGGTAACTGGAGACAGGTAGAGAAGGTGTTCTAATCTACAGGTAACTGGAGACAGGTAGAGAAGGTGTTCTAATCTACAGGTAACTGGAGACAGGTAGAGAAGGTGTTCTAATCTACAGGTAACTGGAGAAAGGTAGAGAAGGTGTTCTAATCTACAGGTAACTGGAGACACGTAGAGAAGGTGATATAATCTACAGGTAACTGGAGACAGGTAGAGAAGGTGTTCTAATCTACAGGTAACTGGAGACAGGTAGAGAAGGTGTTCTAATCTACAGGTAACTGGAGACAGGTAGAGAAGGTGTTCTAATCTACAGGTAACTGGAGACACGTAGAGAAGGTGATATAATCTACAGGTAACTGGAGACAGGTAGAGAAGGTGTTCTAATCTACAGGTAACTGGAGACAGGTAGAGAAGGTGATATAATCTACAGGTAATTTGAGACACGTAGAGAAGGTGTTCTAATCTACAGGTAACTGGAGACAGGTAGAGAAGGTGATATAATCTACAGGTAACTGGAGACAGGTAGAGAAGGTGATATAATCTACAGGTAATTTGAGACACGTAGAGAAGGTGATATAATCTACAGGTAACTGGACATATTGATGTAATTTTTTAGAATTAGGGTTGATTTCAACATCTACGATGAAGTTGGGGGTGTTTTAGGGCGTGGCTACGATGTGATTGCCAGTGATGTGAAACGTAACGTGGCCCCTTCCTTTCTCCTCCCTCTCCCCTTCCTTTCTCCTCCCTCTCTCCTCCCTCTCTCCTCCCTCTCTCTTATCAGCAACCAGGATGGCTGTGCCCGTAACAGTAACTCAACAGATCTCCTCAAACCAATGGGTGACGTCCCACCTGCATTTTCCATTAATATACAGTCTATGGTATTTCACTCCTTCCTGCCAGTTCAGATACTCGTCCCAGAGTCCTCTGAAGGTCCTCCATGTCTCTCAGAGTGATTCCAGCTTGAAGATCAGCTGATCTTTGCTCCAACGTCTCACACGTCCTCATTATTTCTTCCAGGTCCTCCTTCAGCCGTTCTATGGTCTCCATGAAGTCTTTCCCAGCTCCTCTCTTTCATTGTTTTTATTAGATTTACAACCACAGCTCATCTTCTTCCTACTAGTGCTCCTGCTGCAGCCCCTCCTGCTACTGCCAACACTGCTGCTGCTGCTAGACTGACCCTCCCAGTGACCAGAGCTACAAGGACCAGGAGTCCTAGTCCTCCTTTTGCAGCTCCAGCTACTGCGTCTTCTGCTGCTATTGCTCCTCCTCCTACTACTCCTCCTAATACCGCTAAAGCTTCTGCTGCTAATGTTGCTAAACTAGCCCCCCCAGTGACTGGAACTGCCACTACCAGGAGTCCTATTCCTACTGCTGCTCCTACTCCTCCTGATGCTGCTCCTGCATCTTCTTCTGCTGCTGCTGCTGCTCCTCCTGCTCCTCCATCTTCTGCTGCTACTGCTCCCCCTGCTAGTGCTCCTCCTGCTACCGCTAATGCTCCTGCTCCTACTGCTGCTAAACTAACCCTCCCAGTGAATGGAGCTGCAAGGAGCAGGAGTCCTACTCCTCCTGCTGCTCCAACTCCTCCTGCTACGGCTCCTATTCCTGCTGTTGCTGTTGCTAAACTATCCCTGCCAATGAACGGATCTGTAAGGACCAGGAGTCCTACTCCTGCTACTGCTCCTCCTGCTACTGCTCCTCCTGCTACTGCTAACATTACTCCTGCTGCTAGACTAACCCTCCCAGTGAAGGGAGCTGCAAGGACCAGGAGTCCTACTCCTACTGCTGCTCCTACTCCTCCTGCTACTGCTCCTACTGCTGCTGCTGCTCTTGTTGCTGCTGGCTGTACTGCTGCTACTGCTGCTTCTGCTACTGCTGCTACTGCTCCTGCTAACGCTCCTGCTGCTAAACTACTCCCCAGAGTGGACTGAGCTGCAAAGAACAGGTGTTCTCTTCCCGCTGCTGCTCCTATTCTTGCTCCTGTTCCTCTTGCTACTGCTCCTCCTGCTATTGCTCCTCCTGCTACTGCTAACGCTCCTGCTCCTACTGCTGCTAGACTAACCCCCCTAGTGAAAGGAGCTGCAAAGACCAGGAGTCCTACTCCTACTCCTACTGCTGCTCCTACTCCTCCTGCAACATATCCTGCTGTTCTGTCTTCATCTCTTCTCTTCTTCATCTTTCTGAATTTATGTTTGTCCTTTGATCCAGACAGTTGAGGAGGGATGTCTCTGCTCCGTGTTCTTAGTGTTGACTCCGTACCCCCCATCTTCAGGTCTCCTGGTCCTCCTGAAGTGTTGAGATCTCCTCTTCAGAGGGATGAAGAAGCTGATTTTAAATCAAACTGCTGATGAGATAAGAAAGACTCTGTGGAGACAGGAAGAGACACACATCATCAGAATACACACACACACACACACACACCCACACACACACACACACACACACACACACACACACAGTAAAGTCCAAACTAACTCATCTTATATTCATGAGGTCTTCTGGTTTCTTTCAAAAAAAGAAAATATGATCAGTACAGACTATACAGGAAACAACACATACATAATGTATACATAATATATATGTATATATATATATATATATATATATATATATATACATACATGTATACAGTGAGAAAAATAAGTATTTAACATGCTGCTATTTAACAAGTTGTCCCCCTTAGAGATCCTGGAGGGTCTGATGTCATCGTAGGTGCATGTCCACTGTGAGAGACATCATCTAAAAAAAAAAATCTAAAGATCACAATATATGATTTTTTAACTATTTATTTGTATGATACAGCTGCAAATAATTATTTGAACAGCTGTCTATCAGGTAGAATCTGACCCTCAAAGACCTGTTAGTCTGCCTTCAAAATGTCCCCCCCCACTCCATTTATTATCCTAAATTAGATGCACCTGTTTGAGGTCGTTAGCTGCATAAAGACACCTGTCCCCCCCATCCAATCAGTAAGAATCCAACTAGTAACATGGCCAAGACCAAAGAGCTGTCCAAAGACACTAGAGACCTCCATAAGGCTGGACAGGGCTACAGGGACATGTCCCAGCAGCTCGGTGAGACAGGGCTACGGGGACATGTCCAAGCAGCTCGGTGAGAAAAGGTCCACTGTTGGAGCAATCATTAGAAAATGGAAGAAGCTAAACATGACTGTCAATCTCCCTCGGACTGGATCAGGATGCAGGATCTCACCTTGGGGGTCTCAATGATCCTAAGAAAGGTGAGAAATCAGCCCAGAACTACACGGGAGGAGCTGGTCCAGGACCTGAAAAGAGCTGGGACCACCATTTCCATGGTTACTGTTGGTAATACACTAAGACGTCATGGTTTTAAATCATGCATGGCCCGGAAGGTTCCCCTGCTTAAACCAGCACATGTCAAGACCGTCTTAAGTTGGCCAACGACCATCTGGAGGATCCAGAGGAGTCCTGGGAGGAAGTCATGTGGTCAGATGAGACCAAAATAGAACGTTTTGGTCATAATTCCACCAACCGTGTTTGGAGGAAGAAGAATGATGAGGACCATCCCAAGACCACCATCCCTACTGTGAAGCATGCAAGGGTAGCATCATGCTTTGGGGGTGTTTTTCTGTACATAATAATAATAATAAATTGAATTTATATAGCGCTTTTCTCAAACTCAAAGTCACTTTACAGACTAGAATAGATTAAAAAAAAAAAAAAAAAAAAACTAAGGATAGGTAGAACAGAAGAGATGGGTCTTGAGAGAGGACTGAAAAATGGTGAGGGACTCAGAGATGCGGATCAGGGACATGGGACAGGGCGACTGTACTGTATTAAGGAGAGGAGGACCGGGGCCATGTATTGGGAGATTTTGGGGAACAACCTCCTTCCCTCAGTTAGAGCATTGAAGATGGGTCGAGGCTGGGTCTTCCAACATGACAATGACCCAAAGCACACAGCCAGGAGAACCAAGGGGGGGCTCTGGAAGAAGCATATCAAGGTTCTGGTTCTGGTCTAGCCGGTCTCCAGACCTAAACCCAATAGAGAATCTTTGGAGGGAGCTCAAACTCTGTGTTTCTCAGCGACAGCCCAGAAACCTGACTGGTCTAGAGAAGATCTGTGTGGAGGAGTGGACCAGAATCCCTTCTGCAGGGTGTGTGTGTGAGTGTGTGTGTGTGTGTGTGTGTGTGTGTGTGTTATTATCCCTTCTGCAGTGTGTGCAAACCTGGTGAAAAACTACAGGAAATGTTTGACCAAACAAAGGCTGCTGTACCAAATATTAACATTGATTTTCTCAGGTATTCAAATACTTATTTGCAGCTGTATCATATAATAAATAGTTAAAAAATCATACATTGTGATTTCTGGATTCAGTGAAGGATCTTGAATGGAGTCCTGTATGGGGCTCCAGTGGGGGACTCAATAGTTCTGCTGGGGGATTTCAACGCATACGTTGGCGATGATGGAGATATTTGGAGAGGCTGATTGGGAGGACCGGGTCCCTGATCTAAACCAGAGTGGTTGTCTGTTTTTGGACTTCTGGTCTAGTCATGGATTGTCCATAACAAACACCATGTTGAAGCATAGGGATGCTCATAAGTGTACGTGGTACCAGAGCACCCTAGGGTGCTCATAAGTGTACGTGTTACCAGGAGGCCGTATGTTTTGGACACTCGGGTGAAGAAAGGGGCGGAGCTGTCAACTGATCACCATCTGGTGGTGAGTTGGGTCGGGGGACTCTTGACAGACCTGGTAAGTGGGGAAAACTCTGAACAGACCTGATAAGGGGGGGAGGACTCAGACTTTCAACTCACACCTCTGGCGGAGCTTTTCGTGCATCCCTGTGGAGGCTGGGGGTCCCTGTTGAGGCTGGGGGCCCCTGTGGAGGCTGGGGGGCCCTGTGGAGGGTAGGGGCATTGAACCAGAGAAAATGTTCAAAGTTTCCATTGCTGAAGCTGCAATGAGGAGCTGTGGTCTTAGGGTCTTAGGTGCCTCAAGGGGTGGTAACCCACAAACACCCTGGTGGACCCTGGTAGACAGGGAAGCTGTCGAAACCCCAAGTGAAGGAGGTTAAATACCTAGATCTCAATCTACCAGTCAGTTTTGGTTCCTACCCTCACCTATAGTCATGAAGGCTGGGTCATGACCGAAAGAATGTGAGCCAGAGTAAAAGCGGCTGAAATGGGTTTCCTCAGGAGGGGGGCTGGCGTCTCCCTTAGAGATAGGGTGAGAAGCTCAGTCATCCGAGAGGAGCTTGGAGTAGAGCCGCTGCTCCTTCGCATCAAAAGGAGCCAGTTGAGGTTGTTCGGGCATCTGGTAAGGATGCCTCCTGGGGGACTCCCTAGGGAGGTGGTCTAGGCACGTCCTGCTGGGAGGAGGCCTCAGGGAAGACCCAGGACTAGGTGGAGGGTCCAGCTGGGAGGAGGCCTTTGGGAAGACCCAGGACTAGGTGGAGGCTCCAGCTGGGAGAAGGCCTCGGGGAAGACCAAAGACCAGGTGGAGGGACGTCCAGCTAGGAGGAGGCCTCGGGGAAGACTCAGGACAAGGTGGAGGGATGTTCAGCTGGGAGGAGGCCTCGGGGAAGACCAAGGACTAAGTGGAGGGACGTCCAGCTAGGAGGAGGCCTTGGAGAAGACCCAGGACTAGGTGGAGATTCCAGCTGGGAGGAGGCCTCGGGGAAGACCAAGGACTAAGTGGAGGGACGTCCAGTTGGAAGGAGGCCTTGGGGAAGACCCAGGACTTGGTGGAGTGAGTTCCAGCTGGGAGGAGGCCTCTGGGAAGACTAGGTGGAGGGATTATATCTCCAACCTGGCTTGGGAAAACCTCGGGATCCCCCAGTCCGAGCTAAACTATTAATGTTAATATGGCTCTGGTAAGGAAAGTTTGGGGTCCCCTGCTGGAGCTGCTGCCCCCACGACCCAATACCGGATACGAGGATGAAGATGGAAGGATGGATGGAGGGATATATAAGGTATATAAGAAACAAGACATATTGACAATTTAACAATTTATTAATTTCACAAACAGGAGCCTCAGTAGGCTGGCACCTCCCCCTCATGCTGGGCTCACACTGCTAATGGATGGCGTCCCATTCTTCAACCAGCGTTAGTCTGGCCAACGTGGTTTTGTTGGTCACTCTGCACCAACAGCACGCCCAAGCTGATCCCAAGTGTTCAATTGAGTTGAGGTCAGGACTACATCCTCTCCACTCCCACATTCTGGAGGGAGTCTCTGATTAATCCCGTCCTGTGCAAGCGTCATCTTGGAGGAGAGAGTTCAGTCCCAGACTGTGGAGATGTGGGATTTCCATCCAATCAGGTGCCAGTCAGGCACCAGAAGCTCAAAACAAGAGTCGATAGCAAGAGCAAAGAAAAGCTGTTTGGCATTAGCAGAGATGATTTGGCAAATTTTCACGGGCGCAACCTTAGCTCTGCTGCTCATCCCATAAATGCATGTTATTAACATTGGGACTCCATTAGAATGGGAACTAACCAGGCTTACCAACGGTACGGGATTTATTGCAAAAAAGCATCATTACCACAGAGAAATAATCTACTAAACACAAATGTCCTTACTTTTTATGTTAAGTTTATGTATACTGTATATATACAGTATATACAGTATATACACTGAATGATGAAGACTTCCTGCTTTGTGTTATCTGCCTTTTATAAAGTTACCACCCAGGGGGTTTCCTGGGACACTTCTGTAGGATGAAGAGCTGTCTGTCTGTCTGTGTGTGTGTGTGTGTGTGTGTGTGTGTGTGTGTGTGTGTGTGTGTGTTCTTACCTGTGTGTGTCTATCAGCTGTGTGAGGCGGTACAGGTGAAGCAGCAACTGAGCGTGCTCAGTCTGTCTCGAGTCGTTTCTCTGAAATCACATTTCAACAAGCCAGATCTGATTGGCTGTAAGGTTTGGGACGTTAGGGTGGGACGTCCCACAGTGATGTCACTATGAGACCTTAGGGTGGTGTGTCCCATAGTGATGTCTCTGGTCTCTGTGTCTCTGACTGGCTCTGTCCCATTAAACCAGTCCCACAGCCTCTAGTTCAGATCAGGGTGTGACAGCAGCTCAGGAATGAGGATTGGTGAGGACATAACAGGTAGAGGCTCAGTCTTGGCACTGGTTCTCTGTTTGTTACAAGGTTCACCAGGTGTGTCAGCTGTGTTGTTGACAGATTAAGACGCTGTGTTCTTCCTGGTGTTAAAGTTAAACTGGTAGTCAGTTCTTCAGGAGTCTAAGGTCTGCTGCAGCAGGTGTATCTGAGAGGAGCTGGGAGGAAACACCTGAGAGGAGCTGGGGGGGAACACCTGAGAGGAGCTGGGGGGGAACACCTGAGAGGAGCTGGGAGGGAACACCAGAGAGGTGCCAGCTGCCGGCAGCTAGCACCTCTCTGGTGCCAGCTGCAGAGGTGCAGAGGTGTGGCTCCTTAAGTCGGGAGCTCATAGAGAAGAGGGGGTATTGTTGGGACATTATTTCAGGCTGTGTGGTTTGTGAGCATCTTAGTGTAACGTGAAGTGTGCTTCATTTTATATTTAAGTGTGTGTGTGTGTGTCTATATGTGCAACCTGACCTGAATTAAAATTAGGTATACACAGCCAATTAGAACAACCAGATATGCAACATTCAACCTTTAATGAGGTATTAAGTTAGGTATCCACCGAATCCAGGACTCAGCTTCGGATTCGGCTGAATATGGGACATTTTGACACGGTTTCTGCCAAACTAGTCGCTCTACGCTGGCCGACATAATGACAGTGCCGTTGATTACTTTCAGAGCGTTTGTGGCCTTTAGAGACCCCCCACCCAGAACTATTTCTGGCAGCTGGCACATCTAGTGAACCTTGTAACAAACACAGAACCAGTGCCAAGACTGAGCCTCTACCTGTTATGTCCCCACCAATCCTCATTCCTGAGCTGCTGTCACACCCTGATCTGAACTAGAGGCTGTGGGACTGGTTTGATGGGACAGAGCCAGTCAGTTCCACAGAGACCAGAGAGATTAGTGTGGGACGTCCCACCCTAACGTCTCACAGAGACATCACTGTGGGACGTCCCACCCTAACGTCTCACAGAGACATCACTGTGGGACGTCCCACCCTAACGTCTCACAGAGACATCACTGTGGGACGTCCCACCCTGACGTCTCACAGAGACATCACTTTGGGATGTCCCACCCTAACGTCTCACAGAGACATCACTGTGGGATGTCCCACCCTAACATCTCATACCTGACAGCCAATCAGATCTGGCTCGTTGTGATTTCAGAGAAACGACTCAGAGGACTGAAAGCTGAGAGACAGACTGAGCACGCTCAGTTGCTGCTTCACCTGCACCGCCTCACACAGCTGATACACACAGGTAAGAACACACACACACACACACACAACTCATGTGATATATGAGATGTTGGAAAATTATGTTTTAGCAATTGGAAAAGACTGTAAAACAGAGGCCTGCATCTCAAATTACTTTTGAGTGGTGGCAGCATTGGATGCTTCAACAACGGGCCTCCACCGGCTGTGGTACGAAGCGCTCAAACTCTTCCTGTTGAATCTTTTTGAGCTGTCGGAGGTGGAGAAAGCGAATCAGCTACTGACAGCGGATGGAGAGAATGTTTGCCGTTTTGGGCTTGGCTGACCCTGCTTTCCTTTTCTATGCCAGCTCCTGGCTCCTGTGTGCACGTCTTTGGGTCTCATCCACCAAGGATAACCATGGCTTAGCTGTTGAGGTGGACCAGATTTTCCTCAAAAACCAGCAGCAGTTTGTGCATGCACTGCTTCCTGCACAGACTTTCCCTCTGCATTTGGAGAACATCTTTGGCACCGCAGTTGCAGGCATTCATTGGATCTTGGGTAGCCCATTTTGGGACACCAGCTCATCACCTAGTCTGCCCCCCACTGCGTTAACTGTTTCATTTAGGACTGTTATTACACTTGGGGACTTACCTGATTTGCACTTTTCCAGGAGAGAATTATGGAGGGGCTGACCCCCAGAGGTGTGGTGACCCACAATACAGAGACCTTCACTGCAGACTGTGGCTCCTTTAAGTAGGGAGCTCATGGGGAAGAGGGGGCGTTGTTGGGACATTATTTCAGGCTGTGTGGTTTGTGAGCATCTGAGTGTAACGTGAAGTGTGCTTCATTTTATATTTAAGTGTTTGTGTGTGTGTGTCTCTCTCTCTCTCTCTCTCTCTCTGCTGATTGGTCGAGAAGACAGACAGTGTTTCCCCTCTTCTGATTGGCTGTGGAGCTGCAGACCCTTTGATCAGTGGGACTCTACCTGCTCAGCCTCACCAACAGGTGAGAAGAACCACTAATAAATCAAAGTGTTAATGAGTGCCTCTGAGAAGAGATCAGACCGTGAAGCTCTGCAGAGGGGTCACTGATCTGATGACGTCTCTTTGGTTCTCAGCTTCTCCAACAGTCTCTGCAGAGCAAGACTACTGAAGATGGCCTACGTTCCAAGAAGAAGATCGGGCAAAAACCTTCCTCCTGATCTGTCTGAACTGATGAACACATTTATTACACATGTAACTTCCTTCATCAGAAGGTTCGCCAGCAGTGAACAGAAGATGAGACAGATTGCAGATTGAAGGAGAGATTAGGAAGATCGCTGATGGAGTCAGAGAGATGCAGAAGAGAGCAGATACAGTCAGAACAGCAGGGGCTGTTGCTGGAGGACTAGAACTAGGAGCAGCAGTAGGACTAGGACTCCTGGTCCTTGCAGCTAGGTTCACTGGGGGGGTTAGTCTAGCAGCAGGACTGTTAGCAGTAGCAGCAGGACTAGCAGCAGGAGGAGCAGCAGCTGTGGTTTTTGGTGGAAATGTAACAAAAACCATGAAAGAGAACGGAAGTGCAAAGAAAGTAGAAGAACTGGGGAAAGAGTTCCTGGAGATGGTTGAACCGCTGAAGAACAACCTGGAAAACATAGAGAAGACATGTGAGAAGTTGGAGGACAGACCAGCTGAACTTCAGGCTGGACAGACTCTGAGAGACATAGAGGACCTTCAGAGGTCTCTGGGACGAGTTCCTGAACTGGCAGGAAGTAGTGGGGTAGTTTGGTCTAAAAAGCTCGGAAACGCCATCATCCAGTCAGCTGATCTCTGTCAGAAGGTCATGAATGACTTAGAGAAGATGAGGGAAGAACTGTAAGACTTCAGTGTGAAGATAGAAGCAGCAGGGAGAAGAAACCGCTGATCAGAACCCCTCAACATTTATCTAACCACATGGTATCTCCTCACCTCTACTCGACGATAAAAGACCCTGGTACCTGCTAACAGGTACTTTATGTAGTACTACTGCCCACCAACAGGTACCTGCAGTACTACATAAGGTACCTGTTAGCAGGTTACCCCACCCGTAACTGGTCTGGAAAGCACACCTGTCCTTCTTCTTCTCTTCTTCCTGGCAGACTAGACACTGATAGTGCACTGCTGCCTCCTACTGGTGATGAGGATAATTATATTAATAATCTCATTAATAATCTCATTCATAATCTCATTCATAATCTTAATTTTATTAATAACCTCATTAATAATCTCATTAATAATCTTTATAATCACATTAACACTACAGAACTCCTGCAGGGGATTTAATCAGAATAAACCCTAGAAGATCTGCTCAGAAATATCTGAAATATTGTATAAGATTAAGACATTGTTATTCTGCTGAAGGAAATACATCACATTTATTATTCATTTCACTTGTTTTTATTTGTAACAAATTGTATATCCAAATATATATTTTGTCATGGAAACATTGACTGGTCATGTGACCAAGAGCTGGAAGATTGTTTCACAGAACTATAAAAATAAAAGAACAATACACTCAAATAAACTGGATGAAAGAAATCATGCTGTACAGTTTTCAGATATTAGAAAACAGAAATAAAGAAATACACATTCCTCACAGCAACAAGAGATCTACAGTGTATATATATTAATCGCAGAATTTTCCTGATTAATCGCAAAATGAAATAATTAATTCAAAAGTAGTGAATATAGTGCAAATTTTTTTAAATGTTCTTCCATATGAACAAAGCGCCGTAACATTTGTTCTGCAAAAACTTTCCAGCATTTAGTTCATAAAGTAGTTAAATAAAATATTTAGTGTCCATCTCAACTTAAACAAGTATTTATCATCCAGAGTTGGATTCATCTGGTTGGAACGTGTTGCTAAGCAACGCCTTCTTATGTCCACGTTCATCTGGTGTTGCTCTAACTCTGCAGCCCTGCTGGCCTGTAGCGGTCCACGTCCCCCATCCCCCCTACTGGGCCTGATACAGTATGTTTATATATACAGTGAAGAAAATAAGTATTTAACACGCTGCTATTTAACAAGTTGTCCCCCTTAGAGATCCTGGAGGGTCTGATGTCCTCGTAGGTGCATGTCCACTGTGAGAGACATCATCTAAAAACATCCAGAAGTCACAATGGAGGATTTAACTATTTATTATATGATACAGCTGCAAATAAGTATTTGAACACCTGAGAAAATCAATGTTAATATTTGGTACATTAGCCTTTGTTTTACAGAGGTCAAACGTTTCCTGTAGTTCTTCTCCAGGTTTGCACACACTGCAGAAGGGATAATAACACACACACACAAACACACACACACACACACACACACTGCAGAAGGGATAATAACACACACACACACACACACACACACACTGCAGAAGGGATAATAACACACACACACACACACACACACACACACACACACACACACACACACACACTGCAGAAGGGATAATAACACACACACACACACACACACACACACACTGCAGAAGGGATAATAAAACACACACACACACACACACTGCAGAAGGGATAATAACACACACACACACACACACACTGCAGAAGGGATTCTGGTCCACTCCTCCACACAGATCTTCTCTAGACCAGTCAGGTTTCTGGGCTGTCGCTGAGAAACACGGAGTTTGAGCTCCCTCCAAAGATTCTCTATTGGGTTTAGGTCTGGAGACCGGCTAGGCCAGAACCAGAACCTTGATCTGCTTCTTCCAGAGCCCCTCCTAGGTTCTCCTGGCTGTGGTCTTCGGGTCATCGTCTTGTTGGGAGACCCAGCCTCGACCCATCTTCAATGCTCTAACTGAGGGAAGGAGGTTGTTCCCCAAAATCTCCCAATACATGGCCCCGGTCCTCCTCTCCTTAATACAGTGCAGTCGCCCTGTCCCATGGGCAGAAACCCCCCCAAAGCATGATGCTACCCCCCCATGCTTCACAGTAGGGATGGTGTTCTCTGGATGGTCCTCATCATTCTTCTTCCTCCAAACACGGTTAGTGGAATTATGACCAAAAAGTTCTATTCTGGTCTCATCAGACCACATGACTTCCTCCCATGACTCCTCTGGATCCTCCAGATGGTCGTTGGCCAACTTAAGACGGGTCCTGACATGGTCTGGTTTAAGCAGGGGAACCTTCCGGGCCATGCATGATCTCAAACCATGAGGTCTTAGTGTATTACCAACAGTAACCTTGGAAACGGTGGTGCCAGCTCTTTTCAGGTCCTGGACCAGCTCCTCCTGTGTAGTTCTGGGCTGATTTCTCACCTTTCTTAGGATCATTTAGCCCCCCCGAGGTGAGATCCTGCATGGAGCCCCAGTCCGAGGGAGATTAACAGTCATGTTTAGCTTCTTCCATTTTCTAATGATTGCTCCAACAGTGGACCTTTTCTCACCGAGCTGCTTGGACATGTCCCCGTAGCCCTGTCTCACCGAGCTGCTTGGACATGTCCCCGTAGCCCTGTGGAGGTCTCTAGTGTCTTTGGACAGCTCTTTGGTCTCGGCCATGTTAGTAGTTGGATTCTTACTGATTGGATGGGGGGGACAGGTGTCTTTATGCAGCTAACGACCTCAAACAGGTGCATCTAATTTAGGATAATAAATGGAGTGGGGGGGACATTTTGAAGGCAGACTAACAGGTCTTTGAGGGTCAGATTCTACCTGATAGACAGCTGTTCAAATACTTATTTGCAGCTGTATCATTCAAATAAATAGTTAAAAAATCCTCCATTGTGATTTCTGGATGTTTTTAGATGATGTCTCTCACAGTGGACATGCACCTACGAGGACATCAGACCCTCCAGGATCTCTAAGGGGGACAACTTGCAAAATAGCAGCGTGTTAAATACTTATTTTCCTCACTGTATATATATATATATATATATATATATATATATATATATATATATATATGTATATATATATATATATATATATATATATATATATATATATATATATATATATATATATATATATATATATATATAATATAAAAACATACTGTATCAACCCTGGTGTCTACAGTCAGGATATCAACATCATGTCTTGAAGGATAAACTGGGTTATTAGAATATAGACACACACAGAGACACAGAGACACACACACACAGACACACACAGAGACACACCGAGACACACAGAGACACACACTGACGCACACAGAAACACACACAGAGACACACTGACACACACAGACGCACACAGAGACACAAAGATGGTTTAATTGGATTGGAAGGACCCTGAAAAAGGCCTGAGTTCCAGGTTGGATAGAAAACCACGTGTAGAGACTAGAAAGACCTTAAAGAGACCTTAAAGAGACCTTAAAGAGACCTTAAAGAGACCTTAAAGAGACCTCCGGGACCGCTAGCTTGTTAGCTGTTAGCTGCAACAATCGGTAAGTTTCTATCTTTTATTTTATGGTTATTAAATGATTAAAATATGAATCACAGGTGGTAAAGAGTCAAGTTCAGTCTCCACTGTATTCAAAAGCTGCTCGAGGTTTTCGCCAGAACAAAACTAACTGGTTTCATCAGCAAATACAAATATTTTAGAATATTTTAATATTTAATATTAATTTGGTCATCAACAGTTTAACTGCATCAAAGGCCTTCTTTAGATCTATGAAAAATCTGTAAATATCTGTTCTATTAGCCCCATCACTACACACACACACACACACACACACACACACACACACACACACACACACACACACACACACACACATTTTAGCATCGTATTACAGACTTCATTCAGAGTCGACAGAAACCAAATTAAACTATGAAAAGCTGTTTTTGGTCTTCTCTACACTTTTCCAACCATGAAAAACTGTAGTTATGGTTGAAATTGAAATAATAAGGAATCAAACACACAGAAAAGGAACGTCTCCTTGTGAGTCTTTAACTACTGCACCTAGGGAACAGATACATATCTATCACTCTAATTCACTCATGTGGATGATATTCAACTTTACAGCTCGTTCAAGGAAACTGAGTTCCATAAATTGTCTTCCTTAACTAACTGCTTGACTAGTATTAAACAATGATCATGTGACAACTTCCTACTTCAGAACTCAGATAAAACAGAAACGCTGATTATTGCCCCTGAGAGTAAAATCCCTCTGATTAAACAACACATTGCTGACTTAGGCTCGTCCCTCCAGCCGAGGCTCAGGAGCTGAGGTGATGTCCTTAGAGTAACACTCAATGCAATTAGTCAGAAACTGTTTCCTCCAACTAAGGAATATATCCAAATTAAGAGCACTGGTGTCAAATGGTGAGTTGGAGATGATCATTCATGCTTTTATCTCCTCTCGGTTAGATTACTGTAAGAGTCTTTTTACCTGTTTGAGCAAGAAGGAGGTCTACCGTCTCCAGGCTGTTCAGAACTCTGCTGCAAGGCTTTAACTCACATTAACAACAGAGCCCACATCACACCTGTTTTAGCAGAACTCCACTGGGTACCAGTCCAGTAGAGAATCCAATTTAAAGTCCTGGTTCTTACTTTTAGAGCCCTGCATGGTCCAGTTCCTTACTACATCTCTGAGTGGATACAGCTTCATACTCCGATCCGTAGCCTGAGGTCATCAGGTCAGAGACTGTTAGTGGTCCCCCACACTCATTTTAAATCCAGAGGGGGTCATGGCACCCAGGCTGAGGAAGTCTTTGCCTACATTTCTACGTTGTATGAATTCTGTTGATTCTTTTAAAAAGCAGCTGAAGACGCTGCTATTCAAACAGGCTTTTAGTTAGACGTGGGGTTTTTATGGTTTTTGTTTTTATGTTTTCCATTTGTTTTTAAAGTGTCTTATGCATTGTATTGTACTTTGTTGGTATTGTATTACATTTTACTGTGAAGCACTTTGTGATTTTTTATCTGTGAAAGGTGCTATACAAATAAACCTTACTTACTTACTTACTTACTTACTTACTTACTCTAATATATACACACACACAATATGCAACATACAATATAAATACAATATACAACAGATCTACAGTTATCATCTAATTCAGGTTGGAGGGGCTCCACTTGGTTTCAGCCTGGTTCTCATTATTAGCTATTTAGAGGTGTGTGTGTGTGTGTGTGTTACAGTGTGTGTGTGTGAGTGTGTGTGGTGTTTGTGTGTGTGTGTGTGTGTGTGTGTGTGTGTGTGTGTGTGTGTGTGTGTGTGTGTGTGTGTGTGTGTGTGTGTGTGTGTGTGTGTGTGTGTGTGTGTGTGTGTGTGTGTGTGTGTGTGTGTGTGTGTGTGTGTGTGTGTGTGTGTGTGTGTGTGTGTGTGTGTGTGTGTGTGTGTGTGTGTGTGTATGTGTGTGTGTGTGTGTGTGTGTGTATGTGTGTGTGTGTGTGTGTGTGTGTGTGTGTGTGTGTGTGTGTGTGTGTGTGTGTGTGTGTGTGTGTGTGTGTGTGTGTGTGTGTGTGTGTATGTGTGTGTGTGTGTGTGTGTGTGTGTGTGTGTGTGTGTGTGTGTGTGTGTGTGTGTGTGTGTGTGTGTGTGTGTGTGTGTGTGTGTGTGTGTGTGTGTGTGTGTGTGTGTGTGTGTGTGTGTGTGTGTGTGTGTGTGTGTGTGTGTGTGTGTGTGTGTGTGTGTGTGTGTGTGTGTGTGTGTGTGTGTATGTGTGTGTGTGTGTGTGTGTGTATGTGTGTGTGGGTGCGTGCGTGTGTGTGTGTGGGTGCGTGTGTGTGTGTGTGTGTGTGTGTGTGTGTGTGTGTGTGAGTGTGTGTGGGTGCGTGTGTGTGCGTGTGTTGATCACTGCAGTTTCTCTGATGAGGAGATGAAAAAGTCATGTTGGTAAAAACAGAAAAAGAGCTGCTGATGATGATGATGACGGTTGCCATGGCGATCAGACTGATAACATTTCCTGCAACTCGTTCTGCATGCAACCAACGCTGCTGTCGCATTATCTCTCGTTAGGACTTTGCGATGCTGCGAGCTGCAGGAGGACAGATTCTCCGGTTAAAGAGACCTTTTATGCTTTTGGGGATTATTTATTATTTATTTTGCATATACAGTAAATAGGAGAACTGATTTAGACAACATTAATGCTTGTGTAGCATCCTGCTGCATCCGGCTGTGCACACTACACTCACCTAAAGGATTAATAGGAACACCTGTTCAATTTCTCATTAATGCAATTATCTAATCAACCAATCACATGGCAGTTGCTTCAATGCATTTAGGAGTGTGGTCCTGGTCCTGGTCCAGACCATCTCCTGGACTCCAAACTGAATGTCAGAATGGGAAAGAAAGGTGATTTAAGACATTTGGAGCGTGGCCTGGTTGTTGGTGCCAGACGGGCCGGTCTGAGGATTTCACCATCTGCTCAGTTACTGGGATTTACACCCACAACCATTTCTAGGGTTACAGAGAATGGGGGGGGAACATCCAGAATGCAGCAGTCCTGGGGGGGGAAACATCTAGTATGCAGCAGTCCTGGGGGGGGGGGAAACATCCAGAATGCAGCAATCCTGGGGGGGGGGGGAAACATCCAGAATGCAGCAGTCCTGGGGGGGGGGCAACATCCAGAATGCAGCAGTCCTGGGGGGGGGGGAACATCCAGAATGCAGCAGTCCTGGGGGGGAAACATCCAGAATGCAGCAGTCCTGGGGGGGGGGAAATGCCTCGTTGATGCTAGAGGTCAGAGGTCAGAGGAGAATGGGCCGACTGATTCAAGCTGATAGAAGAGCAGCTTTGACTGAAATAACCACTCGTTACAACCGAGGTAGCAGCAAAGCATTCGTGAAGCCACAACACGCACAACCTTGAGGGGGGGGGGCTACAACAGCAGAAGACCCCCCCGGGTACCACTCATCTCCACTACAAATAGGAAAAAGAGGCTACAATCAGCAAGAGCTCACCAACATTGGACAGTTGAAGACTGTAAACATGTTGCTGGTCTGATGAGTCTGGTTTCTGTTGAGACCTCCAGATGTAGAGTCAGAATGAGAACATGGACCATCAGGCCTTGTTACCACTGTGCAGGCTGGTGGTGGTTGTATAATGGTGGGGGGGATGTTTTCTTGGCCCACTTTAGGCCCCTTAGTGCCATTGGGCCTGGTTTAAATGCCCCGGCCTACCTGAGCCTTGTTTCTGACCATGTCCCCCTTTATGGCCCCCATGTACCCTCCTCTGATGGCTACTTCCAGCAGGATAATGCACCATGTCACAAAGATCACATCATTTCTAATTGGTTTCTTGAACATGACGATGAGTCCACTGGACTAAAATGGCCCCCCCAGTCACTAAATCTCAACCCAGTAGAGCATCTTTGGGATGTGGTGGACCGGGAGCTTGGTGCCCTGGATGTGGATCCCACAAATCTCCATCAACTGAAGATGCTATCCTCTCAATATGGGCCCACATTTCTAAAGAATGCTTTCAGCACCTTGTTGGATCAATGCCACGTAGAATTAAGAAAGGGGGTCCAACCCAGTACTAGTATGGTGGTCCTCATAATCCTCTAGGGGAGTGGATAATACTACATGTACTACATATAATACTACATATACAGTACTAGTATGGTGGTCCTCATAATCCTATAGGGGAGTGGATAGTACTACATGTACTACATATAATACTACATACACAGTATTAGTATGGTGGTCCTCATAATCCTATAGGGGAGTGGATAATACTACATGTGCTACATATAATACTACATATAATACTACATACACAGTATTAGTATGGTGGTCCTAATAATCCTATAGGGGAGTGGATAATACTACATGTACTACATATAATACTACATATAATACTACATACACAGTATTAGTATGGTGGTCCTCATAATCCTGTAGGGGAGTGGATAATACTACATGTGCTACATATAATACTACATATAATACTACATACACAGTATTAGTATGGTGGTCCTAATAATCCTTTAGGGGAGTGTACATGACCTGATAGAGGTCCAGGTCTGGAGGAGGTAGTCCTTGATGTGCTGATGAAGCAGTCTCTCTAAGCACTTTTTCTTCTTACTGCAGTTTGTATCTTCACTTTTTTGTGAAGACTTTGAGTTCCTTCTTCATCCGACCGAGCGTGTCGACGACGCTCTGACAGCGAGCAGCTGCCATGACGACGTACTCTCTCAACTTTTTATTTTTCTCAGGGATCCCGGTGAATCGAAGGACGGTCCTCAAGGCTGAGACGTCATCCAAGACTTCTTCAATCCGTCCATTGAGTGTAGCCGCTCGTTCGTCTCCGTACGCCAACGTCTCACACACCCTCTTCATTTCTTTCAGCTCGTTCTTCAGCGGTTCGACGATCTCCATGAACTCTTTCCTCCGTTTTTCTACTTTGTCTACACTTTCTTTCTGTTTGCATGTCTTTCGATCAAGTGCTGCACTAAACCCACCTGCTCCTGCTGCTGTTATTGCTAACGAGGCCCCCGCAGTGAAGACCGCCCCAGCCACCCCGAGTCCACACACCACTGCTGCAGCAGCGACTCCCAGTCGTCTCTCCAGCTGCATCTTTCTGACTGTTTTAGCGATCTTCCTGAACTCTTCTACGATCTCTCTCATCCTGGCTCTACAGAAGCCAAACTCTTTGCTGAATGAATCTGCATGATCTCTCAGTTTGTTTGTTAAGTCAGACAGAGAAGGAGGGAGCTCTCTGCTATCTCTTCTTCTGTGGTTTGAAGCCATCTCCAGGTCTCCTGGTCCTCCTGACGTGTTGAGATCTCCTCTTCAGAGAGAAGAAGAAGATTTTATATCAGACTGTGGAGACAGGAAGAGACACACACCACCAGAATACACACACACACACACACACACATCATCAGAATACACACACACACCATCAGAATACACACACACACACACACCATCAGAATACACACACACACACACACACACCATCAGAATACACACACAGACATAGACATGGTCCAGACCACAGCCTACGTAGACATGGCCCAGGCTAGAGCCTACGTAGACATGGCCCAGGCTAGAGCCTACGTAGACATGGCCCAGACTAGAGCCTACGTAGACATGGCCCAGACTAGAGCCTACGTAGACATGGCCCAGACTAGAGCCTACGTAGACATGGCCCAGACTAGAGCCTACATAGACATGGCCCTGGCTAGAGCCTACATAGACATAGCCCTGCTAGAGCCTACCTAGACATGGCCCTGGCTACAGCCTACGTAGACATGGCCCAGGCTAGAGCCTACGTAGACATGGCCCAGGCTAGAGCCTACGTAGACATGGCCCAGGCTAGAGCCCACATAGACATAACCCTGCTAGAGCCTACCTAGACATGGCCCAGGCTAGAGCCTACGTAGACATGGCCCTGGCTACAGCCTACGTAGACATGGCCCAGGCTAGAGCCTACGTAGACATGGCCCAGGCTAGAGCCTACGTAGACATGGCCCAGGCTAGAGCCTACGTAGACATGGCCCAGACTAGAGCCTACGTGGACATGGCCCAGACTAGAGCCTACGTAGACATGGCCCTGGCTAGAGCCCACATAGACATAGCCCTGCTAGAGCCCACATAGACATAGCCCTGCTAGAGCCTACCTAGACATGGCCCTGGCTACAGCCTACGTAGACATGGCCCAGGCTAGAGCCTACGTAGACATGGCCCAGGCTAGAGCCTACGTAGACATGGCCAAGACTAGAGCCTACGTAGACATGGCCCTGGCTAGAGCCTACGTAGACATGGCCCTGGCTACAGCCTACGTAGACATGGCCCAGACTAGAGTCCACATAGACATGGCCTGGGCTATGTCATAGTCTACATAGAGCCTAACTAAACACACATTAACTCCTAAATGGAGAATGTTAGAGTCACATAAGGCCTGCCACATTAACAATAACATTGGAAGGAAATTAAGATGCTCTTTAAATAAATATTCATTCATATATTCATTTAGGTTACAGACCCCCGATCTACTAGAGGTTGGTGGGTTACAGACCTCCAATCTGCTAGAGGTCGGCGGGTTACAGACCTCCGATCTATTAGAGGTCGGCAGGCTACAGACCTCCGATCTACTAGAGGTGGGCAGGCTACAGACCTCCGATCTACTAGAGGTCGGCGGGTTACAGACCTCCAATCTACTAGAGGTCGGCGGGTTACAGACCTCCGATCTACTAGAGGTTGGTGGGTTACAGACCCCCGATCTACTAGAGGTTGGTGGGTTACAGACCTCCGATCTGCTAGAGGTCGGCAGGTTACAGACCTCCGATCTACTAGAGGTGGGCAGGCTACAGACCTCCGATCTACTAGAGGTTGGTGGGTTACAGACTTCCGATCTGCTAGAGGTCGGCAGGTTACAGACCTCCGATCTACTAGAGGTCGGCAGGCTACAGACCTCCGATCTACTAGAGGTCGGCGGGTTACAGACCTCCGATCTACTAGAGGTCGGCAGGTTACAGACCTCCGATCTACTAGAGGTTGGTGGGTTACAGACCTCCAATCTACTAGAGGTGGGCAGGCTACAGACCTCCGATCTACTAGAGGTCGGCAGGTTACAGACCTCCGATCTACTAGAGGTCGGCAGGTTACAGACCTCCGATCTACTAGAGGTCGGCAGGCTACAGACCTCCGATCTACTAGAGGTCGGCAGGATACAGACCTCCGATCTACTAGAGGTCGGCAGGTTACAGACCTCCGATCTACTAGAGGTTGGTGGGTTACAGACCTCCAATCTACTAGAGGTGGGCAGGCTACAGACCTCCGATCTACTAGAGGTCGGCGGGTTACAGACCTCCGATCTACTAGAGGTCAGCAAGTTACAGACCTCCGATCTACTAGAGGTCGGCAGGTTACAGACCTCCGATCTACTAGAGGTCGGCAGGATACAGACCTCCGATCTACTAGAGGTCGGCGGGTTACAGACCTCCGATCTACTAGAGGTTGGTGGGTTACAGACCTCCAATCTACTAGAGGTCGGCTGGTTACAGACCTCCGATCTACTAGAGGTCGGCGGGTTACAGACCTCCGATCTACTAGAGGTCGGCAGGTTACAGACCTCCGATCTACTAGAGGTCGGCAGGTTACAGACCTCTGAGTTGACCTCTGAACTACAAGGTGAAAAGATAAAAGAATCATCGCAGTAAACGGTGAGTTTAGCTCTAGAAGTGAAGCAGATGTTCCTGCTGGACTTCTCTGTGAGATGAAGACCTTTAGTGGTTCTTACCTGATTGAAAGGCGATGCAGGTGAAGCAGCTCTGAGCGCGCTCAGTCTCCAGTGTCCTCTCTCTCTGTCCTCTCTCTCTCTGTCCTCTCTCTCTCTGTCCTCTCTCTCTCTCTCTGTCCTCTCTCTCTCTGTCCTCTCTCTCTCTCTGTCCTCTCTCTCTGTCCTCTCTCTCTCTCTCTGTCCTCTCTCTCTCTGTCCTCTCTCTCTGTCCTCTCTCTCTCCTCTCTCTCTCTCTCTCTCTCTCTCTCTGTCCTCTCTCTCTCTGTCTCTCTCTCTCTCTCTCTCCTCTCTCTCTCTCTGTCCTCTCTGTCTTCTCAGCTATAAGGAACAACTTTAGAGTCATTTCTCTGAAACCACATGATGAGAGAGGAAGATAAAGAACAATAAAGCAGCGATTGTAGACGGTTTATGAAGACGTAGCAGGAGGCCGTCCCAGATTCCTGTACTGGAGGACAGGAGCTGATAAATTACCCAGATGTCTTTCAGCAGATTGATAGCTGTCCAGAGTCATCACAACGGTGTCCATGGCAACGGTCTGATATCAGGATCAGCCAACCAAGTGGTGTAGTAAAGAACAATAAAGTTATACATTAAGTTAAATATTACACAGTCTGTTATAACTGTTCAACAGACCGTTGCCATGGACACCATTCTGATGACTCTGAAAGACGTCTCGGTAATTTCTCAGCTCCTGTTTGACCTGCCGTCAGGAGCAGGGACAGGGAGGCCACAATATTACACTGGGGGGGGGATAGGGTAAATATGGTGAAAAGGACAGTATATACACACACATACACACACAGACACACACAGACAGACACACACACACACACACACACACACACACACTATTTTCTCTCTATTCTGTATTTTTCTTGCTGAGAGCTGCTGCTGTTTTCAACAAATTTCAATTTCCTTGCGGGAGTCATCCCAAAAGATTAATAAAGAGAGTCTAAGTCTGTTACCTAGGTTACAGGTAATACATGTTACCTAGGTTACAGGTAATACATGTTACAGGTAATACATGTTACCTAGGTTACAGGTAATACATGTTACCTAGGTTACAGGTAATACATGTTACAGGTAATACATGTTACCTAGGTTACAGGTAATACATGTTACAGGTAATACATGTTACCTAGGTTACAGGTAATACATGTTACCTAGGTTACAGGTAATACATGTTACAGGTAATACATGTTACCTAGGTTACAGGTAATACATGTTACAGGTAATACATGTTACTTATACCTGCAGGTAATACATGTTACCTAGGTTACAGGTAATACATGTTACCTAGGTTACAGGTAATACATGTTACCTAGACCTGCAGTTTTTGACATATTTCAACTTGGACACATGATTTTCTGATCCTGTTTATCTGAAGAAACTCCTCCGTGTTGAAGATGATATTCATGATGCTATTATGTTATTATGATATTATTATTTTACATTATTATATTTTATTATTATAATTCTTGTTCTCAGATCCAGAGCAGAGAAAACAAGTCTGATGAACTCTGAACCTATAAATAAATAAATAAATAAAAGATGAGTAGTAACGCAGCAGCTTCACCAGAGGGCAGCAGCTGCATCTCATGCACCTGCACATGTTTCACAATAAAAGCCTGCATAAATCCTGCACATGTTTCACAATAAAAGCCTGCATAAATCCTGCACATATTTCACAATAAAAGCCTGCATAAATCCTGCACATGTTTCACAATAAAAGCCTGCATAAATCCTGCACGTTTCACAATAAAAGCCTGGATAGAACGTAAAGGATTCTGTCCAGAGGGCTTTTAATTTGAAACAGGAAGTGTTGAGTTTGTACTAACGGCATCGAGCAAAAACATTTTCTTTCTTTGTTGATTTATTAGACTGAGATGATGTTTATATGTAAGCTGGATATTATTTATTTATATTCTCTTTATCTGGTTAACAGAGAAAATAGTTCACGGTATAAATTCATAAAACGTTTTTATCACAGTGATGAGAAAATATCTAATTGTGATTATTTTGACTTATATTGCAATTGCGATATGATTCATAATATTGGAGGGAATGATATTAGGGAATTGCATAATTACTCTCATTTCCATTGAAAAAACAAAAGAATTATTGGAGTGTGATTTCTTGGGAGGATCGGCAAAAGACAAAAGTTTTGTCTTTGACTGTAGGGTTCTGGTCCGGGACGTCTCCGCAGCACCACAACACCTTATTTTACAATGGTGGGACACATATTTTGCCTTTAAAAAATATTGCACCCCCCTACAATTTGGATATTGCTCTAGTTCATGTTACAATTTCCATAAAGTTGTGATTAATTGTGCAGCCCTAGTCCCGTTGTAGTCCTGCAGGTCCCAGGCAGCGTTGTGGACCTGGTGCAACATGGCCATCACAGTTCAATGGATCAATTCACTGGCAACAATCATCCAAATCCATGCTGCATAGTTTTAATTCCAATTAATGTAATAATGCAGGACAATGCACATTGATGAACAAGTAGAGCAGTGCACGTAGACCTGCCAGACTGGAGCCCGGGGACAAACGTCCCCCTGCAGTCCATCGGGCGGGTTGATAGTAACATTTAGTAAAAAACAAGAAGAAACCACAAGAACAGGACAATTCATTAGTAGAAGTTAAGATGGAGACACAATTGGTCATTATGCTCCAGTGGAACATCCTCATTCTACTGGGCTCAGTCCGTTCAGACCGTTAGCTTAGCTACGGATAGCTTAGCATTTAAAAGATATATATATAACACGTTTTCATTCTTACAGACACACAACTAGCAGCTGCTGCACTACAGACGGGGGACGAGTTGTCCTCCCAGCTGCACTACAGACTGGGGACAAGCTGTCCTCCCAGTTGCACTACAGACTGGGGACGAGTTGTCCTCCCAGCTGCACTACAGACTGGGGACAAGCTGTCCTCCTAGCTGCACCTACAGACAGGGGACAAGTTGTCCTCCCAGCTGCACCTACAGACAGGGGACAAGCTGTCCTCCTAGCTGCACCTACAGACAGGGGACGAGTTGTCCTCCCAGCTGCACTACAGACTGGGGACAAGCTGTCCTCCCAGCTGCACCTACAGACAGGGGACAAGCTGTCCTCCTAGCTGCACCTACAGACAGGGGACGAGTTGTCCTCCCAGCTGCACCTACAGACTGGGGACGAGTTGTCCTCCCAGCTGCACCTACAGACTGGGGACAAGCTGTCCTCCCAGCTGCACCTACAGACAGGGGACAAGCTGTCCTCCTGGCTGCACCTACAGACAGGGGACGAGTTGTCCTCCCGGCTGCACCTACAGACAGGGGACGAGTTGTCCTCCCATCTGCACCTACAGACAGGGGACAAGCAGTCCTCCCAGCAGCCTGGAGATGCCAGGGCCTTCATCCATGTTCAGACCGCCACTTTTAATATTTCATGTTGATATGTATTTTATTATGAAATCTTGGACTAGGCTAACTCGGCTTGTTAAGAATCTTGTATTTTTATTTATTCACTCTTTTTGTTAGTTTAGTTGCTAAGATTGCGACCAACAGGGCAGAGTGCCCGATGAGACCCAGCACGGAGCCCCCCTCCGTTCTGATGCTGGGGGGGACACCAGTGTCAGTAGATGGGGGGAGCCTTGGAGCAGCCGTCTCTGTTTCAAGTTGTTTTAATGTTGATTATCCAACACGTTGTGCTAAAGCTGGGAGTTGATCCAGACCACCGTGATTCAGACACCAAGACATGAATCACACGCTGTCTAATTAATGACAACTCACATTGTTATTCTGCAGTTTTTAGGTCATATTCTGCTCTAACCCTGTGTGTTCAGGTCTCTGTTTTAGCTCCAGAGTGAGACGTCTCACTAGTTTTATCTACACTAATATTCAGAGATGTGATGATGTCATCAGAAGACTAGATATATATTCAGAGATGTGATGATGTCACAGCTGTAGCTGATCTTGGATGTTCAGCATTTGTTCACGTTGATCAAACACAGTTAGTGAAGAAGAGGCTGGAGACCCTCCAGATATCAGGACCACTATATTAGTTTAGGAGGATTATATATGAACATGTTCCATATTTAAGACTCTACTGAGACTAGAAGACCAGAACTAGTCCTGACCCTCCAGATATCAGGACCACTATATTAGTTTAGGAGGATTATATATGAACATGTTACATATTTAAGACTTTACTGAGACTGGAAGACCCAAACTAGTCCTGACTCTCCAGATATCAGGACCACTATATTAGTTTAGGAGGATTATATATGAACATGTTCCATATTTAAGACTCTACTGAGACTAGAAGACCAGAACTAGTCCTGACCCTCCAGATATCAGGACCACTATATTAGTTTAGGAGGATTATATATGAACATGTTACATATTTAAGACTTTACTGAGACTGGAAGACCCAAACTAGTCCTGACTTTCCAGATATCAGGACCACTATATTAGTTTAGGAGGATTATATATGAACATGTTACATATTTAAGACTTTACTGAGACTAGAAGACCCAAACTAGTCCTGACTTTCCAGATATCAGGTCCACTATATTAGTTTAGGAGGATTATATATGAACATGTTACATATTTAAGACTTTACTGAGACTAGAAGACCCAAACTAGTCCTGACTCTCCAGATATCAGGACCACTATATTAGTTTAGGAGGATTATATATGAACATGTTACATATTTAAGACTTTACTGAGACTAGAAGACCCAAACTAGTCCTGACCCTCCAGATAGCTTTCCTCTCTCTGGATTACCAGGATCAGGTCTGATCATAGGTCATCAACATGAATTTACAGCTTCAATAAAATATTCTCAGTCCAAGAGTCCAAAGTTAAATATTAAACCAACCGTCCACCATATTAAATATCATATCAGTGTTATTGTTCATGTTGCTGAGGTTAGTTTAGGTTGGGAGTGAGGGGGGGGGGGGCTGAGTACCAGGGCCCAAAAAGATGCTAGAATGAATATCTGTGGATGCGGGGCAGCCCATAGAGAAGGCCTGTCTCTCAGTCTCAGTCCAATAGTCCACCAGGGAGAGATATATAATATCAGAAAGTTTTATTGTTCAGTCTAACTTTAAATAAAAGTTCTCCCTGGCGTCTCTCCTAGAAGGATTACACAGAAAAACTACATTAAAATAAATATAAGATATAATCGTCGATATTACAATATATCCCAATCTTAAAATACATTTGATTTAACTGTAAGGATAGAGTCATTTAACAGGTTGTAGGGGGAGGAGCTTGGGGGCATTATGTGGTTGCAGTTGATGGGAAACACTGATGGGGGGATGGGTCATGTGATAAGGTCATGTGACTTTATAACAACATTACAAAAATGTGTATCAAAATCCAAAATGGCAGCACAGGTGGTCAAAGACTCTGGCGATGATGTAAGGTTGTTATATTTATCACGATTATGATATTTTAGAGTGATGAAAAGAGTCAGGATAGGGTTACATGTTCTTTTAGATATTTTTTAAAGGATCTTCTCACAGCTGCTAACCAGGCAGAAGACTGTATTGAATGCCTGGATCCTGGCCTGGATCCTGGCATTGAATACCTGGATCCTGGCATTGAATACCTGGATCCTGGCATTGAATGCCTGGATCCTGGCCTGGATCCTGGCATTGAATACCTGGATCCTGGCATTGAATACCTGGATCCTGGCATTGAATACCTGGATCCTGGCATTGAATACCTGGATGCTGGCCTGGATCCTGGCATTGAATACCTGGATCCTGGCCTGGATCCTGGCATTGAATACCTGGATCCTGGCATTGAATACCTGGATCCTGGCATTGAATACCTGGATCCTGGCATTGAATGCCTGGATCCTGGCCTGGATCCTGGCATTGAATACCTGGATCCTGGCATTGAATACCTGGATCCTGGCCTGGATCCTGGCATTGAATACCTGGATCCTGGCATTGAATACCTGGATCCTGGCCTGGATCCTGGCATTGAATACCTGGATCCTGGCATTGAATACCTGGATCCTGGCATTGAATACCTGGATCCTGGCCTGGATCCTGGCATTGAATACCTGGATGCTGTCAGATGTAACAGTTCTGATCACCCACTGAGGTTTTGAGGCCTGTTCTCTACAGACCTGGAAGAGGACTTAGGATGAAGGTGTGCAGCACTGATTTCTTGTTATTTTACACTCAGGTGTGATGATGAACTCACTAGCGTCCACGCCTTCAGGGGTCTCCGGCAGCTGTTCCCAGCCTCCAGTAGACCATATCTGGTGGGGCCGCCACGGGGAAGACGGTCCAATTAAAAACACAGGAACTGCTTAAAAACTTATGAAATGTTAAATGTATATCCTACATGGGCAATGCATCTTGGGAGCAGTTTTTTTGTATCGATAACATGAAATAATGAAGCTGATGAATTGTTTATGAATTTTTTTTAAAGTTGGCATACAAACTATAATAAAAATAATAAATGTAAAATGTTACTGTAAATGTACATCTCGGGAGATACAGACTGAATTATTATAATATAGATAATATTTTAGAAAAAAATAGATACATAAAAAAAAAGCAACAAATATTTTTTCCATCAAATTTATTTATGCTTTGCTTAAAAAGGACTACAAATATTTAAATATATAAATAAATATATAAATAAAACATAAAATACATTACATTAAAAAAAAACAATACATAAAAATTTATAAAATACTTCCTAAATTACTTGGCCTTGAGGTAAAGTTTGTCCATGTAACCGATTGAAAGTCTGTTAACCTTTTATATCTGGACCTCCTGTTTCTGCAGGACCGTCATCAGACCGTTGATAACCTTTCTTTATATCTATAAAAGTTAATCAGTTACTTTGGGTGAGACGCTGCTGCCGTCTGATTGGTTGCTCTGGTGCTCATGTGATTTCAGAGAAATAACTCAGAGACATGGTACTAATCAGACAGACGGAGAGAGGACGTGTGGAGGTGAAGACAGAGAGAGGACGTGTGGACACGAGGACTGACCGTGCTCAGAGCTGCTGTACCTGCATCAACAAACAGGTAAGAAGCTCTCCACCTCTTCATGGAGATCTGACTGAAGACAGACTGGAAGACCCAAACTAGTCCTGACCCTCCAGATATCAGGACCACTATATTAGTTTAGGAGGATTATATATGAACATGTTACATATTTAAGACTTTACTGAGACTAGAAGACCCAAACTAGTCCTGACCCTCCAGATACCAGGACCACTATATTAGTTTAGGAGGATTATATATGAACATGTTACATATTTAAGACTTTACTGAGACTAGAAGACCCAAACTAGTCCTGACCCTCCAGATACCAGGACCACTATATTAGTTTAGGAGGATTATATATGAACATGTTACATATTTAAGACTTTACTGAGACTGGAAGACCCAAACTAGTCCTGACTTTCCAGATATCAGGACCACTATATTAGTTTAGGAGGATTATATATGAACATGTTACATATTTAAGACTTTACTGAGACTAGAAGACCCAAACTAGTCCTGACTTTCCAGATATCAGGTCCACTATATTAGTTTAGGAGGATTATATATGAACATGTTACATATTTAAGACTTTACTGAGACTGGAAGACCCAAACTAGTCCTGACCCTCCAGATATCAGGACCACTATATTAGTTTAGGAGGATTATATATGAACATGTTACATATTTAAGACTTTACTGAGACTGGAAGACCCAAACTAGTCCTGACCCTCCAGATAGCTTTCCTCTCTCTGGATTACCAGGATCAGGTCTGATCAGAGGTCATCAACGTGAATTTACAGCTTCAATAAAATATTCTCAGTCCAAGAGTCCAACGTTAAATATTAAACCAACCGTCCACCATATTAAATATATCAGTGTTATTGTTCATGTTGGCTGCTCTGTGTGTGTGTGTGTGTGTGTGTGTGTGTGTATTCTGATGGTGTGTGTGTGTGTGTGTGTGTGTGTGTGTGTGTGTGTGTGTGTGTGTGTGTGTGTGTATTCTGATGGTGTGTGTCTCTTCCTGTCTCCACAGTGTGATATAAAGTCATCATCTTCATCTCTCTGAAGAGGAGATCTCAACACGTCAGGAGGACCAGGAGACCTGAAGATGTCTGCAAACCATAGAAGAAGAAATAGCAGACATACACCTCCTGATCTCTCTGAGTTAATGAAGAAACTTGAATATCATTCAGCTTCCTTTATCAGAGAGTTTGACAGCAGAGAACACAGGATGAGACAGATTGTTGGAGAGTTTAGGGAGATCGCTGCTAAAGTCAGTAAGATGCAGGATGCAACAGATGATGTCAGAAGACTAGGAGCTGGGGCACTAGGAGTCTCAGCCTTTGGTATGCCCATTGGATTACTCGCAGGTGAAGCAGCAGTAGGAGCAGCAGGAGCAGAAGCAGCTGCACTAGCAGTAGGGGCAAGAGTAGCAGCAGCAGGAGGGGCAAGAGCATTAGCAGCAAGGGCAGCAGCAGCAGGAGCAGCAGCAGCAGCAGGAGCAGCAGGAGCAGCAGTAATATCAACAGTAGGAGCAATAGGAGCCGGACTAGCAGCCGGATCAGCCATTTTAGTTGCTGGTGCAAATGTAACAAAAGGGATATCAGAGAGTGTACGAGTAAATAAAGTAGAAGAGCTGGGGGAAAAGTTCATGAAGATGGTTGAACCGCTGAAGAAGGACCTGGAAGAAATAAAGTGGATTTATGAGAGGTGGGTGCAAAGATCAGCTGCTCTTCAGGCTGGAATCACTCTAAAAGACATGGAGGACTTTCAGAGGATTATTAGAGTAGTGTCTATCCTTGGAAGCAGTGACGGAGTATTATCTGCTATGTGGAATGTCTTCAGATTAACTGCGTCCCCTGAAGAGGACAGAAGGTTAACAGACTTCATCATCCTGTCAGCTGATCTCTGTCAGAAAGTCGTCGATGACTTGGAGAAGATGAAGGAAGAACTCAGACTTGTTTGAACAGTGTGATGAAAGGGATTGTTTAATTATGTTATTATAAGTATTTCTCACTAAATCTGCAGTTATTTGACACATTTCAAATGTTGGACACAGATGATCCTCTAATCCTGTTTATCTGAAGAAACTCCTCCGTGTTGAATATGATATTTACTCTCTCTGAACATTTCTTCTTCTTCTTGCTCGCGGATCACTAACCCCTCTGACGGAAGTGTAACATTACGAGGTGACATTTGTTCTTTTGGCCGTGGCAGGGGTCAAAACATAACTAGCCTCGGTCCTAATAACCCGACTCCGTAGTGGGCTGCATGAAAACATGAACACTGTAAATTAAGAGTGGGCTGTGAGTGCAGACAGTCCAGGGACAACTCTAAAAAATAAAACATTGGGTCAATAAACAAAAACATGTTAACATTCTCCACTAAGATTTTTAAGGTGAGACTGCTGACTTAATAACTAAGTTGATCTCTGCAAGAGATAAGTTGAGCCCTGTCCTATAATAAGGACATTGTCCATGTGATGGGTGACGTGCATAAGGGAATGCAGGGTGACCATGGACCTCAACGCCTAGCCCACAGGAGGCTGGTGCACGGCGTTGAAATGGAGGAAGGCTACAGAGACATGCAGTTCAAAAGTTGAAAAGGTTCTCCGTCCCTCCAAGATAGACTATGAGGCAACAAATGGCAATTTCTCTCCACCGTTCAACTGTGTTGTCCTGATTGATGGAAAAAACAGATCAGGTGTTCAATAAAAATCAGATGCAAGTGTAACCCAAATCATGACAATTTGAAACAAATGAGTGTTAGTTAGGGGCCGAGCCGAAAGGCAAGAGGGCGAGGACTCCAGCCTATTGTTATTATATCGTTTCTCATCATTTCTTTTTATTATGCAATTTTTCAGGCTATACATTATTCCTGCATACCTTTAGCTACATACTCCATTCAAACGTCGCAATGTAGCCACAGGTCCTGTCTATTGATGTGTGTAATTTGGTCGGGTTATGTTTTATACCTTTTGATCTGCGCACCCACATGTGCACCCTATTCCTCTCCCATTCAACCCTCAATCTTTCTGCAATTATGCAAATATGCAACTGACCTTGTTCATTGCAGCCATTTTAGAATAGAATAGAAAGTCTTTATTGTTATTATACACAAGTACACAGTACCTGTGCAATGAGATTGAAGCAATCCCTTTACAGTGTTGACACAAAATATCAAAAATATAAAGTCAAAAATATAAAGTATAGGTAGTGCAGAGACAAAAGAGGGGGGGGGGGCTGGTGCACAGTCCTGAGTCCAGGGAGCAGCTGTGTACATATTTATTGACATTATATATATATATATATATTTTGATTTGACAATTGATATGAATGGGTTGACATGACTGAGGAAGAAACATACAATATATGTCCAATAGGAGCTTGAATGTTAATGAGATTATTAATATAATACTCCTCATCACTAAGATGTTAATCTTTCAATGTTCATCATTGTAATTTACCCTAATAACCTAAAAACTATACATTATTATTATTATTATTATTATTATTAGCTGTGTCTGTTTCTGGATGGCAGCAACCACAAACCAGAGTCCGATTTCTTGTTTTTGTTCACATATTATTGAGTTATTCATAACTTATATGATTGTTAATTATCCAGAAGAGTTAAATGGTTATATGTTGAACAACATTGAGAATATTGGTAAGAAAATCTTTTGAAATGTAAATTTGGGGAAGTGTTTGGTTCAGTGTCCTTCACGGCATGGTGGACAGTCCTGAATGTTGACACAGAAAGATCTTTATTGGAGGAGAGGAAGAGACTAAACTACCATCATAGTCTTCATCACTGAACTATTTTCTCTCATAAAACTGGAAGAAACAGTTTGAAAACATTTCTGATAAAAACATGTTTTCTGTCAAAATTAGTTTTTGATAGACATAAAAAGTTGATTCTGATTTTCAACACAGATTATCAACATGCTCATAGAGTTGGACATTCTCCAGGCTCAGCTCTTCTCACATGTCAGACGACTGGCACAGAGACATAGACAATGAGACAGTAGGGGCGGTGCTGTTGAATTTCATTGCGGCTTTTAACATCATTGATCACAATGTATAATTAAAAGAACTCAAATGTTATGGTTTCTAAAAGTCTGATTATTTACATGGAGTCTGGTGGAGATCTGCTGCTCTATACACGCTAAAAGTAGTGATTATTTACATGGAGTCTGGTGGAGATATGCTGCTCTATACACGCTAAAAGTAGTGATTATTTACATGGAGTCTGGTGGAGATATGCTGCTCTATACACGCTAAAAGTAGTGATTATTTACATGGAGTCTGGTGGAGATATGCTGCTCTATACACGCTAAAAGTAGTGATTATTTACATGGAGTCTGGTGGAGATATGCTGCTCTATACACACTAAAAGTAGTGATTATTTACATGGAGTCTGGTGGAGATATGCTGCTCTATACACACTAAAAGTAGTGATTATTAACATGGAGTCTGGTGGAGATATGCTGCTCTATACACGCTAAAAGTAGTGATTATTTACATGGAGTCTGGTGGGTTTGGTGATGGTGATTTCTGTTTCATGTTAAACTAAAAGCATCTTACTCTTTAACTAAAAGGTCTATCTCTGTAGGGATCCATCCCATAATGGTCGCAGCACACAAACGCAAATAAACGTTAAAATAAATATTCTAGGATTTCTGAGACCTTGAACTGATCTCAATCAGCTGTTTAAACATAACAAAAGCAAAATTAAAGATAATTTATTTTGTATTAAAAACAGACATTTTACCCCCAAAAAACAGATTAAAACATTAAATACTCTATATAACTTTCAGCAGTAAACTTAATAAAGATTTCAATATAAAATATAGAATTTTTTAAATAAAAAAAAAAAAATGATTTCATAGTTTCCCAAAATTTTCCTTTTCACAGCAAAACAATTACAAAACAATCATTAATCAATGACCCGCCGACCCATTTACCCACAATGCATCATTCTGTATCAAACTGCAGTAACAGAATCTCTCACGTTAAAAACATTTAACTTTGGTCCCTTTTTGTTGCCGTAGCAACACGTCATATTTCAGTGTTGTCAGATAAAAGTAGTGACAGCAAACATGAGCTAGCCTATGCTACAGCTAACCTGGGCTAGCTAATGGTAGAGCTAACCTGAGCTAGCTAATGGTAGAGCTAACCTGAGCTAGCCAGTGCTTCAGCTGACCTGAGCTAGCTAACGCTACAGCTGACCTGAGCTAGCTAACGCTACAGCTGACCTGAGCTAGCTAACGCTACAGCTGACCTGAGCTATCTCATGCAACAGGTAACCCAAGCTAGCTAATGCTACAGCTAATCCGAGCTAGCTAATGCTACTGGTAATCTGAGTTAGCTAATGCTACAGCTAACGTGAG
>JABXJD010000472.1:100000-102500 GCA_013375575.1 Percina caprodes
CGCTTGACGAGATCCATCACTCTGCCGTAGAAACAGCTGTGAATCTCGCTAAACTGCTTGGAGGAGACAGCTTTAATGACATGACTCTGGATGACATTAATGCCCTGATTGATGCAGACGCACATCTGCTGACCGATGCAGACCTGGACGAAATGACAAAGCCACCAAACGACGATAAAAGAGAAGAGGAAGAAGAGGACACAAGTGTGGATAAAGATGAGGAGGATAGACTAACACTTGGTCGCTTAGCAACGATGCTGAGAATGGCCACTGAACTTCAGCGAGCAGCTCAAGAATGGGACCCTTTGATGAGCCGTTCATTACAGTTCTCAAACATAATCAATGGTGGCATGTCGGTTTATAAGAATATTTTTGCCCAGAAGAAAAAAGAGCAACAACAACTTTGTATTTTTTTGTATTCTTCATTTTCTTCCGTTCCAAGCCAATGACTCTGGTTGCGGTGGGGGGGGGGGGGGGGCCTGATCTCCGACATTTGAAGCCTTCAGTTCGTATTGATGATTAAAATTATTTTACAGTACAGTAGTTATTTGTAAAAAAAACGTTTATACAGTACTTTTATTTGTTAAACAAATGCTTGGGCCTGTAAAAAGGTTTTGTTCTTTGGTTTCAGTGTATAATGGAGTATTTCATCGTATAATATTTGTAAAAAAAATAAAGGTTACTACTTCACGGATTTCGCCTATCACGGGTTCTTCTTGGAACGTAACGCCCGTGAAAAACGAGGGTTCACAGTATATATATATATATATATATATATATATATATATATATATATATATACACACACACACACACACACACACAGTATGTACAGTATATATATAAATTTCAAATACGCCGCACTTTTGCTGCATAACTTGCAGATCTCCGTGCTAAATAACTTCCTGATTTCATAATAAAAGTCTCATATATCTCAGCAGGAAGCTGAAAGATGTTGTTCACTTCACACAAGAGCAGCTGTTTACCCTGTTGCCATGGGTTACCTAGTCTCAGTGTTACCTGGTCTCAGCGTTACCTGGTCTCAGTGTTACCTGGTCTGAGCGTTACCTGGTCTCAGGGTTACCTAGTCTGAGGGTTACCTGGTCTGAGGGTTACCTGGTCTCAGTGTTACCTGGTTTCACTTTTACCTGGTCTCAGGGTTACCTGGTCTCAGGGTTACCTGGTCTGAGGGTTACCTGGTCTCAGTGTTATCTGGTCTCAGTGTTACCTGGTCTCACTTTTACCTGGTCTCAGTGTTACCTGGTCTGAGGGTTACCTGGTCTCAGTGTTATCTGGTCTCAATGTTACCTGGTCTCACTGTTACCTGGTCCTGGTCTGAGTGTTCCCTGGTCTGAGTGTTACCTGGTCTGAGTCCTGCGACCGCCTGGCTCTGGGCCCCCAGCAGGGTCAAGCGAGACCCCGAGTCCTGCAGGAACGCCGCGGTGCTCATCGGGTAGAAGTTCGCCTGAAGAGGGAGTTTAACCAGCGTCCTCCGCTGCTGCATCTACACACACACACATTATAAATATAAAATATATCTGCTGACTCAGCAGAATTTGAGGACGAAGGAGGCGCTTGCTGATGACCTGGACGCTAAAATACAGACGAGTCAGCAGACCGCCGAGAGGAAGAGCGAGTGAGACAGTCACTATCTATATATATATATATATATATATATATATATATATATATATATATATATATATATATATATATATATATATATATATATATATATATATATATGTGTGTGTTAATTTACTAAGAAACACTTGTTGGGGAAATAAAGAATATGAATGAAAATATCTTATTATTTACACACACACACACAAACACACACACACACACACACTCAGACACTGAGACACACACACACACAGCCAGAAAAACACAGGCACACGCGCACACACACACACACACACACACAGCCAGAAAAACACACACACACGCACACACACACACACACAGCCAGAAAAACACACACACACACACACACTTAATGATCCTGACTGTGTGTGTGTCAAACCTGGAAGCCGTTGAGGTCGGAGTAGAAACGGTTGCTGTTGGCAACATCACTGACGAGCCGCATGGCGAGCTCGCGGTTGACCTCTGACCTGATGTCCACCATGTTGGAAATCTCCAGGGATCTCCCAGCATGCCCTGGGGCAGATGCAGACAGAAGGCTTTTATTGTGAAATCCTCAGACAGATGATGATCTATAGATTCATCGAGAACCCCCGCCCCTTCCTGTGTATAAGTACCGCCCCTTCCTGTGTATAAGTACCGCCCCTTCCTGTGTATAAGCACCGCCCCTTCCTGTGTATAAGCACCGCCCCTTCCTGTGTATAAGCCCCGCCCTTTATGTGGAAGTCTGTAAGAGGTCTACAGGTATTTACCGTCCAGGTGGTAGAGTCGGACTGTGTGAGTGAAGTGTCTGAAACAGGAAGTGATGTCAGAGAAGACCGGACCTCTGGAGACCCGAACCAGGGGGGGCTCCGGG
>JABXJD010000472.1:107500-112500 GCA_013375575.1 Percina caprodes
TGAACTGGGCGTCCCACTCGCTCGCCTCCACGAAGCGGAAGTCGTCTCCGAGCTGGACCATCAGAACCGGAGACAGGAAGAGGCGGGACTTCTGCCGGTACTGGTCCAATAGGAGCAGGGCTCTGGGAGGGAAACAGAAACACACTAGATCTGAAACCTTCACTAACTTCTTCCTTTGGGACAAAGTCACAATATTAAAACAAAAACTCCCAGAAGTCCGCTGATATTAAATGATAAATCTGCATAATGACGTTGGCCCCGCCCCCTACAGACCTCTCCTGGACGTTCTGCTCTGTGATTGGCTGTGGCGGGATCCTCCAGGGGCAGAAGACCCGCCCCCCCGGCAGCCGGTGGAAGTCGAACTGGCAGCAGACGGCCGGGTTCGGACCGCACGTGTGCGGAACGTCGTAGCTGTAGAACGGCATCATGTGACACGTGATGTCACTGCGGGGGGATGAGTCTGCAAACAGGAAGTGGGCGGGGTTAGTTTACATACAGTTTAGGGGAAGTGATGTCACTGTGGCCACACCCACCCCAGCTCTGTCGCCATAGGAACTCGAGCGTGCGCTGCTGGGCGAAGTGCTTCTTGACGGCGTAGTGAACGCGTTGGATGACCATGTTACTAAGCCCCGCCCCCTTGAGCAGGTAGGCCATGGAGGGGGAGTGGCCAAAGGGATCCACGGCCCAACCGCTGCTCGGCGTCACACCTGCACACACACACACACACACACACACACACACACACTAAATAATAATAAACAAAAGACAGTATCTATGGGTCATAGATACATCTACGGCTGTCTCAGCAACAGGAAACAGGAAGTGGGCAGTGACAGGAAACAGGAAGTGGGGTACCGAGGTGTCTCTGGAGCCACTGGTGTCCCTCCATCAGCTGATCCAGCAGGGCGAAGTAGTGGCTGTTGGCTTCGTCCGCCATCACCCAGCCGCCCGTCACCATCTCCAGCTGCCCCGCCTCCACCAGGCTGGCCAATCACAGAGCAGCACACACACCACAGAGGAAGAGAAGACAACATGTTGATTAAATACATTAATATAAACTAATATTATAAAAAGCAACAACACAATCAACCAAGAGTTACCGTCTGACCGCCTCTCTCTTCTCCTCGTCGATGTCGTTCCACCACTTAGAGAAATAACTGATTTCTGCCCAAATCATCTTCCTCCTGATGATCACAAACAGAGTTAATTAATAACTCATCTTCCTCCTGATGGACATTATATAGAGCGGTCTAGACCTGCTCTATCTGTAGATTATAGAGTGGTGTAGACCTGCTCTACCTGTAGATTATAGAGCGGTCTAGACCTGCTCTATCTGTAGATTATAGAGCGGTCTAGACCTGCTCTATCTGTAGATTATAGAGAGGTCTAGACCTGCTCTATCTGTAAATTATAGAGCGGTCTAGACCTGCTCTATCTGTAAATTATAGAGCGGTCTAGACCTGCTCTATCTGTAGATTATAGAGCGGTCTAGACCTGCTCTATCTGTAGATTATAGAGCGGTCTAGACCTGCTCTATCTGTAGATTATAGAGCGGTCTAGACCTGCTCTATCTGTAGATTATAGAGTGGTCTAGACCTGCTCTATCTGTAGATTATAGAGCGGTCTAGACCTGCTCTATGTGTAGATTATAGAGTGGTCTAGACCTGCTCTATCTGTAGATTATAGAGCGGTCTAGACGTGCTCTATCTGTAAATTATAGAGTGGTCTAGACCTGCTCTATCTGTAAATTATAGAGCGGTCTAGACCTGCTCTACCTGTAAATTATAGAGCGGTCTAGACCTGCTCTATCTGTAGATTATAGAGCGGTCTAGACGTGCTCTATCTGTAAATTATAGAGTGGTCTAGACCTGCTCTATCTGTCATGTGACAGTATAAATAAAGTTGAGTTGAAGGTGAGTACCTGCTGTCTTCACTCAGTTTGATCAGCATGTTGTCGAGGATGTGTTTCGTCTGGTCCTCATAATACCTGTCAAATGTCTTCAACCAGCCTGAAACACACACACACACACACACACACACACACACACACACACACGTTATTTAAATAATAATAATAATAATAATAATCCATCCATCTTCATCCGGTATCGGGTAGCGGGGGCAGCAGCTCCAGTAGGGGACCCCAAACTTCCCTTTCCCGAGCCACATCAACCAGCTCCGACTATAATAATAATAATAATAATAATAATAATAATAATAATAATAATAATAATAATAATAATAATAATAATAATAATAATAATAATAATAACTCACCCGGGTCATTGTGTGAATGAGGAACCAGGAAAACCTCCAGCGGCTGCTCGTCCCACTCGTTGCCATGGTAACGGATTTCAAAGCCTTGTTTCCAGGCGCCGCCGTCGGGGTTATCGAACGGCAGGAGGTCGTAGACGTCCAGCAGCTAAAACACATCCACGCACAGTCGTTAGCATGTAGCTACTGTTGAGAGCATGTAGCTACTGTTGTTAGCATGCAACTACGGTTGATAGCATGAAGCTACTGTTGTTAGCATGCAGCTACGGTTGATAGCATGCAGCTACTGTTGTTAGCATGCAGCTAGAGTTGTTAAATTAATAAATAACAGTTACAAAGCAGACAAAACAACTGTTAGCATATGCTAAGCTAACCTTAGTATATACTATGTTAAGCTAACCTGTACTCCATCAGTTCCGTCCTTCATCTCTTCGGCCAATCGGCAGCCAGGCAGCTTTTGGGCGGAGCCTGAGCTGCCGTTGGCCCCTTGTCCTGTTTCCCATGATGCTTTGCGTTGCATCAGAGTGTCCCGCAGCATAGCAACCATACGGTTGTTGTTGTTAAGGAGAAGCTCCAACCTGTCAATCTTCTGCTGGAGGAGGGACAAGTCCTGCACACAAAGATGCTGATTGGTTAACAAACACAATTAATAAAGGTTTCTGATTACTTACATTTAGCCAGATTCATACCAAGGTTGATGATATAATCCTGATTTCAAAAAGGCAAATTTGGAGAAGAGAAAGAGAAATGTGGGTGCTGACTCACGTTGCCAACCTGTCCAGTGGGCGTATCCACGCGGTGCTGAAGCTCCGCCCCCTGCATCAGCTCCAGCATCAGGTACAGTGATATCACAGCAACGCAGAAGATCCCGCCCACCAGCACGGCCAGCAGCCGGCTCCTCTTCATCCCTCAACTAAAGGGAAAGATTCAGTCATGTCTGCCCCGAAATCACCATCACCCACCAGACTCCATGTAAATAATTACTACTTTTAGTGTGTATAGAGCAGCATATCTCCACCAGACTCCATGTAAATAATCACTACTTTTAGCGTGTATAGAGCAGCATATCTCCACCAGACTCCATGTAAATAATCACTACTTTTAGCGTGTATAGAGCAGCATATCTCCACCAGACTCCATGTAAATAATCACTACTTTTAGCGTGTATAGAGCAGCATATCTTCACCAGACTCCATGTAAATAATCACTACTTTTAGCGTGTATAGAGCAGCATATCTTCACCAGACTCCATGTAAATAATCACTACTTTTAGCGTGTATAGAGCAGCATATCTCCACCAGACTCCATGTAAATAATCACTACTTTTAGTGTGTATCTCCACCAGACTCCATGTAAATAATTACTACTTTTAGTATGTATAGAGCAGCATACCTCCACCAGACTCCATGTAAATAATCACTACTTTTAGTATGTATAGAGAAGCATACCTCCACCAGACTCCATGTAAATAATCACTACTTTTAGTGTGTATAGAGCAGCATATCTCCACTAGACTCTATGTAAATAATCACTACTTTTAGCGTGTATAGAGCAGCATATCTCCACCAGACTCCATGTAAATAATCACTACTTTTAGCGTGTATAGAGCAGCATATCTCCACCAGACTCCATGTAAATAATCACTACTTTTAGTGTGTATAGAGCAGCATATCTCCACCAGACTCCATGTAAATAATCACTACTTTTAGTGTGTATAGAGCAGCATATCTCCACCAGACTCCATGTAAATAATCACTACTTTTAGTGTGTATAGAGCAGCATATCTCCACTAGACTCCATGTAAATAATCACTACTTTTAGTGTGTATAGAGCAGCATATCTCCACCAGACTCCATGTAAATAATCACAACTTTTAGCGTGTATAGAGCAGCATATCTCCACCAGACTCCATGTAAATAATCACAACTTTTAGCATGTATAGAGCAGCATATCTCCACCAGACTCCATGTAAATAATCACTACTTTTAGTGTGTATAGAGCAGCATATCTCCACCAGACTCCATGTAAATAATCACTACTTTTAGCGTGTATAGAGCAGCATATCTCCACCAGACTCCATGTAAATAATCACTACTTTTAGCGTGTATAGAGCAGCATATCTCCACCAGACTCCAAGTAAATAATCACTACTTTTAGCGTGTATAGAGCAGCATATCTCCACCAGACTCCATGTAAATAATCACTACTTTTAGTGTGTATAGAGCAGCATATCTCCACCAGACTCCATGTAAATAATCACTACTTTTAGTGTGTATAGAGCAGCATATCTCCACCAGACTCCATGTAAATAATCATTCTGTACACGCTAAAAGTAGTGATTATTTACATGGAGTCTGGTGCGTTTGGGTCTGCTTTCGGGTCTGCTACTTTTAATATTTTAGTTTTATAAAAAAACATACTGAATTAAAACAAAATATTTTGGGTAATTTCTTCTGTTGGTTGAAGAAATTAAACCTTCTGTAGGTCAAAACTATATATTTTAAATTCAAACCTTTTATGACTGGACTTCCGTGTTGGACAAACGGCCAAAGGTCTCGCGCTCTGGAGTGTCTCGTGCTGGTTATCACGTGCTCTGTGACGTCGCAACCTGTCTTCAGTTAAAACCAAAAATAACACATCAAAATGTTTTTATGTTATTAATTAATTAAATTAAAAAAGTTCATGGGTCGATCCGCAGCACGAGCGCTCAGCCTGCTTGCGCTGCG
>JABXJD010000472.1:117500-167500 GCA_013375575.1 Percina caprodes
ACACACACACACACACACACACACACATATATATACACACACACACACACACACATATATATATACACACACACACACACACACACACACATTTAAATTTCTAAAATATAAATCTTATCTACAGACACTTTGGCGTGACGTTGTGATGATGTCAGTGATGCCGTGATGATGTCAGTGATGCTGTGATGATGTCAGTGACGGGGTGATGTCACCTTGATGACGTCCAGGTGCAGCAGACTCTTCCAGCGAGACTCCGGCAGCAGCGACAGCGTCACAAGCTCCGCCCCCAGCTGCTCCGCCGACTCGTACGCATCATCAGCCTCCTCTGATGTCACTTCCTGCTCCGACTCGTCCGCCGTGACACCTGGCAGCGTCTCCTCGGTTGGTTGGTGGTCAGCCGGGAGGGGGCGGAGCCCCACAGGTCCGCACAGGCTCTTATTGGTCCTGAGGGAGGAGAGCTGCACTGTGATTGGCTGATCTGATATTACAGGATTCATAAAGAACGTAAACAGATTTATTCTGTTAATTACAAGACGATATTTATGAATGAAAATATTAACACTGTAAAATAAAGAAAAATACAAAACATTGAATAAATTTAAATTGCAGTTCAAATCATTTTTAATAATCAAAAATGATTTTAAAGATATCAAATATTTGTTTTAAATAAGTAATTTTAATATTGAAAAATTCAACATATTAATCTTTATTTTAATAAATTAATTCAAAATTTTCAATATAAAATAAAAGAAATCATAAAAAGTAATATTTTGAAGGCTAAATTAATCATTATTGTTATGCTAATTAGCTGTGCTGTGATTGGTCCAGACCAGAGGAACACGCCCAGACTGTCCACGTGAGCTGTCGCCAGGAAGTCTCCGGTCGGTGACAAGGACACGCCAACCGGCGCCATGGCAACCAGGAAACAGTCCACGAGACTGAAGAAGAAGAAATTATTATTAAAGTATACACACACACACACACACACACACACACACACACACACACACACACACACACTCTAGTTAACTCACCATCCAGATGGGAGGTCCCAGGTCCGGATGGTACAGTCCATCGCTGCGGTAACCAGCCAGCGTCCGTCAGGGCTGAATGTCTGAGGAACAACAACAAAAAAGACCAGTCAGGTCTGGTTGGGTAATATCTAGCCAATCAGAGCAAACTGGGCTTCTTAAAGAGACAGCGCTGGCCAATTAGAGCAGACTGGGCTTCTTAAAGAGACAGCGCTGGCCAATCAATTACAACATGCTGCTACAGTTAGCTCCTGTGGACCCACCATGTCGTTGACGTTGCCATGGTGACCTGCAAACTTCCTGACGACCCGTCTGGTTTCTATGTCGACCACCGCTAGCGTGAAGTCATCCAGCGCTAGTGCTAACATCCCACTTACAAGAAACAGAAACAGAAAAATATTAGCATCTCGCAAGCTGTTAGCATTATGCTAGATATTAGCTACTTGTCTCTGTGTAGCACCATGCTAGCTGTTAGCTTCCTGTCTCTGTGCAGCACCATGCTAGTTGTTAGCTACTTGTCTCGGTGTAGCACCATGCTAGTTGTTAGCTACCTGTCTCTGTGTAGCACCATGCTAGTTGTTAGCTACTTGTCTCGGTGTAGCACCATGCTAGTTGTTAGCTACTTGTCTCGGTGTAGCACCATGCTAGTTGTTAGCTACTTGTCTCGGTGTAGCACCATGCTAGTTGTTAGCTACTTGTCTCGGTGTAGCACCATGCTAGTTGTTAGCTACCTATCTCGGTGTAGCACCATGCTAGTTGTTAGCTACCTATCTCGGTGTAGCACCATGCTAATTGTTAGCTACCTGTCTCGGTGTAGCACCATGCTAGCTGGTGCAGCCTGTAGCTTTAGCTGATCTTCCTGTTTCCTGGTCTTGAAGCGCCAGAACTTGAGCAGCCAATCAGAACCTGCAGTGAAGGTCATCTGGTTCAGGGTCTCCGTGGCAACGCCTCGCACCGCCCCGCTGTGAGCTGCAACGAAGATTCATAATAACATTTCTCCTGGATAATATCAGACAGACAGACAATGGACCAATCAACAAACCTTTTTCATCGTTGCCATAGCAACCGCGGTGCAGGCCGGACTGGAGGTTGTAGACGTCGACGCGGCCGCACGACGAGCCAATCACAGCGAAGTTCCCACAGGAAGTGATGTCGACAGCCTGGAACACAGAGACAGGATATCATGTGACAGCGAGGGGGAGCAGGGGGAGGGGCTTATAGTAACATGTGTGAAACTGTTGTTACCGTAGCGACGGCGTTGCTGCGCCCAGCTGGCGGCTGCAGGTGATGAGCTCCCATGGTGCACCGCTGGTAGTTCCACGTGGTGGTTGCTATGCGACCGCGGTGACACGCAACGATGCCGTCCCAGTCCGACTGGCGGGCAGCAGCTGCAGAGAGAGGTCAGAGGTACCCAAGGTCAGAGGTCAGAGGTACCCAAGGTCAGAGGTACCTGAGGTTAGAGGTACCAGAGGTCAGAAGTACCCAAGGTCCCTGAGGTCCGAGGTACTAGAGGTCCGAGGTACCTGGTCAGAGGTCCCTGAGGTCCGAGGTACTAGAGGTCAGAGGTCCGAGGTACTAGAGGTCAGAGGTCCCTGAGGTCAGAGGTACCCGGTCAGAGGTACCTGGTCAGAGGTCCATGAGGTCAGAGGTACCCGGTCAGAGGTCCCTGAGGTCAGAGGTACCAGAGGTCAGAGGTCAGAGGTACCAGAGGTCAGAGGTACCAGAGGTCAGAGGTACCCAAGGTCCCTGAGGTCCGAGGTACTAGAGGTCAGAGGTCCCTGAGGTCCGAGGTACTAGAGGTCAGAGGTCCGAGGTACTAGAGGTCCCTGAGGTCAGAGGTACCAGAGGTCAGAGGTACCCAAGGTCCCTGAGGTCCGAGGTACTAGAGGTCAGAGGTCCGAGGTACCCGGTCAGAGGTCCCTGAGGTCCGAGGTACTAGAGGTCAGAGGTCCGAGGTACTAGAGGTCAGAGGTCCGAGGTACTAGAGGTCAGAGGTCCCTGAGGTCAGAGGTACCAGAGGTCAGAGGTACCAGAGGTACCCAAGGTCCCTGAGGTCCGAGGTACTAGAGGTCCGAGGTACCCGGTCAGAGGTCCCTGAGGTCCGAGGTACTAGAGGTCAGAGGTCCGAGGTACTAGAGGTTAGAGGTCCCTGAGGTCAGAGGTACCCGGTCAGAGAACCCTGAGGTCAGAGGTACCAGAGGTCAAAGGTACCTGAGGAGAACGCTGTGATTGGAGGAAGACGCAGCTCCTCATAGGACAACCCCTTCTTCTTTTTCTTCTCTTTCTTCTTGTTGATGGAGCCTGGACACACACACACACACACACACACACACACACACACACACACACACACACACACACACACACACACACACACACACACACACACACACACACACACACACACACACACACACACACACTCTATGACATCATCATCCTATTATGGGATGTCTGGTTAAATCAGTGGTTTGTGAACTGACCGTGACCAAAGTTCCTGTTGAAGCGCTCGTGGACGGAGGAGAAGGACTGCAGGGTCCCGTCCTGCCCTGGGGGAGAAACAAGATTAACATCTGGGGGTGGGGTACGGTGAATAAATCGGCATGCTCCTTTAAGTATTTAAGGAAGGAAGGATGTAAAGGACAGGAGGGGAGGGAAGGAAGGAAGGACAGGAGGGGAAGGAAAGAAGAATGTAAAGGACAAGAGGAAGGAAGGAAGGAAGGAAGGAAGGAAGGAAGGAAGGAAGTAAAGAACTGGAGGGGAAGGAAGGAAGGAAGGAAGGAAGGAAGGAAGGAAGGAAGGAAGGAAGGAAGGAAGGAAGGAAGGAAGGAAGGAAGGAAGGCAGGCTCCAGATATTATTAATAATAAATAAGTGGGTCATCACCGGCGCTGAGGATGTTCTTTCCGTCGTTGCCGTAGTGACGGATGGTTGTGGGGGGGGCACTGTGACCCTGACGACTCCTCAGCAGCCGGGCTCCGCCCCCTTCCTGGTCGAATATCCACACCTGGACAACAGGTGACATCATTACACATCTGGACAACATCATTACACACCTGGACAACATGTGACATCATTACATGAGAGAGGAGACGAGACAACAAGAGGACGTCTGTCTCACCTTTATGGCGTTGTCTGCTCCGTTCGTGACCAATAGCGGCTCTCCGTGCACGAAGGTTGCCGCGGCGACGGCTGTGCTGTGGGCGTGTCTCAACTGAGAGACAAGCTGACGGCGCTCCAGATCCCAGAATGCAATGTGGCCTTGAGGACTGCAGGACGCCACGATGGGAGGACCGTCTGACAGCGAGAGATGGAGAGACAGAGACAGGTAATTAGAAACAAGCTTTTTTAGCATGTATAGAGCAGCATATCTCCACCAGACTCCATGTAAATTATCACTACTTTTAGTGTGTCTAGAGCAGCATATCTCCACCAGACTCCATGTAAATAATCACAACTTTTAGTGTGTATAGAGCAGCATATCTCCACCAGACTCCATGTAAATAATCACTACTTTTAGTGTGTATAGAGCAGCATATCTCCACCAGACTCCATGTAAATAATCACAACTTTTAGCGTGTATAGAGCAGCATATCTCCACCAGACTCCATGTAAATAATCACTACTTTTAGCATGTATAGAGCAGCATATCTCCACCAGACTCCATGTAAATAATCACTACTTTTAGCATGTATAGAGCAGCAGATCTCCACCAGACTCCATGGCAATAATCACTACTTTTAGCGTGTATAGAGCAGCATATCTCCACCAGACTCCATGTAAATAATCACTACTTTTAGTGTGTATAGAGCAGCATATCTCCACCAGACTCCATGTAAATAATCACTACTTTTAGTGTGTCTAGAGCAGCATATCTCCACCAGACTCCATGTAAATAATCACTACTTTTAGTGTGTATAGAGCAGCATATCTCCACCAGACTCCATGTAAATAATCACTACTTTTAGTGTGTATAGAGCAGCATATCTCCACCAGACTCCATGTAAATAATCACAACTTTTAGCGTGTATAGAGCAGCATATCTCCACCAGACTCCATGTAAATAATCACTACTTTTAGCATGTATAGAGCAGCATATCTCCACCAGACTCCATGTAAATAATCACTACTTTTAGCATGTATAGAGCAGCAGATCTCCACCAGACTCCATGGCAATAATCACTACTTTTAGCGTGTATAGAGCAGCATATCTCCACCAGACTCCATGTAAATAATCACTACTTTTAGCATGTATAGAGCAGCATATCTCCACCAGACTCCATGTAAATAATCACTACTTTTAGCATGTATAGAGCAGCATATCTCCACCAGACTCCATGTAAATAATCACTACTTTTAGTGTGTATAGAGCAGCATATCTCCACCAGACTCCATGTAAATAATCACAACTTTTAGCGTGTATAGAGCAGCATATCTCCACCAGACTCCATGTAAATAATCACTACTTTTAGTGTGTATAGAGCAGAATATCTGATTATTTACATGGAGTCTGGTGGGGATGGAGGTGACATACTTTTAATTAGGTTCCAGGTTAAAAAGCACCCGATAATACATGGAGAGAGAGCTTTACCTGTTCTGAAAGCAAGCGAGCTGATTGGTCCCCAATCCTGCGTAAAGCTCATCAGCGTCTCGTCCAATCGAATGTTGTGAATGATGATGCGTCCTGTCGTCGTTCCGACGGCGACCACGTCCACTGCGGGACTCTGGAAATAAAAAATATATTAATGTTTTTTTCCAAATAAAAGCACCTGGGAACTCCTTCTCCCCCCCCCCCTTCGAGGAGGCGGTTCAGGGGTTAGGAGACAGGAGACAGGAGGTAGGAGGTAGGAGTCAGGAGACAAACTGACCTGCTGCAGCGCGGTGACTCCTGCTGACCAGCCGGGGAACGTAAACACCAACTTACTGAAACACACAATTATTATTATTAGTAAATTATTAATATTAATACATAATTATTAAAATTATTATTAGTAATAGGATGATTATTATTATTAGAGATGCTAAGATGCTAAGCTACTAAGATGTTAGGATGCTAAGCTAAGCTGCTAACCTGGTCTTGATGTTCCAGAGCTGCAGTGCACCCTGGGAACTTCCCAGCAGCACCTTGTTCAGGTAGGTGCTCGGATGCATCATGGCCGACACGGAGAAGGAGGCGGAGTCAAACTGCAGCCGCAGGTACTCGTCTGAGAGAGAGAGCAAGGCATGATGGGTAATACGTCTGAGAGAGAGAGCAAGGCATGATGGGTAAAACGCATAGACATATAAAGAGTAGACGCCGCATTGGCAGGCTCAGCGCGAGAAATTCAGCCGCCATCTTGGACCGGTCATACTAGTTACTTAGCAGCAGAAGATACAAGATGCCAGAGCACCGTGCAGCGTATTCCTGCTCAGATCGGGGCTCGGAGGACTACTTTTCACAAGTAAGATCTAACGTTACCGTACTATTGGTTGTATTTGTGAATAGAATATTACGTTGAGAAGGAGCAATAAGGGTCTTTAATATTATTGTACTGACATCGTAGCCAGCTAGCTAGCTAGGCTATGTTTACTGTACCGGCCGGTGTTCCCCCGGTGTTCCCCCGGTGTTCCCCCGGTGTTATGGCCCTACCATAGACCGGTAACATTAACCAGTAGGGACCACGGTCTAGGGTCCCTACCATAGACCGGTAACATTAACCAGTAGGGACCACGGTCTAGGGTCCCTACCATAGACCGGTAACATTAACCAGTAGGGACCACGGTCTAGGGTCCCTACCATAGACCGGTAACATTAACCAGTAGGGACCACGGTCTAGGGTCCCTACCATAGACCGGTAACATTAACCAGTAGGGACCACGGTCTAGGGTCCCTACCATAGACCGGTAACATTAACCAGTAGGGACCACGGTCTAGGGTCCCTACCATAGACCGTAACATTAACCAGTAGGGACCACGGTCTAGGGTCCCTACCATAGACCGGTAACATTAACCAGTAGGGACCACGGTCTAGGGTCCCTACCATAGACCGTTAACATTAACCAGTAGGGACCACGGTCTAGGGTCCCTACCATAGACCGGTAACGTTAACCAGTAGGGACCAGGGTCTAGGGTCCCTACCATAGACCGTTAACGTTAACCAGTAGGGACCACGGTCTAGGGTCCCTACCATAGACCGGTAACATTAACCAGTAGGGACCACGGTCTATGGTCCCTACCATAGACCGGTAACATTAACCAGTAGGGACCACGGTCTAGGGTCCCTACCATAGACCGTTAACGTTAACCAGTAGGGACCACGGTCTATGGTCCCTACCATAGACCGGTAACATTAACCAGTAGGGACCACGGTCTAGGGTCCCTACTGGTTTCCAGTGTTTGGTGGTCTGCCTCCTCTAAGCTCAACCTCCTTTTTAAATGTTTTTTTGTGTAGGCTCTCCCAAATCTTGTGTTTTCATTTTGAAGGTTTCCCAAGGACAAAGATACGAGGACAAAGTGGGAAGTAGCTTTGAGGAGAGAAGGATTCACTCCAAGTGTTTCCTCAGTGCTTTGCTCCCAACATTTTAAGCGTTCTAAGATGCTTCTAACTGCTTCAGTCTTATTTATGTGTATTACACAACAACTTTATGCAGGTGTCAGAAAGATGGTTTGTATGTTGACATGATATCTTTTTTAAATGTTTGTCAATATGCAGTTTAGCTTCTGTTGGAATGATCTTGTATTCAGTGTGTTTCAGGTCCTAGATGTTTCTAAGTGGTATGTATTTCCCAACATCAAGTACATGTAGGTGTCAAAATGGTAGGTATTGCATGTGTTGTTCTCCCAGTTCTGGGTAATTGTTCCTGTAGACAATTGTTCCATTGTCTACAAGTATACTGTACAAGTTAAACAAGAAACTGATCTCATTCCTAAAAACATGGATGCAAACTAATTATCTATCCGCCCTGATAACTGGATACCGTTTGCATCCTTGTGATAGGCACTCAAGAATGGATGATCACACATTACTGATGGATGTGATGGAAAATTCACTTTAGTGCTTTGAATGAACAAAATCACATGATGCTTTCTGGGGTGTCTGCCATGATCAGAGTAATACAACTTTTTTCTTTTGCAGATACTTGTCAGTCATTGGATTTGTCATCAATATCGACCCGTTGATGCTGATGATTCCTGAACTGCTCCAAGTTCAGCGGTATGTGCTCACCTGAAGGTTCAGCCAGGATCACTTGGAGCTCCTATTTAATTCAATCAGAGCGTCAGGTAGGGTTGGTGTTCTTTTAATTACAATACATTCTGAAAATATACTTAATAAATATCTTTATGTCTTGTAAGTAAATTATGTATTGTGTGCCTTTTTCCCACACAAGGCGGCTGGAACAACAATCCATCAGCACGCCAGTTCCAGGCTATCTTCCGCCGCCTGGTGGTTCGGTGTGGTCCAAGATAACGGTGTCCCTGTCTGCTGTGGAGATGTCCTCTCCTGAAACTGCTGAAGAACATCCATCTCCATTCGCCAACATTTCGGCCCTTGTGTGTGACCACAGTTATCTCCCCACTCGTTTTGGTGGTCTGGTGGAAAATGGTCTCTGGTCTACATAGCAGGGTTTGTAAAGCTGTCCTGTGATGTGTGCCGTGCGAGCTTGGTCAGCGATGCTGTACCTTCTTCATTTGATAACAGCTACCACCTTCTGGCCCTGAAAAACAATGGTGGCCTAGTGATTCCATCACAAGGCACGGTGAAGGTCTGATTTTCTTTTTCTTTTTTAAGTCTTTGTATATAAGGTTGCTTTGTTATTTTATCTGTTCTAAATGTTTTGGACTGTGTAAAGAGCTATACAAATATAATATATTATTATTATTATTATAATAATAAGGTGCTGAGAGCTGCAGAGAAGGTGATCCGCCGAGCTTCGACAATATAAACTCCTAAAGCGTCAACAGTCACACACATCGTCCGGGAGGAGATGGAACGGAGGACGTTGTTCTGCTTGAGGAAATACATGATTAGGTCTACTCTTTATATGTCTATGGGTAACACGTCTGAGAAAGAGAGCAAGGCATGATGGGTAATTAAGCCCCCCCCCCCTCACCGCCTCCCTGGACGTCCCACACGATGACATCACCGCCAGCGTCGGCTGAGATCAGCTGATCACCCAGAGGAAGCAGCAGACGCACTTCCTGTCTGTGTCCATGGTAACGCATCACCACCTGGACGGAGACCGTTGCTACATTAACAATTTAATTAACTTATTAAACTTTATTTAAATGTATAAATAAAGTTGTCTTGCCTCTTTGTTGCGTGCGAAGGCGCTGATGTCACGGCCGGCGGCGGCGAACACCAACATCCTGTCTGCTGCCACACAGCTGATGTCATCGGGCAGGCTGTTACCTAGGCAACCACCACAACGTTAGAGCAGCCAATCAGAGAGCAGAACGCAGACTAAGATGAAAAGGTTAAAATACTCACTGACAGCAACGATCCCCAAGCGGTTCACCTGAAACACATCAACCAATCAGACACAGGCTGACAGGGAGGGGCGGGACTTAGGAGACAGACACACACGCGTGTGTGTGTGTGTGTATATATATATATATATATATATATACACACACACACACACACACACGCCTGGCCTGCCTGTCTCTGTGTCTAACCTGCCCGCCTGAACGTGGTTAAATAAAGGGTGTGTGTCTCTGTGTGTGTGTGTGTGTGTGTGTGTGTGTGTCTCTGTGTGTGTGTGTCTGTCTCTGTGTGTGTGTGTCTGTGTGTGTGTCTCTGCGTGCGTGCGAGTCCCTGTGTGTCATGTATGTGTCTGTGTGTCATGTATGTGTCTGTGTGTCATGTATGTGTCTGTGTGTGTGTGTGTGTGTGTGTGTGTCTGTGTGTGTGTGTGTGTGTGTGTGTGTGTGTGTGTGTGTGTCTCTGTGTGTGTGTCTCTGCGTGCGTGCGGGTGTGTGTGTGTGTGTGCGTGTGTGTGTCTCTGCGTGCGGGTGTGTGCGTGTGTGTGTGTGTGTGTGTGTGTGTGTGTGTGTGTGTGTGTGTGTCTTACGTTGTACGTGTGGAAGCTTCTACCGACCGCCGTCACCACGTAGAACTCCCGGTGCTTCTGGTGGTACCGGAGCGCGTGCGGCACGTGGCCGGAGTAGAGGCCCAGAACCCGGAACCCGGAGAACAGAGAGCTGCCGCCGACCGGCATGGTGTCCGGAGCCCGCGAGACTACCGGGAAACAGCGAAACTACCGGGACACCGACACACACACACCGCGGAGACACCGGGCCAAGCGGAGAGACGATAACACATGGAGGAGCGCCGGGGAACCGAGTCCGACTGGAAACTACAAACACCAACACGAAGGTTCCGCCTGCAGCAGAGAAATCCCCGAAGATCCGATATTAAACTAATAAATTAAATAATAATAAATATTTTATATATTAGAAAACTATGACAAATATATAGAATCAAAAATACCATAAATACTTTAACTTCAAAATAAATTAAATAAAAAATATAAAAGAAAAATAAAAGAAAAACGAATTAATAAATATAATAAAAAATAAATACAAAAATAACAAAGAACATTTAATAAAAATATGAAATAAAACAAATACAAGCTAAATAGAATGAAATGGATGAAAATGAATATATCATATTTATATATTCCTGAATTATTGAGAATAATCTCGGTCCGATTTCTATATATACATATACACATATATATATATATGTATATATATATGTATATATATATATATATATATATATATATATATATGTATATATATATATACATATATATGAATATATATATTATATTGTATATAATATATATTCATATATACATACATATATATATGAATATATATTATAAATACTTTACATATTATACATATATATTATATATACTATATAATTTATATCTATATTATAAATATTTTATGTAAATAATCTTAATGAATCGTTTCCAGTTTTTCAAAATTTTATTTCACAACAAAACAAATTTACAGAAAAAATTATTTTCTAGAAGTTTCAACTTGTGACATTAACAACAAAATATTAACAACACACACTTTGAATAACCTTTATTTGAACAGTGTAGCTGAAACACACTTTGAATAACCTTTATTTGAACAGTGCAGCTGAAACACACTTTGAATAACCTTTATTTGTTTTTCCATTCTTTAGAAGATCGTGACGTTCATTTCCAAAACTTTTATTGTGAAAATCATCAACATTTCTTCCTTCATTTGGCTTCTATAATCATCTGATTTATAATTAAATAATTAATCACTTATAATTTAATCTGAATCTACATTTTCTTTTAAGAATTTTTTCATTTTTACAACTTTATACAAATAAAAAGTGTCTTCTGTCATGATGACGTCATGCTTTATGCTGGACAGGAAATTACCCTGCGTTTCCATGGCAACACACATTTACTTTGAAGGCAGGAAGTGACACAAACGTCCAGAGCCTGACCTCTTTTGGTTGGTAAGTGGTTAAGCTATGCTAACAGTCTTTATGCTAAGCTACATGTCCTATCTTTGAGCTAAGCTACGCTAACAGTTCCACCCTGCGTCCAGTCTTTATGCTAAGCTATGCTAACAGTTCCCCTTGCGTCCAGTCTTTATTTTAAGCTACGCTAACAGTTCCACCCTGCGTCCAGTCTTTATGCTAAGCTATGCTAGCAGTTCCACCCTGCGTCCAGTCTTTATTTTAAGCTACGCTAACAGTTCCCCCTGCGTCCAGTCTTTATTTTAAGCTACGCTAACAGTTCTACCCTGCGTCCAGTCTTTATGCTAAGCTATGCTAGCAGTTCCACCCTGCGTCCAGTCTTTATTTTAAGCTACGCTAACAGTTCCCCCTGCGTCCAGTCTTTATGCTAAGCTACGCTAACAGTTCCCCCTGCGTCCAGTCTTTATTTTAAGCTACGCTAACAGTTCTACCCTGCGTCCAGTCTTTATGCTAAGCTACGCTAACAGTTCCCCCTGCGTCCAGTCTTTATTTTAAGCTACGCTAACAGTTCCACCCTGCGTCCAGTCTTTATGCTAAGCTACGCTAGCAGTTCCACCCTGCGTCCAGTCTTTATGCTAAGCTATGCTAACAGTTCCACCCTGCGTCCAGTCTTCATGCTAAGCTACGCTGCACTGGTTTTTGCAGATTGTCTAAGTGAAGCCAGAACATCTGGATCACCCCCTGGTGTCTGGATGCAGAATAAGCCCCGCCCCTCCGTATAATACCCATAAGCCCCGCCCCTCCGTATAATACCCATAAGCCCCGCCCCTCCGTATTTACACGTGTATTCCTGAAATAAATAAGATGTTCTAACACGACAGGAAGTGCTTTTATTTGTTATAACAACTGTTTAAGGGTCACGTCTCGTTATTAATGTGTTGTTGCCGTGGTGACAGAAATAATTGAATTTGACCCAGATACATAATATGATGACATCAGGTTGCTAACAGACTGTCGTCCGAGGCAACCCCCCCTCCCCCCCTAGCGGGCGCGTGCGTCCAGCAGCAGCGGCCGGAGCAGCGTCCTGGCGGCGCCGAGCAGCGCCCCGTGCAGCGCGTACTGCGCCACCAGCGCCCCGAAGCCGCGGTAGAACCCGGCGGCGCCCTCCCGGCGCCGGATGGCGTGCAGGCAGTCGGAGAAGCCGTCGTACTGCGTGTTGACGGGTAGCACCAGCGGGTGGCCCGGCGCGCCCGCCGCCCCGTCCGTGGCGTCGATGATGGTGCGCGTGCCCTGAAGGGCGAGGCGGTGCAGCGCCGTCTCCAGGGGGAACAGCGCCACGTCCGCCACCAGCGCGCCGGCCCACGCCGCCGCCAGCTCGGGGAAGTAGGCGTCCAGCGGGTCGGAGGGGCCGGCGGGGGGGGGCCGGCGGCGCTGGTGCAGCCACAGCGCCGCCCGCTGCACGCAGGACGCGATGGCGTAGCGCAGGATGGCGTGCAGCGCCGCCGGGACCAGCAGGGCGGCGAGGGGCAGCAGCCGGCGGCTGTGGGGGGCGCCTACCCCCAGGACCCGGGTCAGACCCTCACGCACGCAGTCCAGCAGCCCCGAGGACGCCTCGTCACGCACAATGTCACTCTGGGGGGGTGGGGAGGGGACACACACACACGGACACACACAGACACACACAGACACACATGGACACACACGGACACACACGGACACGGGGGGGGGAGGGGACACACACACACGGACACGGGGGGACAGGACAAGAGCTTTTATTCTGAAGGCGGCTTGTTCTCTGACTGAATTAAGACATGAAAAGATTATTAATCATTAATATTCACCTGGACGGTCTCAATGAGGCTGGCACAGTAGAAAGGGAGAGCTACTACAGCTGTTAACCTGCAGGGAGACAGACAGACAGACAGACAGGCAGGCAGACAGACAGACAGACAGACAGACAGACAGACAGACAGACAGACAGACAGACAGACAGAGAGACAGACAGACAGGCAGACAGAGAGACAGGCAGACAGAGAGACAGGCAGACAGAGAGACAGACAGACAGGCAGACAGAGAGACAGGCAGACAGACAGACAGGCAGACAGACAGGCAGAGAGACAGACAGACAGGCAGACAGAGAGACAGACAGACAGGCAGACAGAGAGACAGACAGACAGGCAGACAGAGAGACAGGCAGACAGAGAGACAGGCAGACAGACAGACAGGCAGACAGAGAGACAGGCAGACAGACAGGCAGACAGACAGGCAGAGAGACAGACAGACAGGCAGACAGACAGGCAGAGAGACAGACAGACAGGCAGACAGACAGACAGACAGGCAGACAGACAGACAGACAGGCAGACAGAGAGACAGGCAGACAGACAGACAGGCAGACAGACAGGCAGAGAGACAGACAGACAGGCAGACAGAGAGACAGACAGACAGGCAGACAGAGAGACAGGCAGACAGGCAGACAGAGAGACAGGCAGACAGACAGACAGGCAGACAGACAGTTACTTAGAGTGAAGTACAGTTTCTTTCATTCATAGAAGAAGAGATGTGACCGACCCTTTGAGCAGCAGATGTCCTGCCAGCTGTTTGAAGGTCCACCTGACAGGAAGCTCCCACACACACACACACACACACACACACACACACACACACACACACACACACACACACACACACAGAGAGAGAGAGACACACAGACACACACATACACAGAGACACACAAAGACACAGAGACACACACACACACCAGTTCAGTTAGTTTCCTTGTGGGGGGGGATCTTAACTACTACAGTGATTGTACAGTGTGTGGTTACCGTGGTAACGGTGTGAACTCGCTGATGACGCCCTCTGCGCCGAGCGTGATGCCGTGGACGATGAAGGTGCTGCCCATCCCCTTCCACTGGGACTTCACCCCCTGGACACACACACACACACACACACACACACACACTTCAGTTAACTTTATTTATAACACCACACATCTCAGCACACCAGCTCCGTCTCCGTCCACGTGTCCGTCTGATTATCTGGAGTTGGTAAAACCTCCTGAGAATAAATCAGGTGAAAGTGTGTTTCCATCCAACGGCTTTACAGCCAATAAGAACCTGTGGTGATGACATCACACGCTGGTTTAGGGTCACACGGGATATCTGATTGGTTGGAGACATTTAAGGTGTTTCCATTCATTTACACTGAATCACACACACAGCGTGTACATGTTGATGTATTAATATCTGAAGCGTGTACATGTTGATGTATTAGTATCTGAAGCGTGTACCTGTTGATGTATTAGTATCTGAAGCGTGTACCTGTTGATGTATTAGTATCTGAAGCGTGTACCTGTTGATGTATTAGTATCTGAAGCGTGTACATGTTGATGTATTAGTATCTAAAGCGTGTACCTGTTGATGTATTAGTATCTGAAGCGTGTACATGTTGATGTATTAGTATCTGAAGCGTGTACATGTTGATGTATTAGTATCTGAAGCGTGTACCTGTTGATGTATTAGTATCTGAAGCGTGTACATGTTGATGTATTAGTATCTGAAGCGTGTACATGTTGATGTATTAGTATCTGAAGCGTGTACATGTTGATGTATTAGTATCTGAAGCGTGTACATGTTTATGTATTAGTATCTGAAGCGTGTACCTGTTGATGTATTAGTATCTGAAGCGTGTACATGTTGATGTATTAGTATCTGAAGCGTGTACATGTTGATGTATTAGTATCTGAAGCGTGTACCTGTTGATGTATTAGTATCTGAAGCGTGTACCTGTTGATGTATTAGTATCTGAAGCGTGTACCTGTTGATGTATTAGTATCTGAAGCGTGTACATGTTGATGTATTAGTATCTGAAGCGTACCTGTTGATGTATTAGTATCTGAAGCGTGTACATGTTGATGTATTAGTATCTGAAGCGTGTACATGTTGATGTATTAGTATCTGAAGCGTGTACCTGTTGATGTATTAGTATCTGAAGCGTGTACCTGTTGATGTATTAGTATCTGAAGCGTGTACCTGTTGATGTATTAGTATCTGAAGCGTGTACCTGTTGATGTATTAGTATCTGAAGCGTGTACATGTTGATGTATTAGTATCTGAAGCGTGTACCTGTTGATGTATTAGTATCTGAAGCGTGTACATGTTGATGTATTAGTATCTGAAGCGTGTACATGTTGATGTATTAGTATCTGAAGCGTGTACCTGTTGATGTATTAGTATCTGAAGCGTGTACATGTTGATGTATTAGTATCTGAAGCGTGTACATGTTTATGTATTAGTATCTGAAGCGTGTACCTGTTGATGTATTAGTATCTGAAGCGTGTACATGTTGATGTATTAGTATCTGAAGCGTGTACATGTTGATGTATTAGTATCTGAAGCGTGTACCTGTTGATGTATTAGTATCTGAAGCGTGTACCTGTTGATGTATTAGTATCTGAAGCGTGTACCTGTTGATGTATTAGTATCTGAAGCGTGTACATGTTGATGTATTAGTATCTGAAGCGTGTACATGTTGATGTATTAGTATCTGAAGCGTGTACCTGAGCCTTGGAGATGGAGTACATGACGGCGACGGCGCTGAACGGAGTCAGGTGGTAACAGCCTCCGTGGAAGTTCACCTGCAGACAGACAGCCAATCAGAGAGCAGCCAATCAGAGAGCAGCAGGAAGGAAAACTAACTTCACCCTTTCACCCTGGACCCCATGTTACTAGTTACTGCAGCGTTAATAGAGTACTAGTTAGTTACTAGAGTACTAGTTAGGTACTAGAGTACTAGTGAGTTACTACAGAGTTACTAGAGTACTAGTTAGGTACTAGAGTACTAGTTAGGTACTAGAGTACTAGTTAGTTACCTGACACTGTCTGCGGAAGACGATACAGGGGTGAGCGAGGACGTTCTCTGTGAACAGACTGTAGACACACAAACAGACTTTTATTCTGAAAAGCATCATCAGACCTTTGGGATGGGTCACATGACCCAAACATTTAATGAAAGATTAGAAGAAGAAGAATTTAATTTCCAACCTCACGAGTCCGATTCCAAACCCGGCGAATCGATTCAGCTGCTCTGGAAGAACAAAACATTAATAACAGATTAATTATTTTAATTAGTCATCAGGAGAAACAAGCTGTAATGTTACCCTACAGGACAGATGTTCAGCATCAGGAGAAACAAGCTGTAATGTTACCCTACAGGACAGATGTTCATCATCAGGTAGAAACAAGCTGTAATGTTACCCTACAGGACAGATGTTCAGCATCAGGGAGAAACAAGCTGTAGTGTTACCCTACAGGACAGATGTTCAGCATCAGGGAGAAACAAGCTGTAGTGTTACCCTACAGGACAGATGTTCATCATCAGGGAGAAACAAGCTGTAGTGTTACCCTACAGGACAGATGTTCATCATCAGGGAGAAACAAGCTGTAATGTTACCCTACAGGACAGATGTTCAGCATGAGGGAGAAACAAGCTGTAATGTTACCCTACAGGACAGATGTTCAGCATCAGGGAGAAACAAGCTGTAATGTTACCCTACAGGACAGATGTTAATCATCAGGGAGAAACAAGCTGTAATGTTACCCTACAGGACAGATGTACATCATCAGGGAGAAACAAGCTGTAATGTTACCCTAAAGGACAGATGTTCATCATCAGGGAGAAACAAGCTGTAATGTTACCCTACAGGACAGATGTTCATCATCAGGGAGAAACAAGCTGTAATGTTACCCTACAGGACAGATGTTCATCATCAGGTAGAAACAAGCTGTAATGTTACCCTACAGGACAGATGTTCATCATCAGGGAGAAACAAGCTGTAATGTTACCCTACAGGACAGATGTTCATCATCAGGTAGAAACAAGCTGTAATGTTACCCTACAGGACAGATGTTCAGCATGAGGGAGAAACAAGCTGTAATGTTACCCTACAGGACAGATGTTCATCATCAGGTAGAAACAAGCTGTAATGTTACCCTACAGGACAGATGTTCAACATCAGGTAGAAACAAGCTGTAATGTTACCCTACAGGACAGATGTAGTAAGATCCTTTTAGTTTAACATGAAACAGCTCCAAAATCTCCATCACCAAACCCACCAGACTCCATGTAAATAATCACTACTTTTAGTGTGTATAGAGCAGCATATCTCCACCAGACTCCATGTAAATAATCACTACTTTTAGCGTGTATAGAGCAGCATATCTCCACCAGACTCCATGTAAATAATCACTACTTTTAGCGTGTATAGAGCAGCATATCTCCACCAGACTCCATGTAAATAATCACTACTTTTAGTGTGTATAGAGCAGAATATCTCCACCAGGCTCCATGTAAATAATCACTACATTTAGTGTGTATAGAGCAGCATATCTCCACCAGACTCCATGTAAATAATCACTACTTTTAGCGTGTATAGAGCAGCATATCTCCACCAGACTCCATGTAAATAATCACTACTTTTAGTGTGTATAGAGCAGCATATCTCCACCAGACTCCATGTAAATAATCACTACTTTTAGCGTGTATAGAGCAGCATATCTCCACCAGACTCCATGTAAATAATCACTACTTTTAGTGTGTATAGAGCAGAATATCTCCACCAGGCTCCATGTAAATAATCACTACATTTAGTGTGTATAGAGCAGCATATCTCCACCAGACTCCATGTAAATAATCACTACTTTTAGCGTGTATAGAGCAGCATATCTCCACCAGACTCCATGTAAATAATCACTTTTTCCTGTTAGCCTGAAATACATGGTATTATTAGCCTGTTAGCTTACTAGCCTGTTAGCATGATATACATGGTCCTGTTAGCCTATTAGCCTGTTAGCCTGATATACATGGTATAATTAGCCTATTAGCCTGTTAGCTACCCATCTCCGTCCCTCCCCAGCGACCTACCAACGGGCGGTCCTCCGGGCTGCGGAGCCTCCCAGGCGGCAGCAGGACCTCCGGGGCCCCCCAGCGGCTCCTCCAGCTGTGGGGTCCGGTCCGTGTGGTGCAGGTTGCGGCTGCCCGGGATGTCCGGCGGGCTGGTGACCCAGTGATGGTGCTGCAGCTCCGCGGGGCCTCCAGCGCTCCTGACCGGGTAGGAGGCTCCATACAACGGGTCGTCGCGGCCGCGGTACCCGAGCCCGTCGAAGCTGTCCGGCCGCCGGGAGGCCATCGGTGGGTCGGTGCGGGGCAGACTGCGGGGGGGGGCGGGGCAAACGGACAGATTCTTGGGGAATAACGTGAGAAATAACTTAAAGAAGGAAGATTTGACCCACAGCAACAACATCCACCTGTCACCCGGAAGTTCTTCTTCTTCTGCACTTCTTCCGGCAGCTTCGCGGTGTCACAGCTAATTACCGCCGCCTACAGGTAACCGGAAGTCCGTTCATAACGTAGGTTAATACTATGGATAATTAACCATTTGTAATTAACCATATATATACAAATTATATATATAAAATTATTTTATATATTATATGTATAATATATATATATATATATATATATATATATATATATATATATATATATATATATATATATATACTGTATATACATTTATTCATCAGAACTGTAATATATTTGATATTCCTCTGTACTGTTAAAATTATCATTATTTTATATATTATATGTATAATATATATATATATATATATATATATATATATATATATATTTTATATACATAAATTTTTGAAGAAAATATTTTTGTTTAATGTGATAAAGTGGCTGAATATTTCTGTTGTGTTTCTAATGAAAGAGTTAAAATTAGGGAGTACTTTACAATTAAATGGAAACATCAGCCAATAAAACATATTAAATGACCTTTAATCTTCCCTGATTGGTTACTGACTTTAAGATTACTTTTTTCCGAAATATGAAATTTCTTTCTCACGCTGACTTTTGGGGGATTCAGGAGAAATGTTTTTATTTTATTTTCACTGACCTGTTTTATCATGTAACACTTTGGGATTTGGGTAAATATAAAGTGCATTAAATAAAATTATGTATTATTAAATCTAGACATAAACAGTTTAGTTTTTTTCTATAAAATTTCTATGATAATATTAATACTATAATATACGGTGGCCCTGAGGTGCAAAACACAACACAAAAAGAGAAAACACAACACAAAAAGAGAAAACACAACACAAAAAGAGAAAACACAACACAAAAGAGAAAACACAACACAAAAGAGAAAACACAACACAAAAAGAGAAAACACAACACAAAAGAAAACACAACACAAAAGAGAAAACACAACACAAAAAGAGAAAACACAACACAAAAGAGAAAACACAACACAAAAAGAGAAAACACAACACAAAAGAGAAAACACAACACAAAAAGAGAAAACACAACACAAAAAGAGAAAACACAACACAAAAAGAGAAAACACAACACAAAAGAGAAAACACAACACAAAAAGAGAAAACACAACACAAAAGAGAAAACACAACGACAAAAGAGAAAACACAACACAAAAAGAGAAAACACAACACAAAAAGAGAAAACACAACACAAAAGAGAAAACACAACACAAAAGAGAAAACACAACACAAAAGAGAAAACACAACACAAAAAGAGAAAACACAACACAAAAGAGAAAACACAACACAAAAGAGAAAACACAACACAAAAGAGAAAACACAACACAAAAGAGAAAACACAACACAAAAAGAGAAAACACAACACAAAAGAGAAAACACAACGACAAAAGAGAAAACACAACACAAAAAGAGAAAACACAACGACAAAAAGAGAAAACACAACACAAAAAGAGAAAACACAACACAAAAAGAGAAAACACAACACAAAAAGAGAAAACACAACGACAAAAGAGAAAACACAACACAAAAAGAGAAAACACAACACAAAAGAGAAAACACAACACAAAAGAGAAAACACAACAGAAAACACAACACAAAAGAGAAAACACAACACAAAAGAGAAAACACAACGACATTAACCAAAACGGAAAAGGTAGGTACCCTCGGGCGACAGGAATCATCGCTGATTGGACAAAAGAACTGGTCCGTCCTTTGAACCGGAAACACATCACCGCCAGACTTACGGGCGGAGAATCCTGCTGCGCTCCAGACCAGCGGGAGCGCAGAGGCCGCTGTCATGTAATGCAAACATTGTGGCAAAGAGTTGAAAGAGAAGCCTAACTTCTGCAGTGAATGTGGGAAAAGGCTGCAGGAAGACGGTGGCGACGCTCACGCGCGACCTTCAAGTGAGTAAACGGTTGTAACGTTAATGTACCGTTAGGCTGCTTTGGGATGGTGTACCGTTAGCCTACCAGAGCTGTTGGCCAGCTGTCAGTTTCCAGACCTTACTCGACAATTCCTTTGCAGGTGTTTGATGAATCTTGCCGTTTGGAGGGACAGATGTATTGATGCAGGTTATAACTTACAGTAGGCAGTGAAACTGAAGACAGATGAAGCATCTTCAGGGTTTAGTTTATTTGCAGGCCAGAAAGAAAAGATTGTGTGTTTTTAGATTTGTTCACTTTCTTGCTTCATTTTTTATGTGTCACCAAAACTGCACCCCTATTTTACAAAAGATAATGTGTTGTCAAAATGTGTTTCTTGTATGCTGTAAAACATTAGACTACTGCTGTATGTATAATATAACATATTTTTCCCTTGCTACCATGTAGAATCACAGACTATTCAAACCCCTACTCTAGGGACCTTTCTAGAGTACCGAAAGAGAAAAGCGGAAGAGAGGCAAAACTTTTCATGTGGGAAAATGAAATCAAAGAAAATATGTAAAGTCCAGGTAAGTTGGTTACAGAGTGAGAATGAACAGCTGTTAACTAGCTGTTGACATTCTTCCATCATCTCAGTCCTCTAAAAGTAAGCCTGATGATAGGGTCATCTTTATGGTGACCAGTATATTTTTGCATAATACTAATGTGCTTCTGTGCCACGACCATATCACTCAGATAATGACACTGTCCTGTTTTCACTTTTGTACATATTTGCTAGTTTCTTATTATGATGAATATGTAACCGTGACATGCAAATCATTGTATTACCAATTACCTGTATCGAAAAGTAATCTGCTGTTTACTGGGTTTTTGATGGGCACGTAAAATGATGTTTGCCCGCAGCGGCTCAGGACTAACCCTCCATTCTAACCTCATAATTCAGTTGTACAGTTCATTGTATAATGACAATAAAGGCCACTTCAACATAAACAGTGGGTTACTCTGTTTTCAGTGATATTTTGCGTTAATAATTGCCCATTTTGTATCCAAGTGTGACATGTAACATAGCGTTATTGATCATTTTAAGTAAACATTGATCTTTAAACATTACCCACTTACAATTTAATTTATTTATTTTGCAGATAAATATTGGTTTGATGACCATTGGGAAGGGTGGTGTCCTCAAGCCAAAGCGTGGGAAAACTATTTCCCTTTCTACACATCCTGACATCACTGCCCTAGATCTGCTTAATGAGGCAGTAAGGAAAATGAGGGACTTCAACAAAGACCTGGATGAAGGACCTTTCCTCCTTCTTTATCCAGATGGCTCTGAAGTTATTAATATCCCTGGGACACAAAGACCATTTACTCTAAAAGCATACAAGGAAGAAATTGGCAAGTCATATCAGCGGGTCATCATTTTTATCTGCCAGAAAAAAGACTTTGAGAAAGGTAAACTGTGTTGTTATGACCTAGTTGTGTCCAGTGCAGAGATGGCTGGACTTGCTATAATGCTATATGTTGGTCATTCATCACTTAAAGAATTATACTACACATTTTTTGCTTTACAGTTTTAACAAAACACTACACCTAGTGTTATGTAAAATGCCAAACAATCCTCTAGATTAGACTCAAAGCCTGTGTCGTTTGACTTGCTTCGCAAGGACACTGAAATGCCACTGAATTCATAAATGAAAAATGTCTGAAGTATGTATCGGTAATGTGTCTCTTTTGAGAACGTTGGGAAAGCTTCATTGAGGTGAGCTTATTTTAATGTTTTTCAGTTGGAGAATTGCCAGACACATCTGACTCCGACCCTGAGATTGTGATAAAAACAACATCAAGAGAATTTGATCTAGCTGATACACTGGTGAGTGTAATTTAAAACATATTTGAGTGATTTTTGTGATTAACCTGCCTTCAACCTGTGTAGGTTTTTGACATTGGCCTACCAGTACTAAACAAATATTTGTATTTGAATTAAATTATGTCTTTACTACAGCCATTTGAACCTCACCACAAAAGCAGTCCTGTACACAAAGAGCCTGACAAGGTGTAAGTAGTTGGTGTGTGTGTGTGTGTGTGTACCATAGAAATTTAGATTTTACTGCATTTGCATACATATTTATTTGCTATTGACATAGCTTTGTAATTTGTTGTTCTTGTTACGTGTACTATACGCTAATGCATTGTTACTTCAATAAATCAATGTTTGTTTGGTTTTGCAGTGTCACCAATATATTTTGGAGTATACTATGATTTATGCTTTTTTGCCCTCAGGAATGGTGATGGGGGGTTGTCACTCTACTGAAGTACATCAGGTAATGGAGTATTATTTACATAGAGTCTCTATCTTCCTCACTGGTCCATGACTTTAGGTATGAAACAAAACAATAGCTAAATGTTTACATAGACACCATCAATGTAACTATTATATGGTCTAATATAACAACAATAACTTAATTGATCCTCATAGGAAATTCACTTCTGGCAGCTCATCTACCATTCAGTGAAGAATTAGAAAGTCTGATGCCTGTGGGTACAAAATATCCTCCATATCTCTCCATCCTGCAGTAAAGAGAGAGGAGCCATCGTCCACCATCTGTTTTTGATGTTATGATTACATTTATACCTTTAGACCAAAATCTATTGAAGTAAACTCATAATCATAGTATTATGTTTATTGCAGTTGTGTGCTTTTAAGCTTTGCTTTTCATTTAGTGGGAATATAAAGCCATTTCAGATGGACTGTTAACTACAAGCCTTTTGTGAATGTGCCTGACTTAAGAAATTGAAAGCGTATATGGAGAGTTAGATGATCGTGGATGCATCAAAGATCACTTCAGATATCCTATTCAAGCACAGAAGCACATATAAGAAAAGTTAACTCAATACTTTATCATGCCATATATTTGCGTCATGCAGTTTTTTGAATTGGCAATTGTACCACATTTCACTTAAATTAGCAAGAATAAAAGTAAACAGGGAAATGTGTCCACTGAATGTCATCTTCTGTTCTTTATCTCACCTCCTTAAAGGGATAGTTGAATATTTTGGCAATTTTCCTTATTGCATTAATCATCATTAGTCATATAAGCAGGTACATTCCTGTCCATATGAGCATTTTGGAATTATAGGATTGTGTATTTGATTAGTTTAGAGCGACCTATACTGTCCAACTCCATTGTATTCACTGAGCAGCTCGCATCTGTGCTTCAGGACTCTCAAAACAGGCATTGGTAATATACCTTCTCATTATTATTGCAATAGACAGGTTTCCCAAAATGTTGAACTATCCCCTTTAAGTAATCCATAGAGTTTTTTTACATAATTATGTTGTCATTTTATTGAATGTCCTGTTTCTACATTTCTTAACTTTCAGACTATACACTTGGATGAGGAGCATAGTTATGCCAATACCTCCACATGTCTTGATGTCGAGAGCTCCTGTTACAGGTGTGTTTTGTGTAATTGTATATAGATTGGTAGACAAAATATCAGAAACATTATTGAGGGGTAAACACATTTCTCTCCTGACAAAGGTTAGATATTGAGTTTAAGCTAGAAGAGCTCGTCAACAATTTGATTGGTTTGATTTGATTGGATATGCATTTATGTGTGCACATAATGTCTTTGTTTTGCAGGAAGTACACCAACCTCTTTGCACCTATCGTCATTGACGATGATGAAGATGAAGTTCTCGTTCTTGAGGAAAAAAAGGACATGCCCTCAGAAAAATCTGAGTGAGTCATATAGAAAATGAAAAAAGTAGAAAATGAACAAGCTCTCTACTCTGTCCAAAATAGAATTATACAAATGTGAGGACTCACTAAAATGAAAACCAATCTGACATTCTCTGCCTGTAACTACTTGAATCAGGTCCAGTTGTTGAGATGTGTGTTTAAAGAGAGTCCATTGGAATTAAGTTAATAAGAATAAAAAACTTGCTCATTCTTTTATAGATTGACTTATCAGTGTCTCTCGTGTCAATTTCATGTCAGGATATAGTCTATGAATATGGAATGAAAGATTTGTGTAAAGTAAGTAAAGTAGCTACTGTGCTTTGAATCTATTTTTAATGTCTAAAATAAGTTTTTTCACTTTTTTCTAGACCCACAACTGTGCAGGCCTCTGAAATAATTGCAAATTTGGCACTTGCAATTGACCACAAGAAAGTCAGCAGGTTCAATATATCCAGATCCGATGTATGGGATGGAGCTGTAAGAGGCTTTCGACGCAGCTCATACTCCGAAAAAAGTGAGATCTTTGTGAAGTTCACAGATGATGCAGGGTCTTTAGAAGAAGGGTTGGACACAGGTGGGCCGAGGCGAGAATTCCTCACACTTCTAATGGATCACCTGAGAAATCGTCCCATCTTCGATGGACCTCAAGAAAGACGCTATCTTGTGTACAATCCCACAGGTGGGTTTTTTGACGTTATATTAAAATGAGAAGTTTCAGATAATTTTCTTTTTTTTTCTTCCAGTGATATAGATGGTAATTATGTATGATAATTCTGTACTCTCTATAACAGCTGTCAGGGAAGATGAGTATTATCTTGCAGGCAAAATGATTGCTGTGTCCGTCATACACGGGGGACCAGCACCACATTTCCTCTCAAAGGACCTTGTCAACCACATAATAGGGAAGCCAAGTTTCAGTGCCACTGTGGAAGATGTAAAAGATGAGGATATAGGGAGAGCTCTACATCAGGTAGAAAATGAGATGATAAGAGATGATAAGTTGTACTTATTTAAAGGGACAGATTTCCACTTATTTCAACCAAATGTAAAAGTCATTTCATCTTTTTTTTTTTTTAATGCAAGATTTCTATTCATCAAGGACAAGAGTAAACAAGCGTGTATGTTTTAGGGTTGGCCTAATAATACCTTTTGTTTTAAATAGGTCCAGGAAGCCGATTCGCAGGAGTCTTAACAGCACAATGTTCCAAACAGCTGGATGCTTCCGACCTGTCAAAGCTTGTGAGAAGCATACACTTGTGGAGGAGTACCTCAAATGGTACATTATAGACCGCAACCACATTGCCATTCAACGGTAATATTTAAAACCCTTTTTTTCTTTGCCAACAATCATCCAAAAATGTAATAGTTTAGTTTTTAACTTATCCAACATTCAGTCAGTATTACAAATTGCCTATCACTGCAGCCACTGACACATTGTGAAACAGTGTCACCAGGTATTTCTGAAATAGCATGATTGAGGAGCATTCTTACTGGGTTAGATTGTTCTAACTTCAGTTGCTATGTCCTCTTATTGTCCTATTCAGGGAAATGCTGAACAAAACATTTTAATGTATTGAACGATACTAGCTAATATTAGGTTCCATCACTTTTATGATCCACAAATAGGATCATGTAAGTGTGTAAATCATGAAATACAGTCTGACACTGAGTAAACTTTGTTAAAGACAAATATTTAACTTTTACATGAGCATGTCCACTAGATTCAATTGAAAGTTCTGTCTTATGTACCTTTTGACATGGCGAAACATGTTGCAGTTCCCCTGGTTTATTTCTAGCTAGTACTAATGAAACAATTCAGCTGTTTGAAACCATAAAGGTTCAGTAATTAGCAGCTCAGGTTATGCTCCATTTGACCCTCAAATACCATCCGGCTTATCTGTCTATTTTTCCTTTGTGTGCTTAGTGCTCAAATAAATGTTTGTGCTTTGTTTACCACACTTCTGTTTCTTACAATGTGAAATCAAGATTTTTAAGAGATAAGTACAAATCATGATGATCTCTCCTTTTTTGACATCACAACTAATTTCTGTACACTATGAAATGTTGTCTGTATGATCCCATATAAACAATCTACTTTACCTTTACGCATGAGATTATACAATCAGAATTTATGTCAAAATATATTAAATTGTGAAAAAAAGCCACCGCTCATCTGTGGGCAAGATTCTTCTGAGAGGTGCTTGAGCTGAATATTTTTTGACACAAAAAATACAAAAACAGCAACCGCACACTCATAATGCTGTGCAATCATTAATTTATTTCTTTCAGTCTGTGACCTCCTTCAGGCATACACAACAAGTGAAAGCTTCAAGAAATAAATTGATTATTGCACAGCTTTGTGAGTATGCGGTTGCTGTTTTTGTTTTATCTCTACGTATTTTGCACACATTGCTGTTATATGTTTGGTAGTATTGTTTTCTGTCAGACCTGATAAATCACACCTATGTCTTACAAAATAATTGTCCTTAATAGATTCAAAGACGGACTGGCTAGTCTGGAGTTTTTGGCTTCAGTCCAGAAGCATCCTGGTGTGCTGGCTCCTCTCCTGTGCTATTCTGCCAAGGCCCTGACTGCTGCAGAAATAGAACGTCTGTTCAGCACAAAGGGAAGCAACAGGTGGCAGAGAGAGACCAAAGTTATCGGATTTTGGGCTGATTTTCTACTGGAATGTGAAGGTTTGTCATGGCTATTTTGTTAGATATATAGTCGCGGGAAAACATTAAGAGACCACTTTTACAAATGTTTCTTTAAAAGCATCTTTTTTTTTAAATACCAACACAAACAAGTCATTAATGAGACACTGATTAAGTGATCGCCTGAAACACATCTGGTTTTATAGGAAGATTATAAAAACCACTGCTGGGATTAAACATTGACATCATCCCACTAAAACTGATGTATAAACGCATAAGTTAAAATTCTCATATTGTGTTGTGTAGCTGAAGAATAATAATAATAATAATAATAATTCTGCTGGCCGATCAAGTTTTTATTTCCTTGCAAGGAAAGGTCAGTCCTCACCTGAGCGGTGATGGTAAAGGAAAGACTCTGAGAATGGGGACACCTAAACATTTATACCTGAGGAGAGGAAAAATAAATAAAATATGTTTCACATCCCTTTGTCTGCTGCAGGGGTCGGCCCCTTCCCCAGAGAGTGTTTTTTACACCCTTTTGTCTGTTGCAGGTATTGGCACCGACCCCCAAGGGTGTGTTTCACACCTGGGGCATCCTGCAGGGTTTTGTGTCTCGGTGGGAAGTTAAGAGGTCTAGACATGAAAATACACAAATGGTCAACATACAAAAGGAGATCTGATACCTTTGGGGAAAAGCATGGTGTAGGGACATCTCAAGTGATTGAAACATAGACAGATTCAAATTTACCATTACACTAGTTGTCATTTTCTGCCAATAAATGCCCTAAATTACAGTATTTTCATTACAATTTTGGGAGAAATGTTGTCAGTAGTTAATAGAATAAAACAGAAATGTTCATTTCACTCAAACACCTACCTTAAATAGTAAAATCAGAGAAACTCATCGTTTTCAAGTGGTCTCTTATTTTTTTCCACGACTGTACAGTATATGAATTGTATAGTGCAGTCATATTTGTAATTTTTATCTTCTTGAATGAAATATAAAGCTAATGAGTAACTATGTTTTTAGATAATGCCGTGTCAAGCAATGCACTACTACAATGTTGACTTTCTCTTTTTAGATGAAGTGATAGCTGTGTCCCTCCCAGATGTGCTGATGTTTGCCACTGGCTTGTCAGCACTGCCACCAGCAGGAATAACACCCCGTCCAAGTATAGGGTTTTTAAATGACTCGCCGTTTCCAATGGCAACCACATGTTCGAACACACTCAAGCTCCCACTACTCGACTCCTACAGTGTCTTTAGGAAGAATATGGAGTTTGGCATCCAAAATGCACCAGGCTTTGGGTGTTTTTAGTTGCCAAAAGGACTTTCATGCATAATCACTTTTATTAAAAGTGGTTTGAGCTGTGGCTTGATTTAGGCTGTTTTTTTTTTTTTGTCTTTTATTTTTATCAACTCTCTGTTCAGAATAATGCTTTACAAGGTCATGTCTGCTTGTTTGCATCAGTTACTGTACTGCCTCTCTTGTTAAAAGGCCATTTGGGACGTGTCATGCATTAAAGTAAAGTTAAAATAAGGTAAAGTAAAACCAGTGTGAGTGCTTCTTACATTGTTCAAATCTGTGCAGTTAGCTACTTGCATAGCATTACAATCTCAGAGTGGTGTCCTGATTTTTGTTTGTTATTGCTGTTTCCTGTTTTTAACAGCTCTACATATATTTAAAGAAAATAAAAAAAGAAATCTGAACAAATGCTTTTTGTAAGTAATTGTTGTTTACATGAAAATTGAATCAGAAAATAAATACAACTTTAAGTGTAAAATGTCTCCATTTCAGTCCCACAGTTCAAGTTGCCAAATCTGAAAATTCAAAACAAACACTTTTGGTATATTATCCTGTGATTTATCTCTTGAAGCAATTTGTAAATGTTGGATCACATTTATGAATGGGAAGTGTTTTTCAAAACTTAGGCATGTATAGTCCACCAGTCATTTACTGATAAGCATTAAGATGCATTAAAGCAAAATACTAAATAAGGAAAATATTGTCTTAATACGTCCATGTTAATGTGGGATACCTAAAAAGGTAGAAACGGGTTCCAATAGTCCATATCTATAGCCCAGCTATTTCCTTCAGAGTGATGTACAGTTCTGAGGCTGTCTTCCAGTCTTGTGGCTGTTGTAGTCCGTGTTGTTCCACTGCCTGTTGGAGGTATTCCTCTATGTCTGGATCACCGCTTAAATCAATCACTTGCCTTGCCTCAGGAAACACATCCAGTTCCCTGTCTTCAACAGCAAATCCACAGTCCCTTGAACCAAATCTGCAAAATTAGATGATACAATGATATAAAGGAGAAGGTTTGAAATGGTCATTGTTAGATTTGTTTGCTTGTTGATATACAGATATTTCTAAACAATGGTAGAGACAGATAGCTTCTAAATTCAACAATGGATTATACCAACATGTACAATTGTCCAAATATATCCCAGTTTAGGCTATACCACAACACCTTGCATTTTTTGTAATGTATATGATCATTACTACCTGTAAGGCAAGAGATACAGTTCATTCGGCTCCTGGACATGATGCATGTCTGCTTGGTCAAATCCGGTGCTTGTTCCATAGGTCCATACATTCATCCAGGTCTTGCTGCAGAACATTACTGAAGCAAAATCTCAGTAAGCACTGGTGTTCGTGGCTGCCATTGAAGATTCCAGAGTCTCTTAGGTCTCCAAACAAGTCCATCCAAAACCGAGACCTGGGGATGCATTATAATAGATAATAATACATTGTTATTTATAATGCGCTTTTACAAGTGCTCAAAGAGGCTTACATACAAATAACACCGTTTAAATGTGGATACATCTTAACAAAAGCATCACAGAGAAATCATAATGTATATCATATAATTATTACAACATTAGTGATTCAATAACTTTGGGAAAAATATGGCTTCCCATGTTCAGTATTAGGCTATCACTTAGTGTTTAAGTGGCCTGAGTTAAACAAGAACACTAATAATAATCACAATGACAAATACGGAGATTTTAATAACACTATAACACTGATCAGTGTAATAGAGACAAAGGTCATCACTATACAGCTTCCACTGTACTTTTCATCCATCAAACAACACAGATGTACCAACCTCCCTCTTCTGAAAAAAGACCACCATGACTCGATGCGCTGATTCGATGTTGATGAGCCGTAACTGTGGCAAGACGAGCCTTCATAGTGGTCCATATGCGCGTGACAGAGGGTACATTGTATTGCTGCCATGGTCCCATTTTCTGTTCCGAGGTCAGTTCTCAATCTCATTGGAACCACACCAATACTCTTGCCACAATTAATATAATTGTGAGCAATGACAGATGGATTATTGTTCGTTGGTCCACAAACAAACCACATTATTTTTCTCGAAAAGCCATTGATACATCCTGAGAGTGCCAGGCCAAATGGTTTTAGTTTATCATATCCATCTACATGCCATATGTAGTTTGGACCCATGGAGTGATACGTGCGTCTTGTAAACCTCCTGTGTTGCTCAAAGCCGTCCCTCGTGGATTCAGCTGTTTCAGTAGCCTCATTACGACATCACGTTTAACGCGAAGCCTGTGCTTTTGTTGGAGAACTTGACACATAGTCCGATAACCGAAGAGTTTCCCTGGTCCTTCCAGCTCTGTCAGAATGGCACGCCTCACCTCAGGGAGTGGGGAATAGTTGTGTCTTCTGTACAGCCCTGCTTCTTTTAAACGCGTCTTCAGCGTACGCAGACTCATGTTTACGTTGTGAAATGTCGACAGCATATCCAGTATCACGTCATATTCATGTCCGGCATCAAAGTATTGCTTAATAGCAGCGTGTACCTCGTCATTTGTGGCGCTCATGATTTGGAAAAATGGAAACAAACCCCGTCTTTCCGGTTCAAAGGACGGACCAGTTCTTTTGTCCAATCAGCGATGATTCCTGTCGCCCGAGGGTACCTACCGTTTCCGTTTTGGTTAATGTCGTTGTGTTTTCTCTTTTTGTGTTTTCTGATTTGCCGTTGTGTTTTCTCTTTTTGTGTTGTGTTTTCTCTTTTTGTGTTTTCTGATTTGCCGTTGTGTTTTCTCTTTTTGTGTTGTGTTTTCTCTTTTTGTGTTGTGTTTTCTCTTTTTGTGTTGTGTTTTCTCTTTTTGTCGTTGTGTTTTCTCTTTTTGTGTTTTCTGATTTGTCGTTGTGTTTTCTCTTTTTGTGTTTTCTGATTTGCCGTTGTGTTTTCTCTTTTTGTGTTGTGTTTTCTCTTTTTGTGTTGTGTTTTCTCTTTTTGTGTTGTGTTTTCTCTTTTTGTGTTGTGTTTTCTGATTTGCCGTTGTGTTTTCTCTTTTTGTGTTGTTTTCTCTTTTTGTGTTGTGTTTTCTCTTTTTGTCGTTGTGTTTTCTCTTTTTGTGTTGTTTTCTCTTTTTGTGTTGTGTTTTCTGATTTGCCATTGTGTTTTCTCTTTTTGTGTTGTGTTTTCTCTTTTTGTGTTGTGTTTTCTGATTTGTCGTTGTGTTTTCTCTTTTTGTGTTGTGTTTTCTCTTTTTGTGTTGTGTTTTCTGATTTGCCGTTGTGTTTTCTCTTTTGTGTTGTGTTTTCTCTTTTTGTGTTTTCTGATTTGTCGTTGTGTTTTCTCTTTTTGTGTTGTGTTTTCTCTTTTTGTGTTTTCTGATTTGCCGTTGTGTTTTCTCTTTTTGCCGTTGTGTTTTCTCTTTTTGTGTTTTCTGATTTGTCGTTGTGTTTTCTCTTGTGTTGTGTTTTCTCTTTTTGTGTTGTGTTTTCTCTTTTGTGTTGTGTTTTCTCTTTTGTGTTGTGTTTTCTGATTTGCCGTTGTGTTTTCTCTTTTTGTGTTGTGTTTTCTGATTTGCCGTTGTGTTTTCTCTTTTTGTGTTTTCTGATTTGCCGTTGTGTTTTCTCTTTTTGTGTTGTGTTTTCTCTTTTTGTGTTGTGTTTTCTCTTTTTGTGTTGTGTTTTCTCTTTTTGTGTTGTGTTTTCTGATTTGCCGTTGTGTTTTCTCTTTTTGTGTTGTGTTTTCTGATTTGCCGTTGTGTTTTCTCTTTTGTGTTGTTTTCTCTTTTTGTGTTTTCTGATTTGCCGTTGTGTTTTCTCTTTTTGTGTTGTGTTTTCTCTTTTTGTGTTTTCTGATTTGCCGTTGTGTTTTCTCTTTTTGCCGTTGTGTTTTCTCTTTTTGTGTTTTCTGATTTGTCGTTGTGTTTTCTCTTTTTGTGTTTTCTGATTTGCCGTTGTGTTTTCTCTTTTTGTGTTGTGTTTTCTCTTTTTGTGTTGTGTTTTCTCTTTTTGTGTTGTGTTTTCTGATTTGCCGTTGTGTTTTCTCTTTTTGTGTTGTTTTCTCTTTTTGTGTTGTGTTTTCTCTTTTTGTCGTTGTGTTTTCTCTTTTTGTGTTGTTTTCTCTTTTGTGTTGTGTTTTCTGATTTGCCATTGTGTTTTCTCTTTTTGTGTTGTGTTTTCTCTTTTTGTGTTGTGTTTTCTCTTTTTGTGTTGTGTTTTCTGATTTGCCATTGTGTTTTCTCTTTTTGTGTTGTGTTTTCTCTTTTTGTGTTGTGTTTTCTGATTTGTCGTTGTGTTTTCTCTTTTTGTGTTGTGTTTTCTCTTTTTGTGTTGTGTTTTCTGATTTGCCGTTGTGTTTTCTCTTTTTGTGTTGTGTTTTCTGATTTGCCGTTGTGTTTTCTCTTTTGTGTTGTGTTTTCTCTTTTTGTGTTGTGTTTTGCACCTCAGGACCACCGTACTAATATGATATAATAAGGATAACGATAACAATAACGTTGGCCGAGTCCTTGGCAGCGGCCCTTTGCTTCGTGTAACCGCCCCCCCCCCAACATGTTTTATTCTCATATTAAATATTTCAGACGAGACGAGTTTCTTCATAAACTTTATTCAGTTTGTTTCTATGATTCCAGCATTTGTGACATTAAAACATTTTGAGACACTTTAATATTCTGATTAACAGAAAAACTTCATTTAAAACGACAGATTCACGCTAACATCTCATCCAGTACCTGGAATCTGTCCCTGCAACCTGATTGGTCCAGTGTTTAAGCTCCGCCCACCTCCGTGTGACTCTAACAATTACAATAAATCATCAATGACATCTATGGAGGCTCTCAGCCAGAAACAGAAGATTATTAAAGGAGAACTTCAGGTTTTCTATCAACGTGGACTCCATGTCTCCGTGTCTGATCTCTGGAACTGGTCCAGTACTAAACAAGTCCCATAAAAGTTCTGTTGTTACTGCTCACAACCGCAGATTATTATTAAGTGTGTGACAACATTATGGGATGGATCCCTACAGAGATAGACCTCACCAGAAATCACCATCACCAAACCCACCAGACTCCATGTAAATAATCACTACTTTTATCATCATAAAACACACTTCATTCAAAGTGGACAGAAACTAAATAAAACTACCAAAAGCCGTCTTGGTTCATCTTTCCACTGTTCCAACAATCACCACTCTGGTCTGGTTGGAATAAACTCTTAATTCACCCATTTACATGTGGAGATATGCTGCTCTATACACGCTAAAAGTAGTGATTATTAACATGGAGTCTGGTGGGTTGGTGATGGTGATTTCTGTTTCATGTTAAACTAAAAGGATCTTCCTCTTTAACTAAAAGGTCTATCTCTGTAGGGATCCATCCTACCGCCGCGGTAAGGCGTGTCGGGACGTCCTGCCGCGATAAGGCGTGTCGGGACGTCCTGCCGCGGTATGTCTCTGTCGGGACGTCCTGCCGCGGTATGTCTCTGTCGGGACGTCCTGCCGCGGTATGTCTCTGTCGGGACGTCCGCGCGGTAAGGCGTGTCGGGTTAAGGCCGACGGTGGCGGGAAAACAACGCAACAACAAACGGCTTGAAAGTGATGTTAGTGAATTTCCTTCATGACATCATCACAACGTCTTCATTTATTTATTTCAACTGGGGAAAGTTTCTTTTATTTTGAAAATCAAATAAATGAATCTGATGTTTGTTGTAAAACCTCTGAGCTCTGATTGGCCGGCTCGCGGACCAATGGGAGAGGAGGATGTTCTGAACATCGTTAAAATATAAACCGTCTGAAGATTATTTAGTTTTTTAAAAGTAAAATGTTAGTTTAATAATTTTAATTAAATCAAACATTCCTAATAAAAGATATTGTAATGTTATGATTGGACCATATGCTAACAATGCTAACAATGCTAACTACAGAATAGCTACTGATGCTAACGTGTTGGCTAGTAGCAGCGAATGCTAACCTAGTTGTCATGGCACAGTTTGACAGGATTTGGCCAATCAGAACCGTCTGAGATGATGCAAGCTGTGATTGGCCGGCTCGCCCACCAACAGGAATTCACAAAAAACAACTTAAAAAAAAAAATTATTTATGAATCGCTAACTACAGACGTTAGTGATAGAGTCTTGCTGGGATGTGTGGTTCCAGGCTAGCTAGCGTGCTAACGCAGCAGAATGTTATCGATTGCTATCAGCAGAAACCAGATGCTAACTAGCGCACTAGCTAACCCTAACCCAGATGCTAACTAGCGCGCTAGCTAACCCTAACCCAGAAATCAGATGCTAACTAGCACACTAGCTAACCCTAACCAAGAAACCAGATGCTAACTAGCATAGTAGCTAACCCTAACCCAGATGCTAACTAGCGCGCTAGCTAGTGGCAGTGCTCGGTGATGTCGACGACCACGGCCTTCCGCCAGCTGAACAGGAAGTAGCCCATGCCGGCGCCGGTTGCCACGGCGATGCAGAGGTAGGCGTTGTAGGTCATGAAGACGAGCATCAGGAAGTAGCTGACCACCACCTGCAGGATGTGCAGCAGTGTCTGCAGGAAGTGGGCGGGGCTTAGCATCCGCTGCCTGGGAGGACGAGACGAGGGTTTAGCATCTCTGTTAAACTACAATCAGAATCTGATATCAGAAAAGCTACTATAGTAAAGCTAAGGTACAGTAACGCTAAACTACAGTAAAGCTAAGCTACAGCTACAGTAAAGCTAAGCTACAGTAAAGCTAAGCTACAGTAAAGCTAAACTAGAGCTAAAGTAAAGCTAAGCTACAACTGCAGTAAAGCTAAGCTACAGCTACAGTAAAGCTAAGCTACAGTAAAGCTAAGCTACAGTAAAGCTAAGCTAAGCTACAGTAAATCTAAGCTACAGTAAATCTAAGTTACAGCTACAGTTAACCTTGACTTTTGTTGTTGTTAGCGTTAGCATTAGCCGCGTACCCGACGGTCTTGTGCGTCTCCATGAGAACCGTCCCATCAGCCCCGGGGAGCGGCATCGAGTTGTAGCGCACGTTGACCTGACTGCGGCGCAGCAGCGACTCCCGGCCCATCTTCAGCCCCTCGTACAGGACGGCCAATAGGAAGACTCCGACACACGCTCCCACCATCTCTGATTGGACCAGAGGAGAGGGGGAGGGGCAGAGAGAGAGGATGCAAATATACAGCACAACCATTTTAAAACATGTGAAGATGTATTAATAACATTTACATAAAACTAAAATAAATGAATAGAATTAAATAGAAAACATGATTTAAAGGGCCCATACAGGCGTGAGACGGGGCCCTTTAAATTAACAGGCGTGAGACGGGGCCCTTTAAATTAACAGGCGTGAGACGGGGCCCTTTAAATTAACAGGGGTGAGACGGGCCCTTTAAGTACCTCCGGGGGAGTTGATGAGCAGCCCGGTGAACAGCAGCTCCACGTTGGTGTAGCCGAAGTAGAAGGTCATCACCTAGGCAACCACAGCGTAAGCGTTAGCGTGTTAGCTCCTCTTTGTAACAGCAGCAGTAGGGTTGGTTCCTGGTTGCTTACCATGCCCCCGTGTCCCCCAAGGTCCCCTCCTCCCCCCCCGTGGTCCCCCCCGTGGTCGTGGCCGGTGGTGGGCGTGGCCATGGTGTTGTGTTGGTGGTGGGCGTGGTCCGTCACCATGGTGATGGCATCCATGTGGTTCATGTGGTTCACGTGGTCCATGGCTGCAACACACAGAATCACATGACCCTTATTACCCCGGTCCACATAACCCTTATTACCCTTATTACCCCGGTCCACATGACTCTAATGGAGACATGTCAGAGTGGAGGGGCTGCCAGCTGGACCAGCTGTACGCTGCCTTGCTAAAGGGCACCTGGCAGTGCCATCTCCAGCCACCAATCCACACTCCGTACTTTGGTCCGCATGGGGACTTGAACCGGCAACTCTCCGGTTCCCAACCCAACTACAGACTGAGCTATTGCCCCCTCCGGTCCACATGACCTATATTTATAATAATACTTATTATATATTTTAATACTATAAAACTTATATATTTTAATACTATAATACTTATATATTTTAATACTATAATACTTATTATATATTTTAATACTATAATACTTATTATATATTTTAAAACTATAAAACTTATTAATACTATAATACTTATTATATATTTTAATACTATAATACTTATTATATATTTTAATACTATAATACTTATTATATATTTTAATACTATAATACTTATTATATATTTTAATACTATAATACTTATATATTTTAATACTATAATACTTATATATTTTAATACTATAAAACGTATTATATATTTTAATACTATAATACTTATATTACATGTATATATATTTTAGGATTCCTACCTCCGAGCACGGCGGCGACTCCTTGAGAGACGAGAGACGACTGAACGCCGCGACACGAGTGACCGTAACCGGGGCAACGGCATGATGTCACTGACCAGACGCCCTGCTGTAATCTGATTGGCTGTCAGGCCCCGAGGCTACAGGAGGCCCAGCGAGCCAATCAGAGCACTGCGAGGCGCCGTCTGCATCAGCCAATTAGATCATTAACATTTACAGGAAGGCCAGTCGTCGCCATCGGCAACAATTACTTCCTGTTTTCTGTTCGGATGAATCAGTCTCTCTCTCTCTCTCTCTCTCTCTCTCTCTCTCTCTCTCTCTCTCTCTCTCTCTCTCTCTCTCTCTCTCTCTCTCTCTCTCTCTCTCTCTCTCTCTCTCTCTCTCTCTCTCTCTCTCTCTCTTCTGCTGGTATCAGACGCTGTGCAAAGCATTGTGGGTCAGAGAAGAACATCCTGGGACTTTAGACATGTATGTTAGTTAAACAGGAAGTAGAACTTCTTACCTGGACAGAAGAGCGAGAGAGCGAGCACAAAGACACTGTCGGAGAGAGAGAGAGAGGAGAGACGGAGACAGTGTGAGTTAACAACCAATAAAAACTGACGATCCTATAACAGCCAATCAGCTGTTAGGAGGCTTCCTTACAGCCAATGAGAAGCTGGACTGTGTTTAACCTGCTCAGGTGACACCTGTTAATCAGCCAATCAGACGGCAGGGACGTGTCTGACCTAATTTCTGAGCTGGTGATTTAGGTGTGATGTCACCTGTCTCACCTGTTCGTCTCACCTGTCTGTCACACCTGTCTCACATGTGTCTCACCTGTGGGGGGGTGGGGGGGGGGACTTGGAATAAATATATTATGAATCTACATTATATTAATACAGACAGGTAGGCTGACACTCTCTCACACACACACACCTGATCTGACGTCAATCTGTCTCATGACGTCATTGTTCTCTTCGTTTGTCATTAATATCCAAAAAGTTATTTAATTCACAAGACAGAAAATAAATAAATAAAAACAGAATATTTTCGGTTAAATTGTCACCACCGTGCGCGTAACCTGACTCCAGCGGAAAACCCTGCTCGTGCACGCGGCAGACCCTGCCAGCGCACGAGATGCCTTGTAAATCACAGAGTCACACTCCTTTGAACCAGACCCCCTTTTAAATCCTGTCAACTTTCCCAGGAGAACGCATGGAGTGGCTGGCCAGGATTAACGTAAACCGGGTCATAGCGGCGGGGGCTCGTGGGAACCAGGACTCTGTAGGTGGACTTAGTCCTCACCGAATTCACTGCTAGACCCGTCCGGATCTGGACCCGCCACAGGTTCAACCCCCGCGGGTTCCTGGGCTTGGCTATGTGCGAACATGCCTTAAACGGCAGCATTGCTATTTGGAGTTTGGTACAGTAACAAACAGGGTGGTAGGGTGTAATTAGCTGCAGAGGTCACTGACACACACACACACACGCACATTAACACACAGAAACAGATCGCAAGCTCACCTGGAAGACTTCCGGGAGTTCTTCTTCTATTTCTTTTCCGTTTTGTCTGAGAAACACTTAAAAAAAGTCGCCAGAACAGAAAGAAGAAGAAAATAGCTCGCGTCTTCACCGTTAGACTCTCTGCTGCGCTCCGCCACCACTTCCGGGTCCCTGCGTCATGACATCCGTACGCAGAATACAGGGGTAGGGCTAAAGGGAAACAGTTTGGACCAATCAGAAGGCGAGCCCTGAGGTGGGGGGGCGGGACTTTGTAGGAGCCACGTAAGCAGCGAAAAGTCCAGTTTTAATAATGAAAAAGAATATATATACAAATTATGTGAATTTAAGTAATATACATATAATATAATATATATGTATATATATATATATATATAAATATCAAGGATAATTTTTTTGCTTTATTTTGTGTCCTATTGTAATTTAAGATTGTTTATTTACCTTAAATATTATATTATTGATTCAAACCCAGCCTACAGAGCCATTATATATTATATTATACACTCACCGGCCACTTTATTAGGTACCCCATGCTAGTAACGGGTTGGACCCCCTTTTGCCTTCAGAACTGCCTCAATTCTTCGTGGCATAGATTCAACAAGGTGCTGGAAGCATTCCTCAGGGAGTTTGGTCCATATTGACATGATGGCATCACACAGTTGCCGCAGATTTGTCGGCTGCACATCCATGATGCGAATCTCCCGTTCCACCACATCCCAAAGATGCTCTATTGGATTGAGATCTGGTGACTGTGGAGGCCATTTGAGTACAGCGAACTCATTGTCATGTTCAAGAAACCAGTCTGTGATGATTCCAGCTTTATGACATGGCGCATTATCCTGCTGAAAGTAGCCATCAGAAGTTGGGTACATTATGGTCATAAAGGGATGGACATGGTCAAACAATACTCAGGTAGGCTGTGGCGTTGCAACGATGCTCAATTTGTACCAAGGGGCCCAAAGAGTGCCAAGAAAATATTCCCACACCATGACACCACCACCACCAGCCTGAACCGTTGATACAAGGCAGGATGGATCCATGCTTTCATGTTGTAGACGCCAAATTGACCCTACCATCCGACTGTCGCAGCAGAAATCGAGACTCATCAGACCAGGCAACGTTTTCCAATCTTCTATTGTCCAATTTCGATGAGCTTGTGCAAATTGTAGTCTCAGTTTCCTTCTTAGCTGAAAGGAGTGGCACCCGATGTGGTCTTCTGCTGCTGTAGCCCATCTGCCTCAAAGTTCGCGTACTGTGCGTTCAGAGATGCTCTTCTGCCCACCTTGGTTGTAACGGTGGTTATTTGAGTCACTGTTGCCCTTCTATCAGCTCGAACCAGTCTGGCCATTCTCCTCTGACCTCTGGCATCAACAAGGCATTTCCGCCACAGAACTGCCGCTCACTGGATGTTTTCTTTTCGGACCATTCTCTGTAAACCCTAGAGATGGTTGTATGAAAATCCCAGTAGATTAGCAGTTTCTGAAATACTCAGACCAGCCCTTCTGGCACCAACAATCATGCCACGTTCAAAGTCACTCAAATCACCTTTCTTCCCCATACTGATGCTCGGTTTGAACTGCAGGAGATTCTCTTGACCATGTCTACATGCCTAAATGCACTGAGTTGCCGCCATGTGATTGGCTGCTTAGAAATTAAGTGTTAACGAGCAGTTGGACAGGTGTACCTAATAAAGGGGCCGGTGAGTGTATATTATTCATATTATTGTTGCCCCCCCATGTAAAGCATCTTTAGACATTATTGTTTTGCCATTTTTAATATATTAATTCCCTGTGCGGCGTCCTTGAGTGCCGAGAAAGGCGCCTTTAAATAAAATGTATTATTATTATTATTATTATTAAGATTTAATCAATAAGCATCATCACAGTTTCAGCCAATCAACACTCAGTTTATTATTTCATCACAAACAGCAACAGGAAGTCACATGGTCACACACAGGAAACAATCAAAAGGAAATGCACAGGAGTTTCACAATAAAAGCCTTCGGACACCCTCCTGCCAATCAAGTGAGCGCAGAGTTAAACTGTGGCTCCTGATTGGAAGACAGTTCAGAGAAACCAGCCAATCACCTTCAGTTAGATTAATTTCTTATTTAATTAGACTTTAAGCTGGATCCTGAGTGGCTGATTTCCTCTCCAGAGGCTTTTATTTTGTTAGATTCAGGAAGTTAAAGAAATTAAGTGATATTAATATAAATACTTCGTAAACATCAACACGGTAACAACATTTAGGAACGTCAGGGCAACAGGAAGTGACAAGCTTCAATCCTTCAAAAATAAAACACTTTTTCCATATCTTTTTGGCGGTGATTGAAGCTAACGAAGCTAATATTGCTAACGTGTCCTGTTAGGCCCCGCCTCCGGGCTCTGGCCCCGCCCCTTTACCCCGCCACGCGGTAGTTGGCGTGGAACTCAGGCTGGATGTCGCAGACGCGGCGCAGCAGCTCCCCCAGCACCGCCTCCCGGTTACCGCGGTAACTGGCCTGGATGTGACTCATTCGCTCCACCGTGTCCCGGTCCACCTCCACCGCGCTGTTACCATGGGAACCAAGGGCCTGGGGGCGGAGACACAACACTTAATAGAAATTATTATAACGTCCCAAATAAAAACATATCTGGTTTCTCTATCACATTATAATAATATAACGTACAGCAGCCTCCTTGGTCTTGAACTCCTCTCTGCAGGTATTGTGTGCACACACACACACACACACACACACACACACACACACACACACACACACACACACACACACACACACAGACGAAAGTCTTGTTGCTTATCTATTTTGTAGAAACACCTGCTATTAACCGGACTTTTAATTAATCAATGTGTAAGAAAGAGCTAAAACCTCCAAATGATGTTCAATGCACTGAAATAAATTAGTTTCACTGAAAAAAGATTTATCATTTAAACAAGACAGAAAGGTCAAATTTTGGCAAAGACAAAAGTTTTGTCGCCTGTACAGAAATGGAACAAATTTACTGCAAATACTAAAATATGTCAGCAAATTAAATAGTGGTGCTGTGAGATCACACATTTAATATCTTGTATGACTTCCATGAGCTTGAAGGACTGCATCCATGCGGTTCGGCAGGATTCATACAACGTACTGATGAGGTCATCAGGACTAGGAAAGCATTGCACGCCTCCCAGAGTCCATCACTATTCTTTGGTTTGGTCCTCCATGCTTCCTCTTTCATCCGACCCCACATATGCTCCATGATGTTCATGTCTGGTGACTGGGCCGGCCAATCCTGGAGCATTCTGGTGACTGGGCCGGCCAATCCTGGAGCATTCTGGTGACTGGGCCGGCCAATCCTGGAGCATTCTGGTGACTGGGCCGGCCAATCCTGGACCATCTGGATCTTCTTCGCCTTGAGGAACTTTGAAGTGGAGATGGAGGTCTGCGATGGAGCACCATCCTGCTGCAGAACTTGGCCTCTTTTCTGGTTGGGACTATAAGAGGTAGCTAAGATTTCTTGGTATTTTGACTATTGATGTTGCCTTCCACCCTGCAGATCTCTCCGACACCCCCACACTGGATGTAACCCTAGACCGAGATTTTTCCGCCAAACTTCACTGTTTTCTGGGTGAATCTTGGATTCATGCGGGCTCCAGTAGGTCTCCTGCAATATTTGCGGCGACTGTGGTATAATTCAACAGAAGATTCATCTGAAAAATCCACTTTCTTCCACTTTTCCAGCGTCCATCCTTTTAGCTGTGGGCCTCGGCCAAGGCCACACGGTTTTCAATTGTCTTTTATTTAGTGCTGGCTTCTGGGCTCTGATTGGACCATGGAGGCCATTTCGAGACAGAATCCGACAAACTGTTCTGGTTGACACAAGGACTTCAGGTGACCAGGTCTCGTGGAGCTCTGCTGCAGTGGAAAATGGGCTGGCCTTGGATTTTTGAGCCATCAAACGGTCCTCTCGAGCAGTTGTCTTGGGGGGTCTGCCTGACCTGGGCTTGTCAAAAACGTCTCCAGTGTCTTCAAATGTTTTTTTATCCTCTGTACTTGACGCTGAGACACATTGAAGGTGTCTGCCACATCAGCAGTGGATCTGGTCTTCAGCCTCTTGATAATCCAGACTTTAGTCTCAGGGTGAATCTGAGGCATGTTCTCAGAGGTCTAGTTGCAGTTGATGTGAAGGTCTAGTATACTGGGGTGGTTTTTACACACACACCTGAGACCTAACTGATCCATTATTAGTCACAGGTGAAGCTCATATGACAAGCCAACACTTATGTCTTTGCAAAACTGGACTCGATGGGCTTTACCAAGCTGTGAATATTAGAAGACTTTTTGAAACATTATTACAGCAGCTGTTGGGATTAAAATGAGCCGTTTCTTATAAATAAATCTTGATTAGAAATATATTTCAGCGGCACTTCAAGTCAATTTGTACACAAGCGACAAGACTTTTGTCAGGGACTGTGTGTGTGTGTATATATACACACACACACACACACACACACTATTTTAATAATAATAATTATAATAGAACGTACAGCAGCCTCCTTGGTCTTGAACTCCTTCTCTCTCTGCAGGCGGTACTGCTCGATCTCGGCCTGAGCTTCTTCTTTAGCCTGCTTCAGACGCCGGTTCTTACCTGGAGACAGACAGGTAGGCAGAGAGACAGACAGGTAGAGAGACAGACAGGTGGACAGACAAGTAGGCAGAGAGACAGACAGAGAGACAGAGACAGTGGAGGTGGAGACACAGACAGGTGGACAGACAGACAGGTAGGCAGAGAGATAGACAGGTGGAGAGACAGACAGGCAGAATACTTGTTATGTATTATACTTAAAGTGTTTCTGTTATTTTGTCCACTGATTCCATCCATCGTGTCTCTGTGACTCAGATCTCCCATGATGCTTAGCGGCTGACTCAGACAGCAGCTTTGTTATGGTACAAGATGTTTAATAAAGTAAAAAGAGATCAATATAACCAGGTACTACAGTCAGAGTACACATATATATATATATATACACACACACACACACACACACACACACACACACACACATTGATTAAATACGTCATAATGCGACGGACCAACCAGACCCCATTCATATTTCTGCCATTTTAACAGCATTTAAACACACGGGTAGTACTCCTAGACCGTAGATATACAGTCTATAGTAGTACTCCTAGACCGTAGATATACAGTCTATGGTAGTACTCCTGATGATGTCATGGACAGATTAAACGTCACGGTTTAATATCTACATGCATCTATGATGTAATATCGGTTGGAACCAGCCGGTTTATTAATAAATAAGCCCGATCTTTACGATCTAACGGCAGAGATGGCAGTAACCCGCCGCCTGCAGAAACCCGTTTTCAGGTAAAACCCGCGAGGTAAAGCCAGCTGTGAGTCAGCCGGTGTAGAGGGGACAGGGTCCTGATTCGGATCCTGTCTCCGGCTTCAGGTTATTTTAATAACAAAGTAAAACAGGAGCAGAGTCTCCCATGGAGTCCGTGCTAGCCTGCTAGCATGCTAACGGGCCAGCGGGCCGGGCGCTGTACTCACGCTTGCGGGCCTCGGCCACCTTCTCCGCGGCTCTCTTCTCGGCCTGCAGCAGCTGCTGGATGCCCTGCGACTGGCTCGCCATGTTGGGACGGAGACTGGAGACAGGAGACAGGCTGGACACAGGCTGAGATGATGAAGGTCGACGGCTCTTCTTCTTCTTCTTCCTCCTCCACTGGTGACTGCAGTCAGCTGATCTCACGTCACGCTGCAGGACGCTCACGTGATACGGTCACGTGGGGAATCATTTATCTTTTACTTTATTCCCAACGCTCGTGTTGTCTTCATCAACACTATAAAGACGCTTTTTTCCGATGGTTTTAACTTTTATTTACGTTTTGTCCCTTTTTTTAAACTCTCGACGCTCACGTGATATGGTCACGTGGAGGATCATCTATTTTTTGTAAACTTTATTACCAACATAGTCCTATAACATTAAGTATTTACCCGTGCTGAATACTCTAATACTCTATAATATATACAGATGAGAAAAGAGACAAAAACATTTAAATAAATTAGGTAAAAAGGAAAATCTATTTTTTTACTTTATTTCCGACACAGTCCTATAAAAATGAACAGTAATTACCCAGAATTCAACAGGTCATACATAACGTGTGATGACAAAAGAGACAAAAACACTGAAATAAATTGGGAAAATGCCAAAAAGCACTGGACTGTGGTTTCTGTCACCATGGTAACCGGCAGACATTATTAAGCTTCATTTCATCACTTTGAAAGAAAGACTAAAAATCCAAAATGTAAAGTTTTTATTTTACTAAAATGGAACAAAAACAAATGTAACACCGTGACATCATCGTGACATCATCGTGACATCATCGTGACATCACAGCGACATCACCGTGACATCACAGCGACATCACCGTGACATCACAGCGACATCACCGTGACATCACAGTGACATCACAGCGACATCACCGTGACATCACAGCGACATCACTCAGTCAGCCAGAGTTTGAAGGTTCGGTCGTACGAAGACGTCGCGATGAGCTTCCCATCAGGAGACACATCCACCCCCATCACCTGGACACACACACACACACACACACACACACACACACACACACACACACACACACACACGGTTAACACACACATGGGGGTTGTGTGTGTGTGTGTGTGTGTGTGTGTGTGTGTGCAATCAGAGCGTCCTACCTTCCCTCGTGTCCGGCCAGCGTCTTCAGCGGCGTCCAGCCCGGGTGGCTCCACACCTTCGCCGTGTTGTCATACGCCCCCGTCAACAGGAAGTGGCCCTCAGTGGCTGCAGGAAGTGATGTCAGACACACACAGGAAGTGATGTATACACACAGGAAGTGATGTCAGACACACAGAAAGTGATGTATGATATGAGGCGTTCTCACGTTGGAAGCGCACGGCGGAGACCAGGTTCTGGTGGGCGGGGACTGTGTAGAGGCACTTCCTGTTTCTCAGCTCCCAGACTTTACAGCTGTTATCTCCACTTCCTGTCGCAATGTGATACCTGACAACACAACACACACCGTCATCATGACAACACAGTCATCAAAACACACCGTTGTCATGACAACACACAAAACGCACAGTCGTCGAGGATGTGTGCTGCTCTGTGATTGGCTGTGTGTTCAGCGTGCTGTGCTGTGATTGGCTGTGTGTTTAGCGTGCTGCTCTGTGATTGGCTGTGTGTTTAGCGTGCTGCTCTGTGATTGGCTGTGTGTTCAGCATGCTGCTCTGTGATTGGCTGACCCGTTGGGGGAGAAGTGCACGCTGTAAATCTCCTTCAGGTGTCCCTCCAGGAAGACAACGCAGCGTCCCGTCCTCAGGTCCCACACTCTGCCGAACGCATCCAGCCCTCTGATTGGACGACAGCAGAGAGGGGCGGGGCACACAGAGAGATGATTGGTCCACAGACAGACAGGGAGCGGGAACACAGAGACAGAAATATGTCAACAAAGATCTACAGAGAAGTACACAGACCAAGTGTATTAGTACCCGGTGGCAGAGTGTGTATCTGTGTGTACTAGTACCCGGTATCAAGCGTGTGTACTGTGTGTACTTGTACCCAGTAGCAGCTAGGGACCCGTCGGGGTGGAAGTGAAGGTTGTGTGTATTAGTGTGTACTAGTACCCAGTAACAGCCAGGGACCCGTCGGGGTGGAAGTGAAGGTTGTGTGTATTAGTGTGTACTAGTACCCGGTAACAGCCAGGGACCCGTCGGGGTGGAAGTGAAGGTTGTGTGTATTAGTGTGTACTAGTACCCGGTAGCAGCCAGGGACCCGTCGGGGTGGAAGTGAAGGTCATGTGTATTTGTGTGTACTAGTACCCGGTAGCAGCCAGGGACCCGTCGGGGTGGAAGTGAAGGTTGTGTGTAGTGTACTAGTACCGGTAGCAGCCCCCGTCGGTGGAAGTGAAGGTTGTGTATTAGTGTGTACTAGTACCCGGTAGCAGCCAGGGACCCGTCGGGGTGGAAGTGAAGGTCGTGTGTATTAGTGTGTACTAGTACCCGGTAGCAGCCAGGGACCCGTCTGGGTGGAAGTGAAGGTTGTGTGTATTAGTGTGTACTAGTACCCGGTAGCAGCCAGGGACCCGTCGGGGTGGAAGTGAAGGTTGTGTGTATTAGTGTGTACTAGTACCCGGTAGCAGCCAGGGACCCGTCGGGGTGGAAGTGAAGGTCTCCTTTGCTGTGACCTTCCTGGTGGAGAATCTCCTCCTGGACCTCGAGATCCCACAGACGCCACGAGTTATCATAACTATAATAACACACACACACACACACACACACACACACACACACACACACACACACAGTATGATCTCAGAGGAGATATATACATAGTTATTAGGTAACACACTACTATATAGTATAACACTTAGAAGTATTATACTACTAGTATAATACTATAGTACAGTAGTATAATAACAGAAACCTCCCTGTATATATAGTAGTATAACAGTATATATTATGCAGTATAAGTACCTGCTGGTTCCCAGAAACCTCCCTGACGGATGCCAGGACACTCGGGACACTCGCTCACTGTGACCCTCAATGTCAGCAACCGGCTCATCGCTACGGCAACCACACAGAGACACAGGGAAAGAGAGAGAGAGACAGAAAAAGAGAGGGACAGAGAGAGAGAGAGACAGACAGACAGACAGAGACAAAAAGAGGGACAGAGAGAGAGAGAGACAGACAGAGACAGAAAAAGAGAGGGACAGAGAGAGAGAGAGAGACAGGGACAGGACCACATGAAGACAGAGAGACAGACCGGGACAGAGACAAACAGGACCCCATGAAGACAGAGAGAGAGACAGGGACAGAGACAGACAGGGACAGGACCACATGAAGACAGAGAGAGAGACAGGACCACATGAAGACAGAGAACATCATTATAGAGCAGTTCAGACGTCACAAACTCAAACTAAGATGGCTGATAGTCAGCTGCTAACCCCGCTAACTCTGCTAACCCTGTTAACCCCGCTAACCCTGTTAACCCTGCTAACTCTGCTAACCCTGCTAACCCCACTAACACTGCTAACCCCGCTAACTCTGCTAACCCTGCTAACCCTGCTAACCCCACTAACCCTGCTAACCCCGCTAACTCTGCTAACCCTGTTAACCCCACTAACCCCACTAACCCCGCTAACCCTGCTAACCCCGCTAACCCCACTAACCCTGCTAACCCCGCTAACTCTGCTAACCCTGCTAACCCCGCTAACCCCACTAACTCCGCTAACCCCGCTAACTCTGCTAACCCTGTTAACCCCACTAACCATGCTAACCCCGCTAACTCTGTTAACCCTGCTAACCCCGCTAACCCTGCTAACTCGCTAACCCTAACCCGCTAACCCTGGTAACCCTTGTTTCCTTGTCTCCTCCCTCTGCCTCCTATCCTTGTTTCCTTGTCTCCTCCCTCCTCACCTCAGGAGGTTCCACAGCTTCACCGAGCCGTCGGCGGCACATGAGGCCAAGCTGACGTCTGATTGGTCGAGAGAGACTCCGGCCTGCGGGCGGAAGACTATGGCGCCAACGTTGGTGTTGTGTCCTGAAAGACAAATACACAAGATACACACAACGAAGTATAAAAGTACTTTTAGTGTGGTATTAGCACCATACATTCCGGACTATAGCCGCTCCGCCCCACCCGTTGAACACTCAAAGAGCTGTCCAAAGACACTAGAGACCTCCACAGGGCTACGGGGACATGTCCCAGCAGCTCGGTGAGACAGGGCTACGGGGACATGTCCAAGCAGCTCGGTGAGAAAAGGTCCACTGTTGGAGCAATCATTAGAAAATGGAAGAAGCTAAACATGACTGTCAACCTCCCTCGGACTGGGGCTCCATGCAGGAGCTCACCTCGGGGGGTCTCAATGATCCTAAGAAAGGAGAGAAATCAGCCCAGAACTACACAGGAGGAGCTGGTCCAGGACCTGAAAAGAGCTGGGACCACCGTTTCCAAGGTTACTGTTGGTAATACACTAAGACGTCATGGTTTGAGATCATGCATGGCCCGGAAGGTTCCCCTGCTTAAACCAGACCATGTCAGGTCCGTCTTAAGTGGGCCAACGACCATCTGGAGGATCCAGAGGAGTCCTGGGAGGCAGTCATGTGGTCTGATGAGACCAGAATAGAACTTTTTGGTCATAATTCCACTAACGGTGTTTGGAGGAAGAAGAATGATGAGGACCATCCAAGACCACCATCCCTACTGTGAAGCATGGGGGGGTAGCATCATGCTTTGGGGGGGTTTCTGCACATGGGACAGGGCGACTGCACTGTATTAAGGAGAGGAGGACCGGGGCCATGTATTGGGAGATTTTGGGGAACAACCTCCTTCCCTCAGTTAGAGCATTGAAGATGGGTCGAGGCTGGGTCTTCCAACATGACAATGACCCGAAGCACAGCCAGGAGAACCAAGGGGGGGCTCTGGAAGAAGCAGATCAAGGTTCTGGTTCTGGTCTAGCCGGTCTCCAGACCTAAACCCAATAGAGAATCTTTGGAGGGAGCTCAAACTCCGTGTTTCTCAGCGACAGCCCAGAAACCTGACTGGTCTAGAGAAGATCTGTGTGGAGGAGTGGACCAAAATCCCTTCTGTGTGTGTGTGTGTGTTATTATCCCTTCTGCAGTGTGTGTGTGTGTGTGTGTGTGTGTGTGTATTATCCCTTCTGCAGTGTGTGTAAACCTGGTGAAGAACTACAGGAAACGTTTGACCTCTGTAAAAACAAAGGCTGCTGTACCAAATATTAACATTGATTTTCTCAGCTGTTCAAATACTTATTTGCAGCTGTATCATACAATAAATAGTTAAATCCTCCATTGTGATGTCTGGATGTTTTTAGATGATGTCTCTCACAGTGGACATGCACCTACGAGGACATCAGACCCTCCAGGATCTCTAAGGGGGACAACTTGCAAAATAGCAGCGTGTTAAATACTTATTTCCCTCATTGTATATATGTGTGTGTGTGTATATATATATATATATATATATATATATATATATATATATATATATATATATATATATATATATATATATATATATATATATATATATATATATATATATATATATATATATATATATATATATATATATATATATATATATATATATATGTGTTAATTAACACAGAGTCTGGTGCGTTAACACGTCTTAAAGGGACAGTTACCTCGGAGAGTTCGGATCAGACTGCAGTCGGGGACGGACCACAGCTTACACAGACCGCTCCTGGGGGGAGGGGGGGTTTATCATGTTAGCAGTAGCATCGCCACCAGCAGGTGTTAGCGGTTGTCATGGTTACTGAGTGGAGGTTACCAGGAGGCCGTGGCCAGCATCTTGGAGTCAGGGCTGAAGTGGCAGAAGCTGATTGGTCGATCGTCTCCGATCTGACTGCAGAAGTTGTTCAGATTCTGAAGAAGAGTAAGAAGTATATATAGTATTTATGTATATTACATATGAGTATTTATGTGTATTATACTACATATGAGTATGAGTATTTATGTGTATTATCCTACATATATTTGGGAGTATTTATGTGTATTATACTACATATATTTGGGAGTATTTACCCTCAAGCTCTTGTGCATCTCTTGTTGCCGGACCGCCCTGGTTGCCTCAGCAACCTCCCTCTGAGCGCGTGCAGCCTCCAGACGCCTCATTGCCCTGACGGACCAATCACAGTCAGGCGCAGACGGACCAATCACAATCAGGCAGACAACATTT